>CM051456.1:1635544-2235544 GCA_028274465.1 Plantago ovata | reverse complement strand
GTGTACGTTTTGAAAAAGGAAGAGGGTGGAAGGCATTCTCCATTCTTTGCAGGGTACAGGCCTCAGTTTTACATGAGGACAACAGATGTCACAGGAAAGGTGAACTGTATTTTCAACGACAAGGATGAGGAGTCGAAGATGGTTATGCCTGGTGACCGTGTTAAGATGGAGGTGGAGCTCCATATGGCTATTGCATGTGAGCAGGGTATGAGGTTCGCTATTAGGGAAGGAGGGAAGACCGTAGGTGCTGGTGTCATTCAGGAAATCCTTGCGTGAGTAAAACTGGCTGTTGATTCGGGGGAGTTCACTTCGGAATCTATACCATATTTTTGAAAAATTATGGGTGCAAGTGCAAGAAAGATCTTTTAATTGTAACATACTTATGATGCAGCATCAGGGTTTTTTAGGGCGATTCAATTTTTGCATTAGTGTAGAACAGCTTAAGAAGAACAATGTTATGATACTTAAATGAAAGACCCTTCTTTTTATCCATATCATCATATCTTTGTTCTGTTATATTATACTACCCAGAATTTACCTTAGCTGTCTGTTTTTTCCTGTCATCTCTCTCCACCAGCAAAATGGTTTTCCGGCCATATCTTTACGGTTCCTGCCAAGTTTTTGCTCTTTACAATTGAGGCTGAGAGCAGCAGGAGATTTTGTCCCAGTTAAACCATGTCACACATCTTCTCAATATTGACCCAGCTCCCAAGAGTCCATTGTGAAACATTGATTGAAATGAACATGAAAATACTTGATTGGTGAAAAGGTCTCAATAATGGAATAATCGCATTAAAGACCAAGGAACGCAAAGACTCCATCAGTTCACCTTACTGGTGAATGTCGAGAAAAAGAAAAACCTGTGGTTAATGAGAGTGGTCCATCATGCATGCAAATGTGAAACACCATTGTGCTGGCAAAATACCTGTACCAGGGGCCAGAGAAGAGAGCTACAGCCTACAGATATAAAATACCAGTGGCATTGCAGCCAGTTTTGATTCAATCATCATCTCATTAACTACACAGATAGCAATAAATTACAAGCTCCGTCCCACCGTACATACTACAAACTTTCTTACAAGACTGATTCAAAATCTACGCATATAATGCTGGTGCTATGGGTTATATATGATGATACTTTATCTTTGCATGGATAATGTGTGGATCATGGATGCTTTCTTTGCATTGACTACTTATTTCTTGCACAACATAAATTTTTGCACATGCATTGTAGCCTTAGGAAACACATTTCTGGCACTGTGTAAGTAAATATTATGGGTCCAAACAATATTTCTTTGCCCAGTAGGCTAGTACCAAACCTCAAGTTGCTATCAGAAAATGAGGAAAAGGTAAGAAGACTATAGCAAGTTTCTATCTAGGTGATCCACTCAGATTTCCTTCCTACTTGTTAACTTTTCCTTGTAATTAATAATAATTCAAAATTACTATGACTTCATGAAGGGTTAAATGCATCTGATTGGTTTTATAAACCACCTACTACTCTGTAACCAGCTACAAGCACAACAGAGTTAAAATAACATAATTTATCTACTTTTGGTATTAGATATGAATAAAATAATCTTATAGTGAAGATTTTCAGCATGTTTGGCTTTGAGTTTGAAAGTCCTCTCGTACTGTTGGGCAGCCCAACTATGTTTGGCTTTCAATTAAAGAGGCCTAAGGAACTGTAGATACTATTCACAAGCCATTTCTTCATTTGGCCAAAAATAATTATCTCTCTGGGACAGAGAGACTTTCTATGTCCACCTTATCTCGTCCCCTCTCACCGCCGTTTGCACTGTCGGTCGAGATTTCGCCTTCCTCCGTCACCGCACGACCAAACGGAGGCCATAGTCGTGATCCTCACGTTCCGATTTACACTCATATCGGTTTGGTTTTCCGATTCGGTGCCGGAAGGATACTTGTTATCCATAATAAATCGTTCTTAGTACTATATGTGTATTATTGGACAACGTGATTTAGCTTATTTAATGGCCTTTCATTTATGTAATGAAATAAATAAATCATATTTAGGTCCATGTAATTTTCGGTAATAAACATTTCAATATTTTCCTTCACATCTATTTTTTTTTTTTTAAATACAAGTAAGAAATTACTTCTTTCGAAACAGAAGGAAAAAAAAAAAAAAAAAACGAAATTACACCAGATTTTTTGGTAGCTTATGCTTTCATTTTCACTCTAATACATTTTATATAATTCATCTATTAATTAAAAATTCAATTCCCAACCAAATCAACTCAATTCCCAATACATTCTCTCACAATCCCAATACAACAAACTTTAACTAACTATAACTAACCAATCATTCAATCAACCATTCAATCAATCAATCATCAGCTATAATCATCACTCCTATTAATATTCCCCTATATCCTACTAACTTTTACTAAGTCAAACTCAAATCTAATTTCAGAAAACCCTCTCAACAGTGATTACTATTCACCTCTCAAAGTACTATTCAAAAGGCCTCTCCCAAACTCAAAGCCAAACATGTTTAGTTTTGTTTTGCATAAGAATAAATTAGTACTATGTTTACTATTTCTTGCAAGAATCAACAAGTTGCAGAGAATATGTCCATGTCATTTGGCTGGAAACCAACAGCACAAAATCTATACTTTTGGACTAATCTTTGTTACTCAACTTAGCAGCAAACTTAATCATTTTTATATATGGTATCAAATTCATTAAACATGGATCAGTAGTATCTCAAGAACTGGGAAAGGCCAATGAAAGAGCATATATATCAAAATTCTAACAATTGATTTACAGATCAAATCAAGAACAGGTTCAAACATAACATGTTTCACATATAATCTCTGCTACTAATGAGCTAATCTGATGGATTTACAATGATGAAACAAGACAGCTAAAAACCGGTGTACACAAAAATAAACTCATCTAAGATGCAACTAGGATACCTTATGATCTCACATTAGGTACTATCTTGGTCCGGAAAGACGAACTGCTGAAAGATACGCGTCGCTGTTACAATCTGACGGTCCTGATGAAGTTCCGTCGCTTGTTGACTTATAGAAGCTTGAGTAGAGGCGCGACCCAAATTGAGAAGCAGTTGGAGGCTCTGGAACAGGAGTAAGACCTTCGAGCATCTGTACGACTTTTGTCATTGGAGGACGGAGGCACATATCGTCCTGTATGCACCACAGAGCGACTTTTATCGTGATAGCGACCCTCTCGTCTCCATCTCCCACATTCAGATTGGCATCGATAAGGTCTCTCAGTTTCCCTTCTTCAAGCATTTTGAAAGCGTATGATGGGAAATGCAACTTTTCTGAAGTTTCAGCAGGATCATAGTTTTTCCGACCACCCACTAATTCGAGCAATACCATTCCAAAGCTATACACGTCGCTCTTTTCTGAGATAGCGTAGTTCGTGATCCATTCAGGTGCAAGGTACCCTCTCGTGCCCCGTAAAGTTGTAAAGACATGGCTTTGTTCTCGTGTCATAAGCTTCGCCAGACCAAAATCTGAGACTTTCGCCATGAAATGGCCGTCAAGAAGCACATTCTCGGGTTTTATGTCGCAATGCACAATTTTCACGTCGCAATCCTCATGCAGGTACGCTAGGCCTTTAGCCGTATCCACAGCGATATTGTATCTTGTCTCCCAATCCAACATGAACTCGCCTTTGTCTTTCTTGAACAGCCATTTGTCCAAAGAACCATTCTCCATGAACTCATACGCAAGAAGCCGGTGGCTTCCTTCTGCGCAGAAGCCCCTGAGCCGAACCAAGTGAAAGTGATGAATGCTGCCTATGATGCTAACTTCGGCTCGAAACTCTTTCTTCCCCTGACCAATGCCTTCCAATTGCTTCACAGCAATCAGAGTCCCATCTGGAAGAGTGCCCTTATAAACTGAACCAAACCCTCCTTGCCCAAGTTTCACACTAAAGTTATCTGTCGCGGTTGCAAGATCTTTGTAACTGAAACGGATTGGCATCCCGGAAAGTGTGTCCAGAAAGTTATCCTCTTCTGAGCTCTCATGAAGACTCTCGGGCACTTTCTTGGTACCTCGGTAGTAACGGAAACCAAGAAAAAGCATAACCGAAATAACAACAACCGTCATGACCACGATAACAATAATGATATTTGTGAAACGACTATGGCTAGCACCTCCAGTGCTCCTGCCACTAGCTCCAGCAGCAGACACTTTGACAAAGGAAGTATAGCCCACACCGTTAGACGACTGCTCCATGCTTCCAATCTCATTAAAGAAGAAGCAATTCCCCGTACTGTTCTGGAAGAACAAAGCACCACACGAGCAATTCGCAAGGCAAGAAGACTTGCATCCATCTAAAGTGGTTCTTGTTGAATGTGCAAATCTGAGAGCCGGATAGGTCAGACTGTCACCAGCGCTTACAAGTTCCAAATCATGACTCGAATTCTCACAAGTAGGGAAAATCATAGAGTTGCAAAACGAAGACTGACAGTTGCATCTTTTCCCAGGAGAAGAACACACACTATAAGGCCCACAAGACGAAGGACTGCTACACTCGTCTTGCGGTATCGTCGTTAAGGAGGGATTAGGAGGACCATCTCCAAGCATAGAGAACGTAAGGAAACCGTCATCTCCCAAAACTGCTACCCAGGTCGTATTATCGCCAACACCTTGTTGGACAATGAACTGCCACAGCAGCGCCTTACTCGTATCATAGAACTTCCAAGAACTCGCATTAAGTACTGCTGAAGCAACTGTGCCTCCATCTTTATTGATGGTTATCCGGTGGTCATTTCTCATCGACCAATAAGTCTGTGCAGGCCGGAAATTCGCAGAAAGAATCATGTCACCAGACCTGATCTCGAGCGAGTAGCTCAAGTTACTAGACCCCGGATTGCTAACTAGCCTCATCCCTTCCGAAAACTCCTGGTTCGACAGAAGACTATTCGAGGGATGGCTAAAGCTTTGCCAAACTACACCCCCATCTCTCCCACGCAACACCAAATTCCCAGAATCCAACAACTCCATTGCAGAAACTCCTTTCCCACCAGTATCAGTAGACCACACATTAGTCCCCCCTCTCTGTAAGTAAGCATTCCCCGTGTCATCAAACTCGAAATTATCCGAATTCTGAATAGGGGAGTCTCTATTAGCAGCCCACACCACAGTTTGGCTCCTCATGTGCTTAACAACAAGAAGAAACCTAGTGACATCTCTAGTAGTACTAGTCAACCCGAACCCGAAATTCGAATTATTAGACACTAAGAACATCCCATTGTTGTCTATCCAGAACATTTGAGACCCCTTGAACCCTAAACTCAAGCTCCCAACATTCTGAACACTTGCATACCCCAATTGGAACAGAAACAGAACAAACAACAAAATAACAACTTGAGTCCCTTTCAAGAACTCCCAATTCCCCATGACCATATAACAAAATCCCAGAAGAATCAAGTCACCAAGATCCAATTTTGAACAAGACCCAATGCTGTTGTTTTAGACCCCACAACACAAACCCACACAAGAAAAACTTCAAAAGATGAAATCTTTCTTACAGCCCAATTGTAACCGTATACAAGACAAGAAACAGAGCAGAATTCTTGAAATTGAAATCAGAAACAGAATAAATTTCTCACCAATGAATCCAAGCTGGATAGAGCAGAAAATGATCCAGTAGGAAACAAGAATCTACACCCATCACGTGGAATTTGCAGAGAAGAGAAATAAAGAGGCTGAAATTTTGAATGTTTGGAAAGGTTACATGGGCATTAATGAAGCACAGGTGTAGTAGTAATAACAGCCAGTACTCAACAGAGATGTAGCTATCAACAAGTTGAACTTTTTTTCCTCCTCCGTGTCTTTGTTTTGTTTTGTTTTGTTTATATAATAATTTGTGATTTGTGTGATGATTGAAGTTTTGGAATTGTGGAGAAGAAGAAGAAGAAGAAGAAGAGTACAACAAGTGTGATTTTGGAGTTATAAAATTAGGGACTTGTGTTTATAATATTTGGAAGAAGAAAGGAAAGAAATTGAGAGATGGATTTGTTTGTTGTATGCTTATGTCAAAAGTCTTGGAGAGAGATATGTGAGGACTGAGGAGGGGTGGCTTCTCTCATACAGGTTGGTTGTTTTTATTAGGTACTCGCATTCATGTTTCTTCCGTCATCATGCATGAAGGGGAGGGAGAAGATGGGGACAAACCATGTCCGGCTATTTGGACTCATAAAATTCCAACTTGTTCCTCAAAATTAACCGATAAGGTAACTGATATTTTGATATCTGATAAGCTAACTTGATCAAAATCTACATAGAATAGATTTTCAAAGGAGTCGTCTTATATGTCACCTTATTGACATTAAACGAATAGAATTGTTATGGTCAAAAGGTGAAATCGCTTGATTAGGAGTGATATGGTCACGCAAAACACTCCCTCAGTTGCTTTATTTTATTTTATTGTTTACATTTAATTTTAAAATACAATTTCTTTTTAAGGATATAGTATGTATGATATGCGTGGAGCAGTCATTGTCTATAACTACGGTGAGTCTCTTATGTCAGGAATTCAGGATCAAATTTTAACTTTAGAATTTGCGGAATAATCGTTTATTAAATTTTAATTAATATAGTGGTGCAAAATTTGTAGATAACTAATTTTATGAACATGATAGTATTGATTATGATAAAGAAGTATGGTGTGGTGGAGCAATCAATCGTGGTAAATGCGTAATAGAATTTATTAATGAGATGGAATTAATAAGAGGAGGAGTTAGGACTTAGGAGGTGATATTGTGGGGGTGTTCGACCTCCTAAAATTGAAAAAATAAAATTTTCATAAGTAATGTTATCGATTTTTCATAATTTGCTCTTAACTTTACCTCCCGAACCTTCAAACTAGCCTTACATGTGTAATTTTATCCCTTCAAATTCCAAATTCTAGGTCTATTGTGTAATTTTGTCCCTCCAAATTTCAAATTCTAGGTCCACATCTGATTATGATATTTTCACGGTATTTCTTCCCGTCATTTCTCTACGTTTTTGTTATATGTATCGTTCATTATTTTAAAATTTCTTTATCTTACAATTATGGGTTCTTACACTTAAATACATAATAACAACTTATTTACAAACAACGTAGTAATAAATAGTCGGTTGAACATGGAGGGATCGATATATATATATTTTTTTTCGCAATCGTCCAAACCCTCTTCTACAAGTTGTGCCACTGCCAACCAGCATTTATTTCTCTCTCCCGTCTGCTATCTCCTATAGTAGTCAATAAGTCAAATAGTCAATAAAATACATTAATTATATATACTACCACTTCACGTCTTCAAGTTCACCCCAATTGACACTTTGCATACAAAAAGGACTCATTTATAAAAAACGGTAACAAAATTATACTTCTAGAACAATACTAGTACGAGAGTCACGAGACCAGATTAATGTTGCCTAGATTGTGTTTCTACTTTCTAGACTTCAAAAAGTAAAATTTGGTTAACTTCAACTAGTATATGTTGAAAGAGTTTCATTATACGAGAAATCATACTTGAATAAAAAAAAAATTCATTCCAATGAGATCCATCCATATGCTACAGTAAGACTGAATTTACATGGGAGAATGAGTGTAAAAAAAGTTGTATAGTGAATGATTAATAACAAATTAGTTTACGTTTTCAAATGAATGATTAATATAGTAAATGATTAATTACGGTACTCTTATGCGCTAACGGAGTATATGCATATCCATGAGTTTTTTCCAAACTTATCTAATATCTATAGCACTTTCAAAATTAAACGTGACTGCTATTAATCGATTTTTTCTAGTGTTTGGAAAGAAGTTATGGAAGTGGGTTTTAAATTATGGTAGGATACTGGGAGTGGAATTTTCGAGTGAGAATTGAGCTTTTAACTTGGACTTTGACTTGACTTTAGCTCAAAACCCTTTGTTAAAGGTGGAGTCATAATTTTTAGTTAAAAAATTCTAATCCGGGTTCAAAATCCTTTCCAAAACACTGGGGGTTTAGACTTTAGAACGTGGATTCATAAAGTTTTTAAGTTTATTGGAGGTTTCGAATATCATTGTTTTTTATCGATTATTTTTTCCCTCCTTTTTGTATAATATAGTACTATAAATATAAATATGGATCAAGGGAAATCAATATCTTGAGGGGGATCTTATCGGAGGAGGCAGAGGATCTCGCCATGTGGTGTTGTATTAGCATGATTGGTCGTCTAAAATATACTTTAAGGAGTGATACTACCATTTCAACTACAAAATTAAAATTATTAGTAGATCTAATTAATGAATTGCATTTCAATCCATCAAGTCAACAATAAATTCCAGTATGTTTGGCATTTAATTTAATGTAAAGAGGTTGATCTCCTCTCTAAAATAGCCGGTAGTTCATAACTAATTTTAAGTTCGTTCAAAGAGTGAAATTACACTTTCGTTTCCCATCTCTATAACTCTAACTCTGTTCTCTTCGTCTTAAAATTGATTATTTTAAATTCAGATCAGTTCAAATGCATTAAGTTCAGTTCAGTTCAGTTCAGATGCAATAAGTTCAGTTCAGATTCACCTAATAACTTTTTATACTACAAATTCAGTTCAGTTCAGATGCATTAAATTCAGTTCAGTTCAGATGCATTAATTCCAGTTCAGTTCAGACGAAGAGAACAAAACTTAAATTAGTTACTCTCTCTATTCCATAATAAGATTCCTAAGGTTGATTTTTTTTCCAAACTTTGACCGCAAATTACCCTACGTTACACACTCAAAAAAATATAATAAAATTATATTATGAAAGAAACTTAAGTATATTATTCTAATATAATTCTATTATATACTAATCTTGTCTAATAATATAGGATTAATTTGCGGTCAAAGTTTGAAAAAAAAGTCAACCTTAAGAAGATTATAATGGAACGGAGGAAATACTGTTTACATCTCATTCCCCTTCTGAAATTAATAACATGTCCGAATTGACTAGTTCGTAAATGTTTTATGTAATGTTTCCTCATCATATTATATTATTTTTTACAATAGTAAGTATGTTAAATAAAGCTAAAAAATTTGGATACAACAAAATGGTCAACACGACAACACGTGATGGTGCTTGAAGAAAGAACAGAGAGTATCACACAATGAAAAAAGAAAAATTGTGACCCGGAATGTAAATTGTCATATACATATGGATGGTAGCTAGGGAATGAAAATTCCTTGAAGCAAAGTTGGCCAAGTAGTTCACAGTTGCACCATCTTTTTAAGTCACATTCACATGTTATGTTACGTACCTAGTTTCTCTAGTAGAATTCAACATTTTGAGCATCTTTTCTATTCTCAAACAAATCGCAATATATATAACCTAATAAGTCATACGTATACGATTTACAAAACCAATTGATAATTTAACTGATAGGAGTACTGTATGTTTAAATTATCTTATTTTTGTTATAGCAGATACACTAGTTAATGTAGTTGACACTAGAAGGGTTTATTTCATCATGGCATGCAATGCAAATCAAGTGAGCTAGAAACGACTTCATCCCGGCCAATCCTTTCCGCTTCATTTGGTTTGAGGGAAAAAGGGGGAAAAGAAAAAAAAATAGGGGAAAAGCTAGTTCAAATGGATTGCTCCTAGTCTCGTAAGTGGAGTATCAAATAACTGAGAATTTTAGAATAGAATTCGAAGAGCTTGCTATTCAATCAGTTTTAATTTTATCATCGTATTATGTTCTGTATGCCCCATTCGTGGCAATAGAATGACACATGCGCTTATGTCATAAACTTTATTCTGACAAATGAGATTAATGATTAATCATCCGTTCATCACCACCTAAGCCTGTGCTAAGCATGATTAAACTAAACCTTCTAGAACTGAGTCAACTACTAAGACTGTAGTCTGTAAAGCGAAATCTGAGTGGCAATTGTATTCTCGTCGTATACTTGGGGATTTACAAAACAGATCCGTCTTCGGTCTTCATAGTCCACCAAAAACAAAAATTAAAGTTTTCTAAATAATAATCGCACAGATTAATACTATTATTACTATCTAGTACTAAGATCCACTGGTCTCGGTTAACTTGTGATTATCAAAGTGACTAGCTGTAAAAGGTTCATTAATAACACAACCGCATAAGACAATATTGATTTTTTCCCCACAAGAGACTTAGTTGCATTATGTTAATATTTGCGTGGGTCCAAAATCTAAATATATTATAAGAGTACGTAGTTCTAATCACAAACGATCAGATAAGATGGCAGTCTAACACCTTTATATTTTGAACAAGTTCATGAGTGGTTTATAGCTCATTATCATTATTCAAAAGTTCTTCGATCGCCAAAGAGTCTTAGACGATGCATTATGCTCAACATCTCCATGTCGATTTTAGTTGGTTAATAGAAACAAGCCGTGTTATACAGATGATTATTACGTTCAAGAGTTTTCTAATTTTTTAATTTTTGGAAGACTACTACAAGTTATATATTCACAAGAAAGGGAGTTACGATTAGTTTGCTCTCTTCAACTTTGAACAAGTCTAGGAGAGCTAAGAGTACGATCATTAGTCATAAAACTTTTTAACCATTTCGCAGTTCGCACAAATATATCATATACGAATTATATTCAAGAGTTTGAATCTATGTCAACCCACCAAACAAAAGAAAGACGGGAGCAAATTTCCACGGTTTAGTCATTAAACAAAACAAGAGATAAAAAGTTAAAAGTAGATTTTTGGTAAGTGTCACTCTTTTTCCTTCAACTGTCAAATAAGCTGGTCAGAAAAATGTTCTCTTGATGTTGCTACTTGCACCTTGAATACTTGGTTAAGTAAGAAGATAGTTGGATTAAGTAGAATAGTAGTCTCTGATCATTTGTGGACAATACTTTTAAACATATAATAGGTGTTTTGCTTTGGAAAAGCAATTCATCAAGAATTAATGTTTGGTTGTTTGTGTCTGTATTAGGTACTAGTGTGTATTACCATTGATGTTTCAATTTGTATTCTCCTAAGTCAATTTGTGAGAATGTAGTGGGAAAACTCCAACCTAGTACTCCTGCCCCATGACTATGTTTCTAAAACAGCTTTTGACTATCTTATAGTAAAACCATAATAAATGAGTAGTATTTGCAAAAGCATTTAAACCATATAGCGATATTATTTTTAGACCAATATAGCGATATTATTTTTCTTCATATTTATTGATATGAAATTTGCAAAATACTACTACTGTATAACAACGTTCTCCTTTCATTTTAATTGATAGATATCTTCTAGTTTGCATAATAGTATCATCAAATGCGATTGTTATTTAAGTTATTGCGGAATAGAGACATGTCAAACACATCTATTGCTCTAAATTATTCCGCAATGAACTCGTTGGTGAGGATGCCAAATAAGTTATATTATAATGATATTTTCTTTCATTTCGACGGGCACAGTAAATTTAAATGTAAAAATGCGACACTTTTAAATGTGAGTTGGCGCAAGACCGAAGCTTTTTATTTTTGGATCAATCATTTCTATTCATTATACACCATTAAAAATCACTTCTACTCTTCTGTTCCCGGAGAAAATGGAGAGGAAGAATGGAAATGAGTTTGATTTGCCATGGAAATTGAATATCAATTTATTAGTGTAATAGTGATATTTCCTTCCTACTACTATTTAAGTTTGATATTTGGTTACTCTTAATATTTTATTTCGTTAACGTTTCTTAAATGCCTATTTTCCCCTTTCCTTTAAATTACGTTAATCATATCGAAACATTTATTAAAGATTTAATGTTATAATTTCATAATATCATCTCTTTAATTATTTTATTATGGTGATTTATGTAGACTCATCTAAATTTGAGCGGGTGTTGAAATTTTTGCAGCTGAAGAATTTTGAATTAATCAACTGTTTTTCATTTTTTTGTGGAGGAATTTTGAAGAAGAGCGGATGAGTTTAGTAAGCAAAGAATTGGTAGGAAATAGGATTGTTATTCTAATTTTAGTTAGGTAATGATGTACTATTATTAGGCTTTGTGTGAATTTTAATCGTGTAAGTGTAAACATATAGTCCTATTATTAGGCTTTGACTAAATTTAGTATGGATTCCAAGGTGTCATCTCAGTATATATAGCACGTTTGAATATTTTGTTTCTCCATAAAATCATAACAAACAATACTAGCTTTGGAAAAATTTAAAATTTCAAGCAGAATCATAACAAACAAGAGATTAACTTAACGATAATTAAGAAGATAATTAATAGATAGAATTCTACATATTATATATAGGCCGGTTGAGGTGTATACCGTAAACCATCTTCCCTCCGCAAAGTTCCCATCGACCCAATCCAGCGTTTTAGTGTTAAAACCACTCTTGACAATCGTAACCAGCAGCAAAAATGTGCAAAATGTGGCTTGTCGCTCTTTCATGTATATGGCTATTCCAGTTCGTCGGAAATTGCAATGCTGGTATAACAAGTCAATACGTTCGAAAACAATATGCCTCCGAAGACATGCCCAAGTCAGATTTCCCACCTCCCAAGATCTTCAATTCACCTGAACAGGTCATTTCTATTCATCTTTATATGTCACGGGTAGTTTTTATTCATCTTTATATGTCACGGGTAGTTTTTATGTTGCTCGCTTTTAAGCTATTTGATTTTCGCTCGCTTTAAGTTGTATGCTATTGATTCACTTGTGCTGCTTTATGTGATTTATTATTTAATTTAGTAAAAAAAAATGAATGGTTGTTTAATTAATTTTATGCATGTTGTGTCATGCAGGTTCACATAACACAAGGAGACCATGATGGACGAGCAGTGATCGTTTCATGGGTGACATCCCTTAAAACCCCGAACGTGGTCAAGTATTGGGAAGCACATGGCAAGCAAAAGAATCAGCATAGGCGCGTTGTGAAGGCATTTACCGTCACCTACCGTTACTACAACTATACTTCTGGTTACATTCATCATGCCACCATTAAACATCTCAAGGTCATCCTCTAATTAATCTTTCTAAGCCAGCTTAACATTTTTCTTGTTTTTGTTTATATGTATTATATTATGTTTTAAAAGTGTATTATATATATATATATAAAAAAATTTGCAGTTTAATACCACGTACAATTATAAGCTTGGCAAGGGCGAAGCAGCCAGGCAGTTTAATTTCACTACTCCACCTCAACCTGGATCCGATGTTCCTTATACCTTTGGTCTTATCGGTAATTAACTACTCCACCACCTTGAAATTTACTATACTTACTTTTGTTTGCCAGACACTTAGTTTAGAACTGTTAGTGACTAGTGATCAGTTGATTTAATAGCAAGTTAATATTAATTTGTAGGTGACTTGGGACAGACATATGATTCGAAGTCGACACTTGACCACTATGTATCCAACCCCAAAGGTCAAGCAATGTTATATATTGGCGATCTTTCGTACGCTGATCATTATGCTTATCATGACAATGAAAGGTGGGATACTTGGGGAAGATTTGTTGAGAAGAGTACAGCTTATCAGTCATGGATTTGGACTGCAGGAAATCATGAACTTGATTTTGTTCCTGAAATTGTATGTATCTTACAACAAACTTAAAATCTTTGTGTTTTTGCTTCTGCTAATGATACTATAGTTCATCATTTTTATTTATTTTTATCACAGGGTGAGAATAAGCCATTCAAGCCATATACACACCGTTATCATGTTCCTTATAGTGCATCTCAGAGTCCATCACCTTTATGGTACTCTATTAAGCGTGGACCTGCCTACATTATAGTCCTCTCTTCTTATTCAACCTATGGTAATTAATATCATATTATTTTTTTCACTTTTTCTACTTGCGGCTGATGAACATTTTTGAAAATGATCAAGAGTTTTGATGATTAATTGTTTGTTGTTCAATCAGGTAAATACACGCCTCAATACTCATGGCTTGAGAAGGAACTCCCAAAAGTTAATAGGACTGAGACTCCATGGCTGATTGTTTGTGTACACTCACCATGGTATAACAGTAACAACTACCATTACATGGAAGGTGAAACCATGAGAGTTCAGTTTGAAAAGTGGTTTGTCGACAACAAAGTTGATCTTGTCTTTGCTGGACATGTTCATTCTTATGAGCGCTCGGTGAGTTTATTATCAAGCCCTTTTAACTTGTGTCAATCGATCATATAGTTATTGCTGAATTTTTCATGGTTATAATGTACTATATTATTCCGCATGTGTTACAGGAACGAGTGTCAAATGTGCATTACAACATAACAAATGGACTAAGCACTCCGATCAAGAATCCTTCTGCTCCAGTGTACATAACAATTGGTGATGGTGGAAACATTGAAGGAATTGCCAACAAGTGAGACTCTTATTATCTGTTTTATTATACTTATAATAATATTTATACTTATTTTTTTCTCCATAACCAAACAAATTATGACACAATGTTGATAAATTCAATGCAGCTTCACTGAACCACAACCAAGTTACTCCGTCTACCGTGAAGCAAGTTTTGGGCATGCAATGCTTGAAATCAAGAACCGAACTCATGCTTATTACACATGGCACCGTAACCATGATGGTGAGCCCATTGCAGCAGACTCTACATGGTTCTACAATAGATTCTTTTATCAAATGGAAGAGCCTAGCTTTAGTAGGGCTTAGTTGATCAAAAGTAGATTTGAGTGATTTAAACTGTCAGTTCGTTCTCTTTCTTTCTTTAGTTTATAATTTGGTTAGAGTTTAGCTGTCTAGGTAGTTATCTTTCTTTCTTTAGTTTATGATTTGGTTAGAGTTTAGCAGTTTAGGTAGCTATGGTAGTCTAGGTAGTTATGGTTATGGCTCTGTAATAGCTCTGTGTAGCTTCTTCTGTTTTGCAGTATGAATAAATCTCTCTTTTAATCATTCAAATTATCTTCTTTTCTCATTGTTCTTTTCAATTGATGTGACATTCTCCTACTTCTTCTTCTTCATGATACTACTAAGTCAGATAAACTTTTTTACACAAAATGTGTAATGAGCTTATATGCAGTGTTTATGTGATAGGTTGAAAAGTTCGATTTAAGAAAGACAACCATACTTTATTCAAAATGATCCTTTTGCCGATAGATGTTCCTATTACACCCATTACTGTGGTACTGAATTGACGTTATTCATAGTCCTGAATTGGATCTACATTCAAGCACTTGATATAGAATTATAGACACATCAGAGATGATATTTTTTCTACTGTCTCGGTGTGAATTTTCGCGGTTAGGTGGAGGTATCTGGTATGTTGCTGCAAGATATTAATTTGGCTGTTCATTCTTGTATTTATTTCGCAGTTCAAGATTGCACTCTGCCAGCTAGCAGTAACTGCTGACAAGGAGCAAAACATTGTTCATGCTCGAAAAATATTTGGTTAAGTAAGAAGATAGTTGGATTAAGTAGAATAGTAGTCTCTGATCATTTGTGGGCAATACTTTAGTGATTTAAACATATAATAGTATGTGTTTTGCTTAGGAAAAGCAATTCATCAAGAATATGTTTGGTTGTTTGTGTCTGTATTAGGTAGTGTGTATTAACATTGATGTTTCAATCTGTATTCTCTCACAAGTCAATTTGTGAGAATGTAGTGGGAAAACTCCAATCTAGTCCTGATCAATACCCCATGACTTTGTTTTCAAAACAGCTTTTGACTTGCTTACGGTAAAACCTGTAATAAATACGGAGTAGTATTTGCAAATTAAACTTTACGACTTTCATAGTTCAAAGCAGTTTATAACTTTTACTCTAAACATGTATCAAATGGAGCCGTACTATAATTAGACAAGTCCAAATGTCCAATGACCATACACAGTTTTATAGAAACGTGAAAGCTCGTACAAAAATGCATAAACACGATAATCAGCTCGTGGAGCGAGTACAACAGTTCGACTCAGTTCTAGCGTCTAAATCAATCATATTTACAACTTAATCGCATAAAGCAGCACATACAGCAATTCTGGTCTATTTCTCAACACTATGGAGTGGTAAAATCTCCTTTTTTCTTCCATCGCGTCATCCCCAAATGCAAACAGAGTATCATTCGACATTTCTTAGCTAGGTAACCAACATTTATCTGCACCGAGGAGAACCGTGAGAGAGTATCATCCAAATCGACCACATGGAAAACGAGGCGTTTGATCATTTGGATGAAAAGTTCTTGAAGTTTCTCCTTTAGGGGGGCAGGAATTATCAATACTTGAACCTGGAGCTGTAACACATCCCAGGCGCAATGTTAAATCACACTCGGTGAACTGTCTTTTGTCTGATGAACTGCTGGGCTTGGATGGATGAATGAAGTCAGAAGCATCACAATTACCCTGTTTATCACTGTCCATCAGCTGAGAGTACGAGTTTGAAGGTTTCAATGACTTCATGTCCGTAGGTAGAGTTTGATTGGTATAGTACAAGGGATAAGTAGACCATGTGTTTGATGTGTCTTCTGATTGTATTGATGCAGGTCGGTTTATATCAGGAGCAAAATTCTGTGATAAGACAGGTCTCTTTTCGATCTGATTTCTGTTCTGAATACTTTGCCTGTCAGCATTAAAGTTGGAACTCGAGCTATTAATAGTGCTGGGAGTCAAAGGTTGAGATTGAGATGACTGGAGGATAACAGGAGGATGGTTCGTACGGTTTTGGGGTGACTGGAGCATAACAGGAGTGTTGTTTGTACGATTTCCACAAATTACAGGCTGTGAATTGCTTGGGGGAACAGAACTAGCACTCGGTTTCTGATGCTTAAGGTAACATCTAGGAGACTCATTCCGTTGGCTTCTTGATGATCGTCTTGGAGTGCATCCCAGAATTAGAGCAGCTGACCATGGTGGAATAATGAAATTGTAATTTAAGAGTACCACTCAGAATCTTCTTCGATTTATTTCCCATTATAAATCAATATAAATTCCCAATTACTCAAAATCCAAATTACTATGGTTGCTCATTGCACTTAGTATAACAGACTCGCACGAACAATTAATAAACATCAATAATGGCAAGGCAAGATCAGTACAGAGTACATACCCTCGATGCAAGGCTGCAGAAGCTGGCCAGATTCTGTAGTCTCATCTCTTCGGATTATCGTGTCAATTGCATCATTCAATCTATCCCAAAGAGTTTTAAGGTCCGAATACTCTGCCTACGAAGATCAAAGTCATGATCAAATACTGATCAAAGTTTTCTTTTGTTCTGTGGAAATTCATTTCAATGAAGAAGGCAATGTAATTGCAAGCGCAAACCTACCTCAGAGTTTGCTTTGGAATACATAATTTCTTCAGCTTTGAAGACAACAACCGGAAGCTTCTCTTGCCACTCTCTGTTCTTTCTAGTAGTCGCACTATGAACCTCGTTCATCATCCTACACCAATCATCAAGAAACACTGTCACCAAAATTGCAAGAAAACAGAAAAAACAAACAAACTCAAACGCTACCTGAAAATTTCTCGAATAAGAGAACCCCTGATCGGAGGGTGCCTATCACTGTGCCAAGCTCTCCTAACACATTCGTACGGCCTTGGCCCTGGTCTCGGCATCTTTTAACAATCCGCCTTAAATGAGACTACGCGCAGAGCACACAAATTCGGCAATTCCCCTCGTCTATATTTCTTGTGAGACGTGTTACGATGCACGTTCACATTCTGTAGAAATCCGCCAAACGAATTAACATTAGCGATTAATTAGCCCATGTTCATCACCATTCACCATTAAACACTCAATCATTTTAGGCAGTACAGTGAATAAAGCAAAGCAAATACAGTAAACAACACATATATATATATACCAACATAAGCTCGAAACAGCTCGAAATCGACAAAGCCGAACACCAGATAACTTATCAATACATAATACCAATCATCCAATATTCCAATTCCATTTTTCACTTCAAAACAATTCCAATTTTCAACATACAATTCAAAGTACACAGTAATTATGGAAATTACACTCATACAGCTACGATAAGAAGGTCATAGTACTTAACCAGCTCTACAGTGACGAAATAGCATAGAGTTCACTTTCCTATCAGCTCAATTTCAATTTTCGAGTGAGAAATCTAACGGATAGTTGAAATTCATTCGTTATAGCATCAGTAATAGGGCATAATTGAATCTGGAAGAGATAGGAGAAGAAAATGAACTTACCGGTCAGATCTGCTACCGAGGAAATGGAAGCGGAGGGCGGCGGAGGTAGGTGGTGGCGGGATCGAAAAGGGAGGAGCGGTGTTTTAGGGCATTCTAGATACTATGCCAATTTCGACCGTACGATAACATCCACGGTCGTTATTTAACTTCATAATCTTTTTTTATTATTTCATTATTATTTGTACGTTTCATTTCAGTATACTTTCTTCTGTCTCGTTACACTTGATAATTATAAACCAAATTATGGTTGTTTTTTTTTGTAGCTGAATTTTGTAACCACAACTTTAATTTTACAAGGTTTATGTTATCAATTTACAATGATACGAAACTTTAATAAATTGGCATTAAAATTTTCGAAGGGTGTGAGATAGGATCATGGGATCATATGACTTATGATTCCACACTTCATTTACACAATTCGATTTTATTCTATCCTTGAAGCTCTTAGGAGACATCTCACTCACTATTCATGTGGGATCCACTGTGTAAGTGAGACTAGAGGGGTCTCACTAGGGAACCCCCATGGTAGAACAAATCCAAAAATCGAGCTTGTAGATGTGATTATTGGATTATCTTACGGTATCAGACCCTTATGCAAACATTATCATAAAATTAATATTAGTGGATATATGGAACCGTTTTATACCACTCCAGAAGTATTCAAAACATAAATTATATAAAAAAGAGAACATAAATTAGATCAAAGAGAGACCTACCTTGTGAGAAAGAGAGAGTATGATTTGTGTGCCATATTTAGCCAAACGCAGAAGTAGAAAATATTATACTAACCATCTTTGAATCAGTGACAAAGTGAGTGATTTTTTTTCACGTTTGAATTTCCATTTTTCGAATGTTTTCGTATGACAATGTTACGACTATACAATGACTACTACAATATACACCTCCAACTTTTGCTACCACTCCCCATATGGGCTACAAAAGAGGAGAAAATTAAACATCTAGGTAATAATTTTATGAGACGTCCTATACAAAAATACAATGGCCACTCAAACACGGGCACCATTCTAGTTATAAAACATAAACATATGGTAGGATGCCTTTATGTGCGTTGAACTTAATATTTTGTATGGAGTTGATCTTTAAAACCCACAATGGTATTCGATAGTTGCGTCATTGTCTTATATATCCGGTTGTAATTAATAAAGTTGTACGTCTTGTATCATATTGCAATAAAAAGTTAGGAAGAATTTTTCCATTGGAAATATATTTTTTGGGATGGCCGTTACCAAACCTACCGAATCGTCGTTGCTTTATATATATTGTTTATATTGTTTGAATATGTAATTTACTAGACTTAATATTTCACACATACTTCCTCCGGAAACTTACAAGGTTAGCACTTTATTTTTGTTGATTTTTCGATGTCCGGTTTGGCCTCAAATAAATAATAACTCGTAAAAATAATTTTAAAAATTATTTATAAAAGTATACTTCTTATATTTGTATAATATAACTTCTAAAATTCATTTTTTCGTAATCAATTATGATTAATTTGAGGTCAAATCGAACATAAAAAAGCCAACAAAAATAAAACTATATTAGAACATCTCCAACTGGGATCATTAGATTCTTTACAAAAGAAAGAATCGAACAGACCCCAACGAACCACCATAGGATTAGTTTGGTTTGATTAACCAAATTGATTGTGATTCCTATTGGAATGGACATGATAGCTTCAGGAACTCCCAAATCTTCATCAGACCACCAAGTTATATAGCTGCAAGACCATAGAACATGAAAATATGCGGATGATGGGGCGTTGATGGGATTTTATTGTCCCACAGGGTGGCTGAGATAGGGAATAGGGTGAATGCAATCCAATTGGCAAACCCTTTAGTAATATCCGACATATGCCTCCAAAATACACTTCTTCCTTGTGCGGATTTATCTCTTGCAAATTCTCTAATAGACTCGAATAAATGAGTGATTACTCGTCGAATGCCAATAGATAAACCACCGACTAGAATTGGGCCTAAGATACTTGCAAAGAGGGACAGAGGAAACCTGGATCTTGGGAAGTAATCAGAATGTGCCATACAGATGTCAAAGGTCGCGTCTGCTGCACAATACAGAGAAAGTACAGTACACAACACCGACGAATATTTCGCCATGAATAGAATCAATCTCTGTGCAAAGGTTATCAAGTCTCGAGCCCTTGATATTTCATACATGTCACGTCCAAATTCTGCAACCATTTGAAATTTCTCCAAAAACATACGAGATGGTAGATCATCCTCAATACTACGTGCACCATCAATATCCACATCGGAACTGAGTTGCAAATTTCCCCTAGTATTCCGCCTAGAGTAGAGTGAACATATATTGCATGGTGGTGGAGCGACGATAACTTAGGAGTTTCAGACGTTGATATGTATATTCTAGTAGGTATTATAATTAATTTGGTTGATCAATCTAGACCAAGATTTGGTCATTCCTCGGGATTTGTTTAATCATTTCGTTTGTGAAAAATTTAATGATCCCATTTGGAGAAGTTGTTGGTAGCCTTAGTGCGTTGTAATGTTACGAGCATTTAAAAAAAAACTATCTAGTATATATGGGATTGGATACAGTAAGATTAGACTTTTGAAGGTAGATGTTTGTGGATTTGGTCAACGACGTTCATGTCTTTAGGATTGAAACATGAGAATGAAGTTGCTTTGCGGGATTCTATACCTAATATCAGCTATGTTTTAAAAGCCGGAACCGGAAGTCAAGCCGGAGACCCCCCCCCAAAAAGATCGGACCGGGCCGGTATAGCATATAAAATTATAAAAATATATATATGTGTGTTCCGTGTACATATAATATTCTATTTTTCATAATAAAAAGTGAAAATAAGTGTTACTAAAAAAATGTAGTAATTTTTTTTGTCCTTCGTAATTTTCTAGATCACATAGAATGAAAGTGAGAGCGTAAAAGTTCTAAGAATTAGAGAGTGAAATCGACTTAGAGCGTTAATCAATAAATAATTAATTTATGTATAAATGGACTTTATAATGTGTTTTAATATAATGAAGACATAGTAGAAGAAGCAGCTTCTGCAAGGAAATTTCTTTTATTTTTTTGAAAAATGACCAAAACCGGAAAAATCAGCGGCTCGTTGGTTCCCGGCTCACCGGTTCTTGATCGGTTTTGCCGGTTTTTTGGAATCCGGCTGAATGGCGGTTTTCTATGTGCTTTTGAGCCGGACCCCCTCCGGCTTCCGGCCGAACCGGTCGGCTGGGCCCGCTTTAAAAAATTTAGCATATGAGGGGCGAACGTAGGAATTTTAGTCAGGGGGAGCAACTTTTACTTACTGAAACGTGTATGGTATATACTAATATACATATATATAAGTTTTTCATTTTTTTTCTAATAAAATCAAATTTAATTTATTTATTCTTAATTTCAAGGTAATTATTTAATATTTTTATAACCGAAGCGTGTACATTGACGTAATGAAATAAATAATGAATAGATCTTGTAAAAATCGTGAACATATTGAGAATAGTAGGATTTGAACCCGGGTGCTGTATATAGAAGCCTCCATTAGATACCACTTAGACACGAATGCATAAGTTATTTGTTCTTGCTGACAAAGTATAATATATAAATACAGTAATAAATTTTGGCAAAAGGACATATTAATAATTTTTTGTGAAAACTCCAGGGGCAGCAACTGCTGCCCCTTAGTTTCGCCCCTGGGTTGCCTTATCCAGGCTGACTGATTGAGCGAGCTCATATAGGAAACACTCCATATGATTGGGTAGAATCATATGGGATTCGAACGCGATGAGAAACGAACAACTCACTACAATTGCCGTTAGTTGAGGTTAGTTGAGTTGTTCAAGGTAGTAACGTCATCGATTATCATGAGTAATAGATCATAATTGGTTATCACATGGACGAACTGACTCGTATGAGTAGGTAAATTGGACTTTGTAGCGAGTGTTCGTAAAAACACTTTTCTCTTACTTTTCTTGGTTGAGTTCCAAATGAACTCACCGCCCCTATTTATACAAATATTGGAAGGTTTCTAGATCCTTCCACCGTATTCCTACACTTACATAGTTCTAGAGTATTCTACTCAACCACATGCAACGTAGAGTTTCCTACTACATTCTAGAGAGTTATCCTTCCCATGAACCACCACTATCTTGACGTCACAATAATTGTTACATTAGAGTTGGAGCACCTTGCTAACCTATGACACAAATATTATTTATGTGTACGACAAAATGAAGTCTAATAGTTGGGTTACGGTGATGACATTCTCTCCATCGTAAACAAAAAAAATAAAAAAATATATATATATATTTTTTGTGTTGGTACTTCACAGGGAAAGGTAGTTTTGTGTGGATGGTTGTGCAGGTCTGAGAGATTCAGGTTGTTGAGTGTTTTGCTGTTTTACGATGTGAATGTTCTAGTGGTACTTTGGCCGTTACATGAAAGGTAGTGCATTTTATGATCTTGTTCTCCTTCTCACCCCCTGAAAGAGAGATTAAAATCAATGCCTGAAGCAATTGTTCCTTGTTAGAGCGGCTATAAACTACCTGACTTCACTTGGAGAGTACGTTCACGGTTGGAATCCCGGAATCGGAATGGAGTGGGTGAAGTCTGCCTTTTGATTGCATTTCTCTTGAGTTGTTATTGATGTGATTGAATTGTAGTTGTAGTAAGGCTTTACTTAAGTCGTAGTCCTAAGCTAGAGCTTGATGTATTCCTCAGCTAGAACAGGGCATTGATTGTACGCTCGAGTGTCGGGAAACTAAACGTGTGCTTCACTTGGGATATACCCCTCGTATTTTGTAAAACTCTCTTTTGAGTTTCTATCAATTTTAAATTTCGTGTAAAATATAAATAAGATAAGTGTTGAACTACATATATTATAAAATAAATTTAATTAAATATAACATAGTATGAAACTCACATACTCATCTCATGATGCATAAGCGTAATGCTAAAGAACTAAACGTAAAATTTAGTAAGGATCAGATGCGCATGAAGAAATATAATGTGGTTATTTATCATCGCGCGGGGAAACCATGATTGTTGGGACAAACATAGTTTAACAAGAAGTGAAATTTTGACATTCAAAATTGAAAGTGTACTGGAAAAAGAAAAACATAGTAACACAAGTGTATAGAATGATAGATTTGTGGAATAATGATATATTTCATTAGGGGTTAAACACCCATATATATACAAATACAATTACAACAGAATTAGTAGAGAACATTCTCGAAGAATATCTATGTTAACTTAACACTACTAATTACAATTATGTACTAAATCCCACAAATCACGTTATGAAGAATCATGCATTAATTCTTCCTTAATACGCCCCCGCAAAATTGACGTGCCATCGGCCACGGAAATTTTGGATCGCAATGACAAGAATCTGGAGCGAGGCAGTGGCTTAGTCAATGCATCCGCGAGCTGATCCAATGTATTGACATAGGCAACCGAAAAAATACCTTTGTTAGACAAATCACGAACAAAGTGAAGATCCAAGGCAATATGCTTCATGCGAGAGTGCATAATTGGATGCAAGGCAAGCCGTGTGGCACCAAAGTTGTCACATAAGAGTCGAGGTGGTGATGGAAGAGAGATGCCGAGTTCACGAAAAAGTTGGAATATCCAACATACCTCCGCTGCAGTAGATGCCAAGGCACGATATTCAGCTTCCGTAGAAGATCGTGCAACACCAGTTTGCTTCCTAGAACGCCATGAGATTGGGTTAGACCCAAGAAAGATAATGTAAGTAGAGGTAGATTTTCCATCAGTGACATTGCCTCCAAAATCAGAATCCGAGTAAGCTGTGAGAGATAATGATGTGGGAGTGCGAAGTAGAAGACCATGGTGGAGTGTCCCTTTAAGATACCGAAAGATACGCTTCACACATAACCAGTCGGCAAGTGTGGGTGAAGCCATAGCCTGAGCAAGTTTGTTAACTGCGAATGAGATATCGGGACGAGTAAGAGTCAAATATTGCAACCCACCGATCGCACTTCTATAATCTGACGGGTCAATGGGACCTGAGACGGCCAGTGCGGAGGTTGTTGCCATTGGTGTGCTAACAGGCTTAGCACCATCCATGCCATGTTTCCTAAGTAATTCAACTGTGTACTTGTGTTGAGAGAGCAAGAGTCCCTCTCGACAACGAGCAACCTCAACACCAAGAAAGAATGTGAGGGCTCCAAGGTCTTTAACAGCAAACTGAGCTTTCAAGTGATTGGTGAGAGCTGATAGGAGAGATGAGCTCGAGCCGGTGAGAATTATGTCATCAACATAAACGAGTACAAGGAGATAATCACTCGAATGGCGGTAGATAAAGAGTGATGTATCAGCTTTAGATTGATGAAAACCGAATGAGAGAAGTGCAGCACTTAAAGTGTCATACCATGCTCGAGGAGCTTGCTTTAGACCATAAAGAGATTTTTTAAGGAGACACACATGGCGTGGATGCGATTTGTCAACGAAACCAGGAGGTTGTTTCATGAAAACTGGCTCAGACAAGGTTCCATGTAAGAAAGCATTACTAATATCCAACTGGCGCATTTCCCATCTGTGTAAAAGAGCGAGTGACAGAACTGTCCGGATCGTAATAGGCTTAATAACCGGGCTAAAAGTTTCATGGTAGTCAAGACCGGGTCGTTGATGAAATCCTTTAGCCACAAGACGAGCCTTATACCGATCAATGGTGCCATCTTGTTTACGTTTAATCGTAAAGACCCATTTGCAACCAACAATGTTAGAGTTCGGAGGTGGTTCAACAAGATCCCATGTACCATGAGTTGCAAGTGCAGTCACCTCCTCTGCCATAGCTGTGCGCCAACGAGGGTCTTGTAGGGCTTGTGCAACTGAAGTAGGTTCAATATCAGGAGGTAACGGATGGTTGGTTGCACGATTCGCTGCTGGGCGGGGGGCAATAGATGGTGGTAATTCAGTAATAAACCCAGTAAGACGCGATGATAGTTGACGAGAGCGAGTGCTTCGCCGGGAATCATCCACAGGCTGGATAGACGACTCAATAGGTCGTAATGTAGAAGTTCCAGAAGATAGTGGGATGGACTGAGCAATGTCGACATGTCGCTGTGGTGTATTAGGCAATGGAGAAGGCATAGAGTTCGAGAAGTTGGGCCGAGGTGATGCAGGCCGAGATGGCTCAACCCGATGATGGGCTGGCTGGGAAAGAGGTATCCCAACACTTGAGACAACAAGAGAGTCGGATTCTGATTCAGTGGAAGTATGCGAAGTAGGGTTGAAGAAGTCCGCAAAGGCCTCTTCTCGAAATCGAACATGTCGAGAGATATATATGCGTTTCGTGGATGGATCAAGACACCGGTAAGCACTTTGAGTTGTAGAATACCCAATAAAGATACATGGACGAGAAGTCGGTTCAAGTTTGCCAGTGGAGTAGGGACGGATCCATGGATAGCAAACACAACCAAAAGTGCGTAGTTTTTTGTAGTTGGGTGCTTGATGAAACAAGACTTCAAACGGACTAACATTCTGTAGAAGCGGTGTTGGCATGCGATTAATAAGATAGACCGCTGTTTGAAAGGCAAAAGACCAAAAGACTGCTGGTAATTTGGCATAATGCAGTAATGCTTTGCCGGTTTCCACTATATGACGGTGTCGGCGTTCTGCTAAGCCATTTTGCTCAGGGGTGTAGGGAGCTGTGGTAAGCCAATTAATTCCTTTAGTCGATAAGTAAGACCGTAATGCAAGAAATTCCCCTCCATTATCACTATAAAAGTTTTTTATCGAGTGACCAAATTGTTTCTCAACTAATGGACAAAATTTCTCAAATATAGGCCTGACTTGTGATTTAGACTCCAACGGAAAGAACCAACAATACTTGGTAAACGAGTCAACTAAAATGAGATAATATCGGTACCCATCATAAGACATCGTAGTTGGCCCCCATACATCAGCATAAATAAAGTGCAAGGGATGTAACGAAATTAATGAAGATTCAGAAAATGGCAATTTATGAGTTTTGCAACATAAGCAAGAGTCACAAGCCGTATCCGACACACCAGATTTCAAAAGCGGCAAATTATTACTAGATATAATAAGAGAACTTATGCGGCGGGATGGATGACCCAACCGAGCATGCCAAATGTCAAAAGAGGTACGCAGACCCAATGAATTAAAATGAGCAGAAGACTTTAAATAAAAGGCAGGAACTTGCAGCCGATAGATGCCCTGCTCACATGTGCCTCGAGCTAGAGGCGCCCCCGTGAGTCGATCCTTCACAATAAAACAAGAGGGAAAAAATTCCACAGATACATTATTAGATCGAGTGAACTGATGAACTGACAGTAAATTCTCTTGTGCCCGAGGTACACATAAGACATTAGATAAACTAAATGTACGGCCAGGAAAGTGTAAATGAGATGTACCAGTATGTGAGATAGGCATGGAGGAGCCATCAGTGAGATGAACCGCTTCTGTCCCGTCATATTCAGAATGGACAGAGAGGTTGCCAAGTTCAGATGTCAAATTGTGGGATGCGCCAGAATCCATAAGCCAAGAATTAGGAGGCGCCCGAGCCAAATTTGCTGAGGCGTTCAGTTTGGCCTGAAGTTGTCGACACTGCAATGCACCGTGTCCTGGAATTTGACACCATTGACAAAAGAGAGAGCCACGAGAATTAGTAGTATATTGGCCTTTATTCTTATTCTTATAATTTGGCTTACCACCATGAAAGGTGCCCGGGGACTGATACTGAGGAGCAGAACGAGGAGCAGAACGTGGCTGCGATGGTGACCGAGCAAGATGGGCAGAAACAGTAAGCTCCGCAGGCGCAGAGGACTCATCTAATTTGTCAACAAATCGTTCTTGTGCATTGAGCAGATCGAGTAATTCTGGGAATGAAACAGAGGATGGCAGGGCTCGAATCGATGCGGCAATATCTCGGAATTTATGTCCAAGACCATTGAGAGCATACAGGGTGAAATGATCATCTGAAATAGGTGAGTCAATTAATGCAAGTTCATCTGCTTTTGCCTTAAGGGAGTGCAAAAAATCTGCCACAGAACTAGAACCAATATGTGCTTTAGCAAGTTCGGATTTGAGTTGCATTACACGAGCACGAGAACGACTGGCAAAAATCTGGTGGAGGCCTTTCCACGCAGTAGCCGCAGAGGTGTAGGAAGAGGCATATGGAATCACTTCATCAGTCAGAGACCCTTGAAGTGTTGCCAGAACGATTTGTTCTTGGCGGAACCAGGCCTTCCGCTCCGGAGAGGCCAAAGGAGGTTCAATGATGGTACCATCAACGTACCCTTGGAGATCATAGCCATTCAGAATCGCCATAATCATAGCGCGCCATTGAGGAAAGTTTTTGCGATTGAGTTTATGAGAATTTGGGAATGGGGTGGAGATGATGGTGATTTGCGGATCAGCGGGTGGGACGGGATTATTGGTCTGTTCGGTGGTTTTGTTGTGGTTAGAATCACCAGATTCATCAACAATGGTGGTGGATTGAGTCATGGCTGTGAGATGGATAAACGTAGATGGAAGCGGCGCTAGGGAAGTAGTAAGTATTTGACTTACTTTTAGGGTTAAAAAAAAATGAATAAGTAAATGGATTTGTGGGTGCCCAGGATTCAAAAGGCTGATACCATATAGAATGATGATTTGTGGAATAATGATATATTTCATTAGGGGTTAAACACCCATATATATACAAATACAATTACAACAGAATTAGTAGAGAACATTCTCGAAGAATATCTATGTTAACTTAACACTACTAATTACAATTATGTACTAAATCCCACAAATCACGTTATGAAGAATCATGCATTAATTCTTCCTTAATAAAGTGAACAAGTAGAGTACTCCTACGAGTAAACTATTTCATTTGAACAAGTATAACAACAGATACATTGCAACAAATGATATATATTAAAACATTTACAAATATTATGACCACGGGAAACAAGCAGGTGTAGTATTTGCAAGGCGCAAAAGCTCGTACATCCACCATCGACCGACCATTATGTTACGAATTACGATCATAAAAGATTTGTAACTGTGTTACGTACGTACTGTAGTAGTTGAACGCGGACAGAGGAAATGGTTTAAAATTGCAAAATCAATCAAAAGTAAAATAAGAACAAATTGCAAAATCGTAAAACTTTAGATCACCAAGCAAATTTTATAATCAGAAACACACAAGAACAAGACACAAAAATCATATCTTGAGAGGGTATACCGGTATAGTGAGTGAGGTAGGTGATCGATGTACATTAACGTACTACAGAGAATTATTGATGATGATTTAATTTTGGGAAATTAATCAATTAAGTAAAGTCAGTCATGTAATACATATTTTATTTGGGCAAAATCAATCTAATGCATGATGATAAATGAGTAGCCCAAGATTAGGGCGTACCCAGAAATCAAGAACAACATATCGAGTTGTACCAAACTACTTGTACGTACATATGTTTCACCAACTGGCCAACTTAGAGAGAAAGACACTCTATATATCGCATCCAACTTGAGCGATACAAACAAATGAATATCGCATTATTTAGTTAAATCATGGCACTATTAGTTCTGCAGAGTAGAGCCAGACACCGAGACCTTTCAAATATAGATGTCAAATTTTAGGCCTAACAGAAAATTTTAAGAAACTGTACTACTTACTACTCTTTAGTTGATCTAGGTTTGATCCTTACCGGAATGGATTCATAGTGTTGGTACGGTGGCTCATCCACAGGCCAGGCTTGTTACTTAACGTTCTAGTTGTAGCTGCCTTGGGTTTGCAGCTTAAAGTGTAAGAAGCAATGAGTTCATGACTTGATCTTTCGACTATGAAGTTGTCAAAGTCATGTAGATCATGTAACCCAAGTTCGCGTAGAAAACCTCAAATTTGTACTGCATGCTAGGCGCTTGTGCTATATCCAAGTATACAGTAACTGTGTACTATTAACAAAAAATCAGCAAGTACCACATACACAAATCTATCCGAAACAAAAGTTTCTGATTACGATATATGACTATGAGTCACCCAAGATCAGGGCGTAAAAGCTAGATAATACTGTAGAATCCATCATCATCAGCTTTCGTCAAGCTCAGAATAGTATTCTTGATGCTATTGCAGAAAGAAACTCATGGTGCTACGTACGTACGTACTTACGTCTCTCGCCTTGCTAATTAATTGATATCTGAATACTGCAAGAACACTTCATGATCAGGATCGAGTAAGTTGATATGATCCAGGATTCCCGTCGACTTAAATCCAATTACCCTCAACTGTGGGTTAGAGTGACCACGTAGGAACTCATCACGAGATATCTGCAGGAAACAACAACAACATCACATAGAATTAAACAACATAATGGGTCGCATTTGGCAGCTAAGTTTGTACTTATTTGGAAATGAACCAGCAAAAATAAGTCATTTTAGACATGTGGGTATGTACACACACCTGAGTGAGGCCTAAAACTTTGAGAAGCTTCAGTGACAAGCAGCTGTCGACGATCATGCCTAGAGCATTGGTGGTAAGTCTGCGGCACCCTGATATGTCCAAGTAGCACAACTTCCGCGATTTCATAGCAAGTGACAAAGCGGTATTAGGTCCAACCTGAAAAATATCACATGTAACGCAAAAACACAGCAGTTCAATCACATAATTTAAGGTTTTATAGTAAATCACACACAGCGCAATGATATCATTAAGGGTTGTATCGCAAAACACACGCAATCTAGTGACAAGAGAAAATAGATGACATTTTGATAGGCTATTGATGGTTAACATGAGTATTTTCATCTGTGTAGAAGAATGACGCTCAGAGCACAACACATAGTGACATCCAAACACAAGTTGCCTAAGCCCGATATGGAGCAAACGTTACACGTGAATCTCCACAAGTTGCCTAGCCTGCCACACTAAAGCCTTTTGATTCCCAGTGGCAGAATCTCTTACTTCTACAGGCGTACTTTAAAGATACGAGGCCAGAAGGCATCAAACATATGTACCCATGCATCTCTGCTACTTGAACTAAACCATGTCATGCTAAACAAGGATCCTAAATAACATGCATTTAGATATACTATAGCATGCCAAGTAAACACACATTACTCTACTGTCTTGAAAGTTGAAACATGTAAAACCAAAAGGAGAAAGGTAAATTCAAGGAATTTCATCAAATGTGAGAAAGGAATAACAATGATAATACCTGCTCAATGTGATTCAACGAAAGTTCTGTCAGGGACTCTCCTGAGGTTTCTATAAACGCCGCTACAACTTCATCACTGCAAGTAAAGAGCAAAGAGAGATATAGTGTTCGGAACTTCAGAGACACAGAGAGAGAGAGAGAAAGGGTGAAGGAGGGAGATCTAGTTTTACTACACATCCACGTGAAGCATGCAAATATTTTCAGCATTCAGGGCTTAAAATTTTTAACTCGTTGCATAATCAGCTGATTTAACTGACGTACCATGAGATTACAGTTTAGCTTGTCAAAATCAGGGCTAGAGGCTACTGATTTACATGCTCTAAAGAAATAAAGAAGGATCGAAAGAGTCTATTTTCTGCAATACAAAATAAAATCCAGAATACCAAAAATGAGCAAAGAAATTAAAGAGTCTATTTTCATTCTATTGATGGAAGAAATTCTTATAGTAAACAAAGACATTAGAGTCCTTGCAAAACAGACCACTTACGGGCCGTTGGAAATTTTCAGATCAAATTAAACTGCCAGTTCAATTAAATGAATTGTACGTACAGATAGCGGATCTAACACCAAATTCCAGACCATATATATAAGATATGCTATATATACCTGAATTTGGTCCTTTCAAGATTCAGTCGTTGGATTGACCTGCATCCATTAGCGAGAAACTCCATTCCTACGTCTGTGACTTTAGTCAGATTTGAAATGTTTAGTGCTAACAAACCAGGACAATGACTTGCGACTGCTTTGAGAGACGAATCAGTCAAGTTCCTGCAATCAGTTGGAAATAGAGTGCAGCTTAACCTCACAATGATCATAAAATTGTGAACTTCGAAAATCTAGATCAGATGAAAAAGAAAGGAAAAAGAAAAAAAAACTAATGAATGCAACAACTCACAGGCAATGAGCCACGTCAAGGCCCTTAAGACTTTCACCACATACACTGACCAACAGATCGATAAATCCATCAGACACATCCTTCAATCTTGCTACGGAGAATACTTCCAACTTCTTAAACTTGATGATAGAATCTGCTATCTGCATTGCTTTTATTTCAACACAGCCGTCTATGTATAGCTCTCTCATGTGTTCGCCCAAATGATCAGCTATAGACTTCACGGCCTCAAAGGTAAGAAGAGAGCACTGACCCAAATTAACAGATACAAGAGCAGGTGCAGAAATGACAAGTAATTCAACCCCACGGTCAGTTAAACGGAAAGAGCCTCTGAGGGATAAGACAGCCAACATAGAGAAGCTGTTCGGAGATTGATTCAACTTAGCCGTAAGAGCAAAATCAAACAAGATTTGACCACCAAGGTCAAGTTGCAAGACCTGCATTTATATTTGATTGCAAGTTATCAGAAAAGGTTAAGCACCGAAGAAATAAACATTACATGAGCTTTGTTAAGATAAAGAAAATATGCCACCTAGTCTGAATCGCAGCACAAATGATGCATGTAAATGTAAGACAAAATAAGAGCTGAGATCCAATACAGATACTTGCAAACCAGAAAATACAATCGGGGCGGGAGGATTATAATCATAAAGAGAAAAAAAGGTAGAGTTACCCTTAGATTTTCTGTCTCCCAATTCTGAAGTGATTCCTGGAATTGATCATCTGTTAGCCATGAACAATTTTTCACCCGTACCTCAGTCGGACAACCTTGTATTAGAAGGTTAAGAGTATCTGCATCCATTTTACGTGTATCGCACAAACGATCAATTAATTTTTTCCGGAGGAAATAGGGAACTAGATTGAGCGAAGTTATACAATCTGCATTTTCTGCAAGAACTGTCAAGGATAACTCCCACAACGAAGGAACAAATAAAGCAGTAACGCCACGGTCCTGAATGGAGGGTGTCCACTTAATCAACTTCTCTGCTTCTGTTTTCAAAGTTCTTGCTCTAACTCTTTTTAGTGCTTCCCAAAAATCACCACCAGAACTTCCCAACTCTTCCGCTTCTTTGACCGGTGCTTGTGACACGCTATTCTCAGCAGCAGAAGGTTCATTACGAGCAAACCGTCGAGCAGCTTCAATCCGTCTGGCTTTCACTCTCTGACGGTAATCTATTTCTCTCTGGCGGTAATCATCATCAGCCTGTTGTCTAGAACTACTTTCACCAACCTCCATATCACAACCCCTTCCCAATCCTAGTCGAGAATTCTGCCTAGAACTAGTCACACCAAGCCATAAATCCCCAGTTTGTGGATTCCTATCATCAGCCTCAATACTTACCATAACATTTTCATAAGAATCCTGATCATCCTTATCTAGACCCAACTCTGGAATCAACTGCTTCATCTTCACCACCATATCTGCAATATTCTGTCTAGCAGTTTCTATATTTTCACAATCTATTCCAACTGGTGGTGGCTGTGCATCATCATCAGCCAGTTGCCTAGAACTACTTCCACCAACCTCCATATCATAACCTCCTCCCAATCCTAGTCGAGTGTCCTGCGCAGAACTAGTCTCACCAACAACAACAACATCCCCATTATCATCGGAATCATCATCGGAGTAGCTGTTGCTAGTCTGAATGGCATTATAAGAATCCATATCAAGACTATCCCTAACAAGTTTACAAGTATTCTCATCATCGATATCTAGACCCAACTCTTGAATGTTCTTATCAATTCTCTCATTCAACTGCTCCATTTCCAAATCCCTTGTTCTACTCCTGTCCATTCCATCATGATCATTATCATACTCATAACAATCCTCAGCCTCGATACTTGCCCTCGAATTGGCATAAGATAGAACATTCTTTTCTAGACCCAAATCTTGAATCCTCTTCTCAATTCTCTTATCCAACTCCTCCATTTTTCAAATCCCAATTCAAGAAAACAGCAAACCTAACCAGATAATCAATCAAGATAGAAAACTTGATTGAAACAGAGCACACAGCAAACTTGATTGAAACAGAGCACACACCAAACTTGAATGAAACAGAGCACACACCAAACTTGATTGAGAAGAATCAGAGAAGAAGAACCAAAAAGGGCAGGTGGGCTTTGATAGTCGGTTCGAAAAAAACCGTTTTTGGCTGAAATCAAGAAGAAGAGTTGGATTGGTGTTTAGAATCGCTAAAAAATGGATTTAAAAAAAAACCGCTTCTTTCCAATCTTCTTCTTCTTCTTCTTTTATAGTAGGGATCAACAAGTGGGGTGGTGAATGCAATGCAACACTTTATCGAATCCATTTGAAGAAGAAACAGAGTAGTAGTCTTTGGTTGAGAGTGAGACTGATGAATGTCGATGAATATTGCCGAGAGGAAAAGAGAGAAAGGGGGTTTGATTGTGATTTTTAGGGCTTTATAAGAAAGAAGAAGATCTGGCAAATTATGATTATTGCATTTTGCTCCTCTGTATTTCATTTATATTTGTGAGACACCACATCTTCACTATATTCCCGCGTAATCCCTGTTTGAATTGACTTGCATCGGGTGTGAGAAATAGTGATGTTACGAGTCGAGTTGAGTGAGTATTGTTGAACATGACTAGAACTCGTTACCATATGAGCCAAGCCTAACAATGTGATAGTCGACCTCAGTTGATTAGACTCGTTTGACTCGAATGAGCTCGAGTATGAATAGTTAAATAACATGAAAAAACATGTAAAAATATTAAATAAGATATAAAATATTCAAGATTACACATAATAATAATTATAATAATAATAAAATAATAATGATAATAATACATGTCATTATTCATGGGCCCAATTGAGTATTCTTGAGCCGAGTTATGCCATGGTCTGCTCGCTAATAGGACGAGCTTCACAAGTTAGACTCGATCTAGGCTCATTTAACTTATCGAGCGAGTCGAGCACTTTGTAAGGCTCAATTCGCATAAATTCTGTAGGTGGAAGACCTGTCTACTATAGGACTATGTTGAGATAACTCTTCACATGTATACTATTATGTGTTTTCTTGAGCAATTTATTTGGCTAAACTGCCCCAGGAATTTTCCGTATATGAAATCAGGCTACAAAACTAAGTGACACAAGAATAATATATTCCCACATCTCTGCACCACTATTAGTTCTGGCAGACATGGGATTGTCCAGTTATTTTTTATAAAGTCCAAAAGCTAACAGCTTAATATATCATACAAGCTGTGACACTGAGACCTTTCAAATATAGATGTCAGATGTTAGGCTTAACAGCAAATTTTAACAAACAAAGCGCAAAAAAATTGAACCCTTTAGAGTTGATCTTGAGACATCATGCAGAGCCGGATCGAGAAGCAGATTGTCTTCCCACCACAAGAGGTTTTTGGCCATAGGGCTAGCAGCACTTTCTCCTCTATATATTGTTCGCAGGTCAATACCTGAAGTACTACTACACTTGCTCAATTATTCATCCACACATGATGAATATGTAGTATTATGTTGTTTAAATACTACTACTTTCGAGCCAATTACATTCATAACGGAAATTGAAATTCACTCAACCAATATATCATTGTGAAGCTCGTCTCACAAGCTTCACGTTAATATATAGAACATCCAAAACCGATTGTAAATGCTCATATAAATGATTGCTCAAAGTTCACCGAAAAATTATGATTGATTAGTTAGACTCAATTCTAACCAATTTCCAACAATCATCGGGTTGGTGGCTCATCCACAGGGCTTGTTAATTATCGTTCTAGTTGTGCTTGCCATGGTTTTGCAGCTTAAAGTGTAATTAAGCAAACTACATTCAATGAGTTCTGGTTGTACTTGCCTTGATTTTTCGTCTATAAAGTTGTCAAAGTCATGTAGATGTGACCGAAGTTCGTGTAGAAAAGCTCAAATTTGTACTGCATGCTAGCTTGTGCTATAATCCAAGTATACAGTAACAAAAATCAGCAAGTAGTACCACATACACAAAGCTAGATTTTCAAATTGAAGATATCCAAAACAAAAGTTTCTGACTGTCTTTCAACCAAAACAAAATCTAGCTATACGAGTCGCCCAAGATTAGGGCGTAAAAGATAGTACTGCAGACTCCATCGTCGCAGATGAAACGGTCACTGAAATCTTGCTCAACTGAATACGCCGAAGCATATTACTTGTATCTTCAGCTCAGAATACTCTTGATGCTATTGCAGAACGAAACCCATGGTGCTACTTACATCTCTCGATCGCCTTGCTGATCATTTCTTGATATTAAGGATCAATTGGAATTAGCAGAGGTGAATACCGCAAGTACACTTCATGATCAGGCTCGAGTAAGTTGATATGATCCAGGATTGGCATCGAGTCAAATCCAATTACCCGCAACTGTGGGTTATAAGTGTGACCATGTAGGAGCACAGAATTAGCAGATTCAGAAGATATCTGCAGGAAACAAGAACATCACAGGGACTTAAACAACATAAGTTCAATAAGACTTGCATTTGGCAGCTAAGTTTTTTATCTCAACAAAAAATCAACGTAGCTTTTCGTACATTTTTTATGGCATTAGGAATTTGGAAATGAACGAACAAAATAAGTCATTTTAGACATGTGTTAAGTACACACACCTGACTGCAGCCGAAAACTTTAAGAAGCTTCAGTGACAAGCAGCTGTCGATTATCATGCCTAGAGAATTGGTTCTAATTCTGCGGCAAAATGATATGTCCAAGTAGGACAAATAACAGGCATTTCGAGCAAGTGACAAAGCGGTATTAAGTCCAACCTGGAAAATATCACATCATTAATGCAAAACGTACAGCAGTTCAATCACATAAGTTAAAGTGTAACGCAAAACACCGCAGGTCAATCACATAATATAAGGTTTTATAGTAGATCACAACACAATCTAGTGAGAATGGAAAACAGATAACATTTTGATATCCTATTGATGATTAACATGAGTATTTTCAAGAACACAGCACATAGCGACATCCAAATTTAAACAATCAAAGCTTTTAACCTGATATAGAGCAAACGTTATACCAAGTTGCCTAGCCTGCCACACTAGCTAGAGCCTTTTGATTCCCAGAGGCAGAATCTCTTACTTCTACAGACGTACTTTACAGATATGATCCTATATAACATGCATTTAGATCCTAAATAACATGCATGCCGAGTAAAACATCATACTGATAATCAGGAAAATTCAAGAAATTACATTAAATGTGAGAAAGGAATAACAATGATAATACCTGCACAATGTGATTCAACGTAAGTTCTGTCAGGGACTCTCCTGAGGTTTCTATAAATGCCGCTACAACTTCATCACTGCAAGTAAAGAGCAAAGAGAGATATAGTGTTCTTCATCAGTTTTATTAACTAGAATGCTTTTACTATATATAGTACTTTGACAAACTAATTTGAAATCCATCTATTTTGATGTGATTGAGTCACAATCTACCAAAAATCTGAACGAACTTAAACTGCCAGTTCAATAAAATGCACTATACAGATAGCAGATCGAACACCGAATTCCAGACCATATTTATAAGATATGCTATATGTACCTGAATTTGGTCCTTTTGAGATTTAGTCGTTGAATTGACCTGCATCCATTAGCGAGACACTCCAGCCCTACGTCTGTGACTTGATGCAGGCTTGAAATGTTGAGTGCAAATAAACCAGGACAATGAATTGCGACTGCTTTGAGAGACAAATCAGTCAATTTCCTGCAATCAGTTGGAAACAGAGTGCAGCTTAGCCTCACAATGATCACAAAATTGTGAACTTTGAAAATCTGAGATCAGATGCAAAAGAAATGAATGCAACTCACAGGCAATGTGCCACGTCAAGGTCCTTAAGACTTTCACCACATATAGTGACCAACAGTTGGATAAATCCATCAGACACATCCTCCAATCTTGCAACAGAAAATACTTCCAACATTCTAAACTTGATGATAGAATCTTCTACTTGCATTGCTTTTATGTTATCACAGCCGTCTATATATAGCTCTCTCAAATGTTCGCCCAAATTATCAGCTATAGAATTCACGGCCTCGCAGGTGACAAGACAGCACAGACCCAAATTAACAGATACGAGTGTAGGTGCCGACTTGACAATTAACTCAACCCCAGTGTCAGTTAAATGGCTTGCACCTCTGAGGGATAAAACAGCCAACATAAAGAAGCTGTCCGGAGATTGATCCAACTTAGCCCTAAGAGCAAAATCAAACATGATTTGACCACCAAGGTCAAGTTGCAAGACCTGCAATTATGTTTGATTGCAAGTCACCAGAAAAGGTTAAGCACCAAAGAAATAAACATTACATGAGATTTGTCAAAAGAAATCTGAAACTATTAACTACATCTACATCACAGCATAACCACAAAATACAATCGGGGCGGGAGCATTTTAAGCATAACGAGAAATAAAAAAGGTAGAGTTACCCTTAGATTCTCTGTCTCCCAACTCTGAAGTGATTGCTGGAATTGACCATCTGTTAGCCATGAACAATTTTTCACCCGTACCTCAGTCGGACATCCTTGTATTAGAAGGTTAAGAGCATATGCATTCATTTTACTTGTATCGCACAAACGATCAATCAGTTTCTTCCGAAGAAAATAGGGAACTAGTTTGAGCGAAACCATATGATCTGCATATTTTGCCAGAACTTTCAAGGTTAACTCCCGCAACGAAGGAACAAGTAAAGTAGCACGGTCCTGAATCAACAATCCTAGTCGAGTATTCTGCCCATCCCCATTATCATCGGAATCATCGGAGTCGCTGCTGCTAGTCTGAATGGCATAAGAATCCATATCAACACTACCTTGATCATCCTCATTTAGACCCAACTCTTGAATCCTCATCTCAATTCTCTCATCATTCAACTGCTCCACTTCCAAATCCCTTGTTCTAGTCCTGTCCATTCCACCAAGCCATAAACCCCGAGTTTGTGGATTGCTAAGATTACTATTATCATCATCATAACCATAAGAATCCATATCAAGACTATCCCTAGCAATGTCATAAGACTGCTGCTCATCCTTATCTAGACCCAACTCTTGAATCCGCTTCTCAATTCTCTCATCATTCAACTGCTCCATTTCCAAGTCCCTTGTTCTACTCCTGTCCATTCCATCATGATCATTATCATCATCATAATAACAATCCTCAGCCTTAATACTTGCCCTAGCAATGCCATAAGATGGAGCATTCTTCTCTAGACTCAACTCTTGAATCCTCTTCTCAATTCTCTCATCCAACCCTCCATTTTTCAAATCCCAATTCAAGAAAAAAGAAACCCTAACCAGATAATCAATCAAGATAGAAAACTTGAATGAAACAGAGCACACAGCAAACTTGATTGAAACAGAGCACACACCAAACTTGATTCAGAAGAAACAGAGAAGAAGACGAAACAAGGAAACCAAGAAAGGGAAGCTGGGCTTTGCTTGCTTGAAATGAAAGAAGAAACAACAAGTAAACACAAATGAATCCAATAAACGAGAGAGCTGTACTTGTAGATGTGATAATTCGGTAGTTTTCAAAAAAAAAAAAAAAAAAAGTTTTAGGCTGAAATCAAGAAGAAGAGTTGGATTGGTGTTTTGAATCGCTCAAAATTGGATGTAAAAAAACGCTTCTTTTCAATCTTCTTCTTCTTCTTTTATAGTAGGGATCAACAAGTAGGGCGGTGCATGTAATGCAGCACTTTATGGAGTCCATTTTAAGAACAAGAAGAAGCAGAGTAGTAGTCGATGAATGAATTGCAGAGAGGAGAAAAGAGAAAGGGGATTGATTGATTATGATTTTTAGGGCTTTGTAAGAAAGAGAAATCCCCGTGTAATCCCCATTTAAATTGACTTGCATATATAAGGGTGGGAGTAGTGCGGTTATACGAGTCGAGTCCTCGAGTTAATTACGGTTGAACTCGGTTAGAACTCGTTAGCAAACGAGTCACGCCTAACGAAGCAAGTTTAAGTCATTAGGTTGTTTGATTCGAGTGAGCTCGAGTTCGAGTATAAATACCATGAAAAAAATATGTAAAATGTTTTAAATAATATATACGTACTAATTATATAATTAGTATCTTTTGAATTAATATTTATTAAAGTTGAAATGAGGTCGGAAAAAGTCAACATTTTTTTTTATATGAGCATATTACTAATACAATATAAATTCCCAAATACTTTGAGCTTCATGCTTTTTGTGGATGGTGTGTGGTGGTGCGGTATTGTTAATGAAAACCTTTGAAATGGTGGAGGATCCGTCGGTGATCTCGTGGAGGCTAAGAACACAAGGAGAAGTCAACTACTGAATACATGCACAAGAATACTACCAAAAATCATGCCTTAAAGTTTCCGGATTATCATGCAAATGCAACCCCGACGTAAGCAAGCGTGCGCGTAAGAACATAACCGTGCATCTCACTCCTACATGACCTGGACAGGAAAATTTTCATGACCAACTGTATGTTAATATACCTAAGTTCAGACGAAAGTAGCAACATATCCAAGGGAATGAGCTATGAAGTGATAAAAAAATTAAGCAGATACTACAAGGAACAATAACCCCAAATGCAGCAGGACTGAGAAGAAATTAAAGGAGGTTACATATATATTTTCAACCATATAGAATTACTACAATCATTAATTAATTAGATTACCAAGTTTGAACCACATTTTACACTTCATTACTTGACACTTGACATCAATTGTTGAGACATTAACCATGTACTACATAGATTACAAAACTGTACTACTGCCTCAGCTCACTTTGATCAGCTCCCACTACAATCTACTACCAACAACTTCAAAAAGACCGATTCTAGCTTGATGATGTTGGGACCTTTTGCCTCACCTCTCAAACTCTCCTCCCGCTCATTACTGAAGCGCTCCAATGACCATTTTCGACTACTATTGGTGAACTATTCTCTTCTCCATACTAGCACATGGAACCACCGGAGTCCCCAGCCTCAACGTTAAGTCACACTCAATTTCATTCTCTTTATTGGAAACGCGTCTCTTACTGGATGGGAAGGACCAATTCTTTGAAGCATCAAGTTCGCCAATTTTCTCACTCGGGCAGGAGATCGAAAGCTTTGACTTGTAAAAGCCATCCGGTTGAACTTCTTTATCATAATACAAAGGATAAACAGACCACGTGGTAGGTAAAGCACACGGATGTTTGTCATCATCCGGAACCACATCCTTGCGGGGGATTAGTAACTCATCCTTATGAGTTCTGACTCCGTTAGCGTGACTACGATTTGCCTTCAATCCAGAAAGGGTCAGATACTGCGAGCACTGCAAAGTCGTTGAACTACCAGGAAGAACAGGTGCAGGATTCGGAGTCTCCCGCCTAAGGTAACATCTTACGGACTCATTTCGCTGACTTCTCGAGGTTCTTACTGGAGTACACCCCAAATGCAGTGCAGCTAATCATCACATGAGTTCAAGAAATTCAATCATAATCACATTCTTGATAATGTTTTCCATTTTTCATGTACATGGTACATCAATTGCTACCCACATAGCAACACATTCTAAGTTTCTAACTACTAGTACTATACAAAGCAAAGCCAAATAACTCAGAAAGTTTCTTCTGCTTTTTGCCTTTTTTACTGACTTACATAAGCCCATTTTGCAGTCTATTAAGCAAAGCATGAGTAGTAGCTTAAGGTAAAATCAATACTACTTGCTTAAATGGCTCTAAAATTGAAGCCCAAATAGTTAGCTGTTATTTAGCTACAATTAATGGAGAATGAGCAAATAGTCTAGTATAGTAGAGCATATATACCTTCAATACAAGGATGCAAGAATTGAGCAGTTTCAGCAGCCTTATCCCTTCGAATTATGGTGTCAATAGCATCATTTACCCTATCCCAGAGAGTATTAAGGTCCCTGTACTCCTTCTAATCCAACAAATCCAACAAAAACCTCAACTACTAGCAATGGCCTAATTGATGTACAAACTCAAAACTAAGATGCAAACTATACCTCAGAATTAGCTTTGGAGTAGATAATTTCTTCAGCCTTCAACACAACAATGGGCAACTTATCTTGCCACTCTCTGTTCTTCCTAGTACTTGAGCTATGCACCTCATTTGCAATCCTATTATAGACCAATACTCTTTCCCATAAGTACATATATACAAAATAAAAGGCCAAAACTTTGAAAGAAAAGAGTTGAGCTGAGTACCTGAAGATTTCTTTGATGAGAGAGCCTCTAATGGGCTGGTGCCTATCACTGTGCCAAGCTCTCCTGACACACTCATAAGGCCTTGGCCCTGGTCTTGGCATCTTTTTCTTCTTCAAGAAACAGAACTAGAAAATGCAGTGGTATTTGGGAATGAATGAGGAAGCAATTAAGAGTCTAAAGACTACAAGTGAGTGATTTTGGTAAAGGGGATTGGTGTTGGATAAAAAGAGAAAGAAACTTGACCTTTTAGGATATACTGCTACTATAAGACTTATAAGACTAACTCCTCCGTCTCACTATTTGTTTACTAACTACTCCTCCGTCTCACTCATTTGTTTACGATTTTATTTTTGTCTTTCTCGATTCATTTAAATTTTTATTCAAATTTTTAGCAGTACTAATTTTTTTTATGGATAACGCCAATCAAACAACGAGTATAACACAATATTAGAAAACCGTTTGAGATATTAAACGCAGTATATTTATTGGAATTGATAAAATTAGTAATGGTGGTTAGTAGGTGTTGAGAATGTCCCCCACCAAGACACATGCCAGCTTCCTAATGCATCAAGACAAAAAACACGCACATACACATGTGGGTGTGTGTGTGTGTTGGATGGATAAGTGGCTAATCTGACTTGTATACAGTGTTTGCTTATGTGGTGAGGGATACAACACAAAGACCTTTGACATGACGAGGTTTGATTTTTTTTCACTGTCGGTGAGGAGAAGAACCCCAGGTTTTACGCCGTTGATAAGGTTACACCGGAAAATTACATCCAACTCCCCTGATTGATACACAAGTTATATTTGAGCAACCACTTTATTACTTATTATATTTAGGTCCAAAATAAACTGAACCAAACAGACTCGTGACACTTTATTAGGGTTCTAATCGGAATAAAAATTCACTAATACTAACGGACTACAAACTGGTGGACCTGGGTGGGATGGAATCGCTGCAAGTTACTAATTATTAATTTCCCAAGTAAAACAACCATGTATGCATGTGTCTATGTTTAGCAAGAAATTTCACTCGAGTATCAAAATACTCCTCTGTCCCGGTCATTTCTTTATGCTTCTTATTATTGATTTTTTTTACCCCGTTTGACCTTCGTTTACTTCTAAACTATAACAAATATTTTTTTTATGAAAGTATATTATTACTAGAGAGGGAGTAATAATTTTTAAAAACTTTTATTAGAAGTGGAGTAAAACATTTACAATAAATTTCTAATTTCACTTTGTTCGTTCAGTCCAATAGAAAGTGGGCATAATTTAAGGTCTAGCCCACACTACTTAAGGATCTACAAGCCAAGGTGTCCATTACAAATTTGCAAACACAAAACACCGAGTCCCGCCCAATGATGTGACCTAGCGTGGATTTCGATTTATGTTTCAGGCGCTGCATGCCGCTCAGTTCGTCGGTCTCTTGTCTCCTCAATAACATCTGTCTCCTTCTTCTTTCTTCTTTTCCGATTTGATCATGAAAGATATACACCCTCATGTCCCGTTAGAGTTGCACCATCATTTCTTCGCCATATTTGGACATGGTTATAATAATTTTATATTTCATCAACACATTTTTGTGGTCACAAATACTTCATAAAGTAAAAACAACACACACTATCAATATAACTTAATATTTAACTCTTCTCCTTATTTTTTGTGTACAAAATCAAATGGTGCAACTGCTTTCGGACGGAGAAATTATATTTTACCCTATGTTTTTACAGTTATATTGCTCGTTAATTTTTTTACAACTCGATTACAGAAGTTGCCTAGTGAGAAAGTCATCAAGTTGATTCTTGTTATTTACAAAATGGATCTTAATGATTACTTCTTGAACCTTTCCTCTAATGATGTTTGCATCCACTTCAGTATCATTTGTTTTCCCCTGCATGATTGGATTCTTGGCAATGCACATTGCGGTTTGACTTGGTTTCATTTACATTTTCACTCTTGTGAATAAATATTTAATCCACCTTGAAGGTGTTCTTTGTATTCTCTGCTATATATAATGAGTTACAAGAGTAATTACGAGATATGAGTGATCTTGAAGATCCTACAAATATTGAAAAGTGATTACAACACTAATTGATACAATTACACAGATTGTGGAGAATCTTTAATATTATCTTCTACACCCCCGCAAGCGAAGCGTGGGATTAGGCTTCACACAAAGCTTGGATCGTAAGAATGTGAATGCAGGTCGTGGGAGACTCTTTGTGAAGATATCTGCAACATTAAGGTTGGAAGGAACGGATTTCGTGTTCAGCTTCTTAGCTGCAACTAGCTCACGTGTGAAATGGTAATCGAGTTCAATATGCTTGGCACGTTTATGCGAGACTGGATTGCCACTGATGAAGACGGCTCCTTTGTTATCACACAAAAGAAGATGTATTGATGGAAGACGAGCTCGTAGATCACCAAGTAAATGAGTTAACCAAACAACATCAGCTGCAACATTTGCTAATGCACGATATTCTGATTCACAACTAGAACGAGAAACTGTGGGTTGCTTTTTGGAACTCCATAGGACAATATTAGACCCAACATATGCAGAATAGCCCGAAACAGAGCGACGAGTATCAGGGCAAGCAGCCCAATCATCATCAGAATATGCGAGAAGGTGTGGCGCAAAAGAAGGAGTAAAATGTAGGCCATAAGTAGCAGTTCCTTTGATATAACGTAGAATGCGTTTGATGGCTGAAAAAGGTTCAACCAAAGGAGACTGCATGAACTGACTGACGGTGTTCACAACGAAGGAAATATCAGGACGGGTAATGGTGAGATACTGCAAAGCCCCAACCAAGAAACGGAACAGAGTAGGATCATAAAATGGTGCACCAGCCGTACTCAGATGCTGCCCGACCACCATAGGAGTAGCAACCGGCTTGCTATCCTCCATCTTAGCCCGAACTAGAATATCATGGGCATATTTAGTTTGACTCAGAAACAAACCATCTGCATTATAAGCCACTTCAAGTCCAAGAGAAATAGTTTATTGCCAAGGTCTTTAATAGCAAATGTAGCCTGCAAGCGACTTGTAAAATTTTGAATCAAGGTCGAGTCATTGCCTGTGAGTATAATATCATCAACATAGACAAGAAGATAAAGCAGAGTAGAACCACGATTGTAAACAATAAGGAGGTATTTGCACGTTTATAGGTAAAACCTGAATTTACAAGAAAATCACTGAGTCTTTGGAACCAGGTCCGGGGAGCTTGTTTAAAAAATGAGTTTTATATTTAACAATAATAAGTCTTAAAATTAGTTTTTAGGTGACTAAGATGAAACTAGCTTACACGTTTTATAATTATTTTCAAGGAGAAAAAGAAGTTGGTTTCATTAAAATGTACGGTAAAATAAGATGAAATTAAACATTCTCAAATTTGAGAAGGAATTAATTTCCCACTCATCATCACCACATTAAATATGCAATTCACATACTCCAAAAAGTGTAATAAGGCGTTTATTTGGCCCGTTTATCATAAATCGTCATGCCAATTTCCCAAAGTCCCTTAGGCTAAGCTCGTGAAAACACGTAACACATGCAGCCACACTGTAGCAATTCAAATGTTCTCACACTCTTTACCTGCATGAAAGCCTCGTGTCCTTCAACTTCCTAGCCAGATGTGACCATCACAATTAAAAAAAAAAAGAAGCAACTCTACCTGCTAAATTCGCTAGCTCAATTCGTTAAAACGAAGGGTGCACGCTTAATTAAAATGATAGCGGTTTCAAATTTTTAATGTCAAATGAATTATTTTATCAAATCGCAAATTACCATATCAATATGAAAGTACTAAACAACTGATTAATTATGCCCAACTTGCTGATCATATATGTGACCGAAGTACTATAATATTGATTAACTACCTAAGATTCACCAATATCTTGTGGTGTTAATTAACCAACTCCCGTTACAAAATTATAAAGCTAACATCATATTTTGTAACATAAATGACAAGTGTGTTCAGACTTCAATATTTTTTGCTTTACATGTCATTGTTAATTTAGATTGGTTTGGTGTGGTCATTATTCTCTTCTTATCTCCCTCACAAAAACAAATTATAAATGGATTTGGACTATTACCAATGGTGTTTAGCCATTGACAAAAAATAAAGGCACAAGATTCTCAGTATACCAAAAGGTATTGAGTTCGATATTCTCATGTTTAATAATAATAAGTACTTGATTAATTTCCAACAAACTCATATATTAAAGAAAATGAAATACCACTAAGTGTCGGCAACACAATTGGATAAATTACCGGGTATGAGTTATATGGCAGTTATTTTTTCTGAATAATTAGCTAAACCATATTTTCAAATTCGTAAATTTATTAGTAATATTTACCAAGCCTACTTATCATAGTACTATAAAATGAAATTGAATAGAAGGTTAGAAACTGTTATTTTCGTCTGAACAGAACAGAACTGAACTAAACAGAACTGAACATAATTTATTTGTAGCATAAAATATAACTAAGCAAATCTGAAAATACCTAAATGAAACTGTACATACTTAAAACTGAACTGAAAATAATGAGATTTCATACGAATATAACATAGCCTTACTCGTTAAATTAAATTGTGCCAACAGCACACTATTAAAGAGATTTGAACTATCATAATTAATTCACCCATAAATCAAGCCTATTAACTACATGAAGCCTTTTAATTAGTTGTGTAATTAGTTTCAGGGTTGGCTTATTATAACCAATCAGATTACCTAGTCAAAACCTATAAGTTTCAGTATATAGGCTTGAGTTAAAACTTACGAAGTATAAAACTCTTATTAAGATGAGTATTTGACTTGGATGGTGTATAAGTTCCACCCATATGATTGTTAATTTTGAGACTGAATTATATTTATTTGTAATATAAATATAAAATATAATTAAATACATTGGAAATGAACTGTTTAACCGGAATATTATTCGAACTGGAAACAACATCGTTTAAATAAATTTGAACTGGCCTTTTTTCAAATGAACATAACATAGCATAGCAGATGTATAAAATTTCAACATATTTATGTGTTACATAAAAGTTTTGTTTAGTTCATAGTAGTACTATACTTCTACCATGTTAGATCTTGCGTAAATCATACACGTAGAAACAGTGTGATACAACGGTAGGAAGGATTAGATATACACAACCTAGGAAGAAACAACTTGATGCAATCTCAAAACCAACTAATTAATGTACTTGATTACTTTAAGCAAGTACTCAATTAACCAAATCAAAACTGAGTTTTGTAACAACTTTGATACATTTGCAAATACACGAAACAACACATTTCTACAAAAGAGAACAAAAATATGGTTACCCGAATGAACCACTTTGAGGTGCGTTAAACCATACACTATATTCATGACTTTCATGCTAAAAATTCTTCCAAAATTAATTAAAAAAATAAAAATAAACAAATACATATAAAAACCAAACCGAATCCATCACTTTAAACCATCATACAAAGAAACACCACCATGCTTCCACCTACACCACTCTCCCTTCTATGTGCAATCCTCCTTTGCTTCCCTCTAGCCGCCATCTTCACCTTCACCACCCCTCCCACCACCGCCTCCCACGGCGGCGCCACCACCTCCCCGCTCCCCCGCCCCACCTCAAACTCCACCAAAAAAGTAATAATTCAAAAACCAATCCCACAATCCCTACTCAAAGAAAGTGCAAGTAGAGCCACTTACACTAAGAAAATAAACATTTCAAGAATTCAAGAAGATGGTGATGATGATGACTCTATACTACTCAAGAGAGCTTCCCGGGGCGACCCGAATCCGAAACCGGCCAAGAAAATAGCTTACATGTTCCTAACCACTTCCTCACTCCCACTCGCGCCACTTTGGGAGCTGTACTTCTCACGCGCCGCCAAGAGGCTTTACAACGTTTACGTGCATGCGGACCCGAAGGTGAACTACACGGCGTCGTTTGAGGGGGTTTTCACCAACCGCGTCATTCCTTCTAAACCCACTCGCCGTCACTCTGCGACTCTCGTAGCTGCGGCAAGGCGGTTGCTAGCCCACGCGCTGCTGCACGACTCGTCGAACGCAATGTTCGCCCTCTTATCCCCGTCTTGCGTCCCCATTCACTCGTTTGACTACACGTACAAGACTTTAATGAGATACTCGCGGAAAAGCTTCGTGGAAATTCTCGAAAACGAGCCTGGCGCGTGGGACAGATGGGCGGCGCGTGGGGCCGATGTAATGCTACCTGAAGTACCATACGAAGACTTCCGGATCGGGTCCCAGTTCTGGATCATGAAAAGGAGACACGCGAGGTTGGTCGTGAGTGACACGCGCATGTGGTCAAAATTTAAGCTTCCTTGTTTGAGTAATGACACGTGTTATCCGGATGAGCATTACTTTCCCACTCTGCTGAGCGTGATGGACACGCGCGGGTGCATACCATGCACATTGACACATGTCGACTGGAGATGGAGCCACGGCGGTCATCCGAGGATGTACGGTGGCGATGAAGTCAACCCGGAGTTAATTCAATCACTAAGGAGGTCAAGACCGAGGTATGGAGATGAGAATATGAATACGAATGTGAATGATACATCTACGAGTACACCCGAAGTGGGCCACGACAAAAATGGCACAGAAGATCCGGACCGAGCGATTACAAGACGTAGGCGTCACCCGTTTTTGTTTGCTAGGAAATTTTCGAGTGAGTCACTGGAAAAGTTGATGAGCATGGCTAAAGATGTGATGTTTAAAGATTGAGATTTATGGTAAATGTTAATGGTTTAGGTGAGGTGATTAGTTAGTGTAATGTGGTTTGATTGATGTGTTAATAAGTTGTAATGATGTAAAGATGAGAGAATATATATGGGAAAAATATATGAAAGGAAAGGGGCGGGACAAACCCGTGCTCTAGTGTCTATTATTATACTTTTAAAACTTTTGATCATTATTCTTGTGTGTAGTTGTTAATCACTTTCTTGATTTGCCTTTTGATTTTTAGCCTATACTTTTCATTACGAAAATTAAAGTGGATCGTTTGAGCCACTTAAATGGGAATGGAAGGAACTTTTAAAGGTTAAAGGGAATAATAGAGAGTGGGTTATGTCGGTAATCTTTGGATCAATAGATAAATATCAAGTTCTTAGTCACGTTTCAGATTTCATGCGAGTAGGATTTTGCAATTGTGCCATCATATAGGTTATAGCATGTTGCATGGTTCAACTCAATTCATGAACTTGTGAGTTTTATTTAGTGTGAATCCAAATAATAGCGGGACGTAGGTTCCAACAATATATAAAAAGAGAGAGGGGGTATTATTCATCTAAATCTTATCTAATTGAAATGGTCAAATGGATGTTAGTTCCAATTGTCATCGACTCAATTGATATGGGTGTTAGTGGAACACTTTTAAAAAAGAATGGATATTATAAGATAGAGCTTTCTTTTACCAAAAATGGTACTAAAGGAAACAATAGAAAACGAGAAAAAGAAGTAAGAGAGGGAAATTTTCGCCAAACCTTGACTTTGAGTCTCGAGCATCACAAGACTCAATATGGCGTTGGATCCAGATTTCACCGTTTCAAATCCGATGCCCAAAATGGGCCCATTGAATTTTGGACCACTTTGCCAGCCCAACTTATCAATTAGTGCAGAATAAGCAATTAGATTGGGTTGTATCAACAACCTTCGAATATTGTGAACTTTAGCACTCTCTATTTATGCCCTGGCGTAATTTACACCGTAAAATATATACGGTATTTAATTATATCGACTGTCAAGTTAGCTAGATGGAGCGATAGAGTAATATAGATAATGTCGTAATTAAGGCATTTTGTTCGCTTTTGGAACATCGATTTGTGGTAACTTTGAAGTATAAGAGATTCAATCTTTGTTTCTTGATTTATATACGGATTTAAACATGTTAATATTAAATTTTAAACCTTTTATGAGTAGCTAAATTGATTTCAAGTAACTCTTTATTCCTCCAAAATATTGATTTTCTTGCGAATACCAAACCTAATAGAATAAACACACAATGCCGCAAGGTCTCACTCTGGTTTGCTAACTCACGAGTCACAATTGCATAGATAAAGAAAGACATGACTTCTTTCTATGGCAGTGGCTACCATGAAACTCTCCAACACTAGAAAGTTGGATACATCGTTACTGCATCCAGAGGAAACTCTAAAGTTATAAAGGGGTTATCATCATAAATCATTTACGTACATTTATGAGAGCTGCTAGTGGCCATGCATAAGGATTACGGACAACAACACAATCAAATTATGAAACAACTGAACTTGACTAACCTTTGACCACCAATGAAGTTATATATACATTGCTTTTATATTTGCTTATATGCTAGTATCAATCGCATTAGCAAGGTCCAGGAACCCTGTAATCATTCACGTGTCTTAGCTTATTTCAACCCGTACGATTTGGTTTTCTGACATGTTCCGGTGATCCGGTTGAACCGGCACAACACTTTATGGAGTGAACTCATCCGACCGGTAATGTAATCCTTACACGTGGCGGGGTACACCAAGCAATGCAGCCCGCATAACATACAATCCCCGAGCCATTTCACAGCACACAAAATCTCATAAAAACACAACTGTACACGGTGTACACAGCCCATTTTTCCTAATAACAAACCCAAAACCCAACGCCTTTGTTGTTTCCGACAACTAATTATTCACAACGAATCACCACCACCGATCAGATCCAACGGCTGAGATTCTCCCGGACCCCAAGACCCCATTTAATTCCAACCTCTTAAATCTCCTCCACCTCCATTTTTCTCGCACCAAATCTAGCCCAGCTCAAATAAAGTCCACTACTCAGCTCAGATCCGACCCGTTTCTCATCCTCCTCCGCTAGATCTAACGACTTTTGCGGCGAACAATCTCAACCTCTGTTAAACCACAGTCACCACCAGTCCATTCAATACGCAAATCATTTCCATTTCGAGCTATCTCAATCGATCTTATCGGCCAGATCTGCACCGTATAACCATTTCCGGTAACAATTACTGTCACTAGCTCATTCATTTTGTCGTTTTGTTGATCGGTCAATCGTACGAAAAGGATTATTAGCTGCTACGTTGTTGTTATTGTTGTTGTTAATCGGTAATTCAATTTCAATCAGCTTTTTGTTTCGAGGCCAGTGGTTCTGTTGCTGTGTTGTTTTGGTGAATTGATTGAAAACGAAACGATATGGCGCCGAGCACAATACGCAAGGCGATCGGGGCGGTGAAGGACCAAACGAGCATAGGGATCGCGAAAGTGGCTAGTAACATGGCGCCTGAGCTGGAAGTCGCCATAGTCAAAGCTACCAGCCATGACGATGATCCGGCTTCCGAGAAGTACATACGTGAGATTCTGCACCTCACGTCGTTCTCCCGTGGATATGTTTCGGCTTGTGTTGTGGCGATTTCGAAAAGGTTGGGGAAAACGCGTGATTGGATTGTGGCGCTGAAATGTTTGATGTTGGTTCATCGGTTGTTGAATGAAGGGGATTCTGTTTTTCAGCAGGAGATTATGTATGCGACGAGGAGGGGGACTAGGTTGTTGAATTTGTCTGATTTTCGGGATGAGGCGCATTCGAACTCTTGGGATCATTCTGCGTTTGTGAGGACCTATGCTTTGTATTTGGATCAGAGGCTGGAGATGATGGCGTTTGAGAGGAAACAGGGTGGTGAGGTTGAGAAGTTTGGTGGTAGAGATGACAATGGGCGTAATTTTAGATCACCGCCTGGTTCGAACAGGGGAGGGTATGATTATGATTATAATGAGTTTCGCGATGAGGGAAATTATGGGGGGATGAGGAAATCAAGGTCTTCTGGGGATGTGAGGGAGTCCAGCGAGGAGAAGAAGGATGTGACTCCGTTGAGGGAGATGAAGCCGGAGAGGATATTTGGGAAGATGGGGCATTTGCAGAGGCTGTTGGATAGGTTTTTGTCTTGTCGTCCGACTGGGATGGCAAAGAATGAGAGGATGGTATTGGTGGCTCTGTATATGATTATTAAGGAGAGTTTTAAGCTGTATGCTGATGTGTGTGAGGTTTTGGCAGTGCTTTTGGATAAGTTTTTTGATATGGAGTATCAGGATTGTGTCAAGGCGTTTGATGCATATGCTAGTGCCGCTAAGCAAATTGATGAGCTGGTTGGGTTTTATAACTGGTGTAAGGATATTGGTGTCGCGAGATCCTCTGAGTATCCTGAAGTGCAGAAGATAACTAGTAAATTGTTGGAGACTTTGGAGGAGTTTGTGAGGGATAGGGCGAAAGCAATGAAGAGTCCCGAGAGGAAGCTGGAGATCGAGGCAGCGCCTCAGGAGGAGCCGGTGCCGGATATGAATGAGATTAAGGCGTTGCCGGCTCCCGAAATTCATACTCCACCTCCACCTCCGGAGCCAGAGCCTGCAAAGATTGAGGTTCAGCAAGGTGATCTAGTGGATTTGAGGGATGAGGGTGTGACTGCTGACGATCAGGGAAATAAGTTTGCTTTAGCTTTGTTTGCTGGACCGGTGGCAAATAATGCGAATGGGTCGTGGGAAGCTTTCCCGTCGAATGGAGGGACGGAGGTGACTTCAGCGTGGCAGAATCCTGCCGCAGAGACTGGCAAGGCAGATTGGGAATTGGCTTTGGTCGAATCCGCTAGTCATTTGTCAAATCAGAAGGCTGCCATGGGAGGCGGGATGGACCCTTTGTTGTTGAATGGCATGTATGATCAGGGAATAGTGAGGCAGCATGTGAGTACTACACAGCTGAGTGGTGGAAGTGCCAGCAGTGTGGCACTTCCGGGTCCTGGATCAAGTAAAACACCGGTGTTGGCACTCCCAGCGCCAGATGGAACGGTCCAGACAGTTGGAGGAGATCCCTTTGCTGCATCTTTGAGCGTTCCTCCACCTGCTTATGTGCAAATGGCGGATATGGAGAAAAAGCAGCATTTGCTTGTGCAGGAGCAGATGGTATGGCAGCAGTACTCCAGAGAAGGCATGCAAGGTCAAGCTACTTTGACCAAGATTCAACCTGGAGGATATTATGCTCCTGGCGTACAGCCCTATGGAATGCCACCAGTAAACGGAATGGGAGTACCGCCTGCAGGATATTATTACCAAACTCCTTACTGATTTTTCGGTAAATTTTTCTATACATTAGATTATTTTATTTTATTTGTTTCTGTGTACCACCAGTGTATTTTATGTGATTTTACTTGCAATTGTGCATGACTTTGGAATAGCAAGGGATTGAGGAAGAGAGAAAACTGAGCTGTGGAGATGAGTGGTTGTGGACTATTTTGATGTCGGCTCCTATGTGATAAACTCTTGTCTCGTTCGTTTTTTGTAACAATATTTGGGATCTTTTTCGTACTTAATGCTGGTATGATGTTCAGTTTATATGATATATTATGTTGATCTAGTTCAGTTTGTTGTAGGCTTGTAGCTTATTTTAACTATTACTGTATTTACTTGCCTATTCATGAGAGTTTATGCCCCTTGTAAACTAGGACTGTCTTATAATTCGTGTTTGTGTATAAATACTCCAGAATAAAGCAGGTGTTTATAACATCAAATTATTATCTGAAACATTGCCATTTCGTAGTAACGTGTGTTATAGCCTTTATGCATTTGTTGTACTCGCACTGAACTTCTCATTTATCTTATATTTTAGCCCGAGATTCCAAGAATTAGATGATTAGTTTCATTGTAAAGTTTACACAGTTAGAATTGAAACCTGAAAGTGACTTCCCAGCTAAAACTGTCTGCTTGTTGCTTGGATTTTCCATCTACTAGACTTGAGTCTTATCCAAGGGGGTTTTAATCCAACGTAAGAGCTGCCGAATACGTGATTTAGTAGAAGAGCTTATTGTCTTTTCGTTCTTGGCTTGTATGATTCCACCATCTTCAAAGGAGAAAACTTAGATCATAAGGAAAATTATATGGTGATTCTTAAAGTAGATTATTAGGATTGTGTATGCTTTTGTTTGTTGTCCTTACCCGAGGAATATAATCCAAAGGACCCTTTAAAGTGACAATGACCCACTCGAGTTCTTTTTTATGTTGCTGCTACATACTGTTTGAATAAATTCCTTGCGCAAAGATGAAAAAGCTTCTCATTCTAGGTTGTTCTTTGGGGGCACTTTTCCACCTTTTTTATTTTGGTGGCACTACTACTTTTGATTGACACTAGGCCTAATTCACTACTTGCATTGCCCTGTGAGTTGTTTACTTTTCTAGATTCGCTGTATGAGACTCGTGGTTTTCTGTAATACACATAATTAGTTGGGATACCTGTTAATGGTTGGCTGACTGAAAGTGTTGAAACCTGAAAGAAATTAGGAAGAAAGATGGGCTGGTCACCTAATTCACTATTAACCAATTATTTATTTATTTATTACTAGTATGATGAAAATACATGTGGTGTAAATGTCAACTTCTGTGTTTGCTTGGGTATTTGATGGGCAGGTAATCTGTCCTGTTTCTCTACCTTTCAGTTTGTACTATACTATACGATTGTTCAATTCATTTTCTAGGTTTTGCATCTTTATCTCCAACTGTGATGTATCATGTGGTGGTAGAAGATATATGCATTTCTTTGCTGGCTTGGAGAATATTCTTTTTTATAATATTGCTACTATAGATTATACTAGAAGTGGAATTGTTTTGAAGATATAGTGCACAGATAACATCTTCATAATTGAAATATTCCTAAATCCTACTATACAACATTATTAAAAAAAATGGATCCGATGTGCTTTACTTACTTTGTCCCTGTCAATAATAATCGAGGTCTAAAAAGCATCTGTGATCCGGTCAGATCGTATATTGATTGAAACGGAATATTGGTTTTTGTAACCGGTACATTGTTTGAAAACGTAACTTTTTTGGTAGTTGGTCGAGGAGCTCTTGCATGGGACCTTTTTCTGTTTTTGTTTTTTTCTTGTTGTAACGGATTTCCTTTATGAATGAAATTTTTAGCTGTAAAAAAGAAAAATCAAAAGGGCAAAATTGTAAAACAACTTTCATAAGTTAGTTCGCATATTAATATTTTTTAAAGTTTTTTTATCAATATAATTGAAGTAACTAGTAAGTTTTTGTAAAAAGAATAATAACTCCAACTTTAGAATAACGAGGACAAGAGGAGGACAAGAGGAATGCAAGTGTTGAATTACCAAACGCACAGTTTGGTCCGCTGCCAGGCTTTCTGTGATTCTGGAATCTGGGCAGCCAATGTGCCGAACCCAGTATCTTCTCTTCTCCATGCTCCTGGGAGATTTGAGATCGGGTCTAAAAGATCTTATATTTAAGTACACTAAGCAAATGATTAATCGAATAACATATCTACAAATTGCAATTCCACGTTATAATATAATAAGATGATTCTTTTTGCAATTAACTGTGGTGGGTCTATATTTTTTCGAACAGCTGCGGATAGTTGACTATTGTATCCGGACGGATACCATACGGTTTGATGGTTTTACACGTTAAACTAAAAATACGTAAAGAGAAAAGGCATTAATGGGATAGCAATAAAAGAACATGTCACAAAACAATACACGAGTACATAAGCATTTCGAATGTCACAAGTTACGCATGTCACAAAAGTAGACAAAATCCCGGTGGATGAGCTTGATTGGATGTGTCGATGAGAAGCAATGTATGAATGATGGTTAACTACTAAACTTACAAAATAATAGTAATGGATAAGTAATAATAGTAAAAAAAATTACGAAAAAAAGATAAAAAGTTCTATAGGCGCGGGTGTTAAAAACAAAACTTGATCATCAATGGGCCACAGCCCGTTTAGACTTTTGTCAACGATCTCAGACCAAGGCTATGAATTTGATATTCCAACCAAAATCCAAACGTATTCCTTTCCTCGTTCTCCCTCCAAAAAAGAAACCCGAAAAAATTCCAACAAAACATCCTAGGTTAGAGAAAGAAAAAAAAAGGGGAAATAGATCCCCAAAATTCGAATCTCTACCTGCCTACTCACTAGAATAGAAACAGAAGAAGAAGAATCCCTCTCTGCAGTCTGCACAAGCCAAACTCCATTGCCAAGCAAAGCATCATCCATGACCAGAAGTTACCCCTCCTCTTCCCCCAATTATATAACCATGCAAATTCTCGATTCCGACAATTATCATCATTATCATCATCATGATCACCATCCTCTATCATCATCCAACTCATTGATCACCACCTGCATGGAGACTCCGCGGAGAATCAGCCTCTCCTCCTACGACAAGCTTCCTCAGAACCCCCTCCGCCTTACCGTCCTCAAATTAGATGGCTCCGTTTTCGGTACATTTCATTTCAGAATCTACGTTTTCCATGATGATTAACATGTGTCTGCGTGATTTGATTGCATTTTTTTATTTTTTTTATTTTTTTTGTAGGGATTGAAGTGTCGAAATTGGGGACGGTTCGGGACGTGAAGCGAGCGGTGGAAGCAGTGTTTGATCATTTGCCTAAGAAAGGCTCTGGCAGGATTTCGTGGTACTACTGTTGTTGTTAACTCATTACAGTTAGCTTGTTTGAGTAATTGAGTTACTGTTTGGTTTCGATTATTCGCAATCGTGTTAACTCATTACAGTTTGCATTATTGAACTCGGATCGATGTGATTGTAGTACTTGTAGATATTGAATTGGCGTGTGTTTATTTGATCTGTTAAGAAATGCTATAATGTTTCGTGTTGAGCCTTATTTGGAGTGAATTTATTGTGACTGGTCTTAGAAGCAATGTCTACGATTTTGTACAGGGGACATGTATGGGGACAGTTTTGTTTATGCCATGACGGGCATAAGTTATTGCATGACGATGATTATGTTGGAATGTTTGGAATTAGAGACGGTGATGAGGTTCGTCCTACTTTTTTTTCTGGAAAATGTTTACGCTTGAGTTGTGTGTAGGAATGTTTGTTCCTCTCTTAATGTCGATTGACACCTTTAGCGTCCATTATTAGTGCTCAGCTTATAGAAAGCGAACCAAAAGTTGCTTAATTACCAGGTGGTATGTAAAACGGAGACAGCCAGTTTCACAATGTAGCGGCGTAGATGGTGTCACTGGTGTGGTCAGTAAGAACTAAGTTGATGTTACATCAAGGAAGGGTCTTAGTTATGGCATATTGAAGTCTTGTATAGGCCGTAGAACCATTTCTACCTTTGCCTTTGGCATTACCATTGATTATTTTTGCTAACACAGGTGCACACTGAGTATGTAATTTACAATTACTAGAGATTTGAATTTCAGCTTTTTGTTCTCTAAACTCGTTTATGGCATTTTGGTATGTTCAGCTGCAGTTTATTCGTCATTACTCCAGTTCATACAACTTGGTAAAGACTCAATCATCAGAGAAAGATGAGCCTTATCTGGAAGATGATCTGTAAAGTTTGCAAGCTTTCTATTGTACTTATGCTTATCCACACCTGGATCAAAGATCAAACCATGACTCTTACCTTGAATTGCAGTTCAAATAGCTACAGAGAAGAACCACAAAATGACGAGGCAAACCATTTTCATCGTATCGATATTGGAGACATCCAGGATGATCATGTTCACTTCGTTAACAGTCCCACAGGAAAACAGAAGTCTAATTTGTCTCACATGTTCACATGTTTTTTCCCATATCGCAAGTTGAGCAGCTCCAAGATGGGGAAAGAAAAGAGCAATTCATCAAAATATCCTGTCAGCAAATCTGGAAGTTTCAAGAATATCATTCGGTTTTACAGCAGCAACAAATCTTATGGTCGCAGAGAAAGTAAGACCAGAAAGTGAGTGCTTGGAGTCATTCTGTTGGAAGTTGAGTTCCATTGAAGCCCCTTAATAACAGCTGTGTTTGTTTTGATATGTTGAGAGTATCATATGTAACCGGCAATAGTTAGTTGTTACGTGCTGCATTTGCACCGGTGACCAGAATCGGAGAATTTTGCGCTGCCCCTGCCATTTCCAACCAAATCCAAGCATAGAAAATGAAAACGATGCTCAGCTTCTTTCGTGGAAAGAACGATTTCGTTGTTGGGGGTTGATCTTCGATTCTGTTCTGTGGTTAAGAGTGTGTCTTTTACTCCAAAATAAAGCCGAAGTGTATTGTTGGGGGCACATTTTTTAATGGGAATTTGTTTGATCAGGTCTTGAAAAACGCCAATACATTATTACTACTAGACTTGAAGCCACCCTCAAGCACATGAACAAGTAAGCAGTATAGAGCCCTTTTCAGTTTCTCTTACAAATTAGTAGTTTCTCTTACAAATTAGTAGTACTACCAGTTTTCAGTAATCTGAATTAGAAAACCCCTGTCCTGCATCACAAAACTGTATTGTTGTATCACTATTGTACAAAACTTTCAGGGACTAAGAAGTGCTTTTTGCTCTGTTGATGATGATTGCTATTTACCTCTTTCTTCCTTTTTTTTCAATTCTGCATGACCATATGATGATCTAATTATAATTAGGGCCATTTACACTTGGATCCCCATTTTTAGAGTCCATTATTATTAAGACATCTGAGTGACAATTATTGCAACAATTACATATAACAACCAGTTAGATAGTTGTAATTACATATGAGTCTACGAATTTGACTATTCGCGAACTAAGATGTGGAAAGTACAATTTTAGCCCCGGTCAAATATTCAATTGTCCGGTCAACCAAACAACTCCAATTTCCGATTTTTGCACATTTGACCATAATACTATTATATTTTACACAATTAACACAATATATTTTAAAATTAAGTATACAACTTACCTAAATTTCAAATTGACCCAAAACATTATTATGAATCGTACCCCAACGAAATTAATATTGCAAAACTGCCACAAAACTTACAACTCCGATTCAACAAGAATCGGAGCTACATTGATCGGAGCTGTAGCTCCAATAATTGATCGGAGCTGAGCTCCGATTCTTGTTGATGTAGCTCCGATCATTGATGTGAAGAGGAAGAATAGAGGGGAAGGAAAATAAAGGAAAAAAGGAAAAGAAAATTAAATAAAAGAAAAATAGCAAAAGGCAAAAAAAAAACCAAAATGTAGTTAAGGCCATGTTTGGCTGCAACATATGTAAAGGGAGAAAAAGTTTGGTCAACTCTCCAACCATAATTTGGACCTAGACGTAATTGTTACAACAATGGTCACCTAGATGAAAATTATGACTCTAATTGGAGTAGCGGATGTAATTTTCTCTTATAATTAATATGTTTTCTGTTTCTCACCGGTATCTCTACATGCGAATATGAGATTTTTTTTCCTTTCTGAATCCGACCTGAAACATAAAACTTACGGTATACATGTATACATAGTATAACAATTAATCAATAATCACATGTAAATCTTCTTATTAGGACAATTCATATATATATGCAAACATGAAAGCACTCTCTTATGTATGATGTTTTATGAAATGTTAGATTAGATTTCCCCCTCTTTGGACAGTGTGTGTGGCTTGTTAGCTCTGCTCTAGTGTTGGCAGATTACTTGGGTGTGTTGTTGTTGTTCTTAGCTTCCTTGCGGTCCCTTGTTTCCCGACCAGGTTGAGGAGATTTACCCTCTTGTAAGTTTAGGTCCCTTATTCTTCTTCTTCCCAGCTTTACGGTTCTTCTTTTCCCCTCCAGCTTCACCGTTCTTCTTCTCTTCATGAGTAAAATCTTTATTGTTCTTTATTTATCAATGTGATTCCACGACGACTCATATATAAGACCATCCACAGTCATGCCAAGCTGACATTGTTCTTTATTTCATTCGGTTTGTTTCGTGTCGTGTATGTGACAGTGTTTGTGTAGAAGTCGATTTGACCATATGTTTATTCTTTTTGTCTCTGGGCTGTGAAGAAGTCGACTCGCCCGCATGTTTATTCTTGTGTGTCATAAGAACAGATGATAAAAATAAGTTAACTGAAACATTTTTTTGGATATATAAAACAAGTTTGTACGTAGAGAACAAGTTATTCATGTTCTTCGTTTCTACAACCTTTAAGTACGAAATTCTCCAAACCCTCAGTGGTTTCTTTATTATTATAATTGTTAAGATGATATAATAACTCTGATATATTCCCCCAACTTTTTATTGCATGCAACATAAATATACTCAATTCGGTTTTGCGACTCCTCAAATTGGTCTGGTGATGCAATGTTACGACGACTTCTTAAACTATACTCCTAAATATTAGTGATTATGGAAATATAATCAGCAACTTAGCAAAGATTGGTTTGAAATCATCACGGTCTTTATATTTAGTCATACAGTCCCACCACAAATTCTCCAAAAAATCCTTGTTCCACAGTATGGTAATAGTGTCCCAATTACTCGGGTAGTCACCCTTGAAATTTAGAAATCGGTGGGGAATCTTCATATCAGCCAGGAATAGATGGTTTGGTCCTTCGAGATCCTGTGTAAACCACCTGCCCTTGTTTATGCTAATAGCTATGGCGTAGATATCATAGTTCCTCATAAGAATTTCGACGCTTTTACCATTATGTTTCTTATGAGTCAGCTCCAAGATTGTTTAGTCTCGAGATGTTTTTTGTTCACCACGGTCGAGCATTGTATAGAGGATGCCATACCTTTCATTTTCACTTTTCAAATGATGGTCAGAAAGTATTTCGGTTATGACCGTATTATGATCTAATTATAAGTAATGTTTTCTGTTTCTCAAATATAATTTTTTTTTTTGAATCCGACCTGAAACTTAAAACTTACGGATACACCGTATAACAATTAATCAGTAATCACATGGAAGTCTTCTCATCAGTACACTGTTCATAGACGATATAGCAAACATGAAAACACTATGTTGTGTATGTTATTTTATAAAATGTTAGAATAGATTTCTCATCTCTTTGGCGTGACCTTTGGACAGGGTGTGTGGCTGGTTAGCTCTGCTCTTGTTGACAGTTTACTTGGGTGTGTTGTTCTTAGCTTCCTTGCGGTCCTTTGTATCCCTACCATTGGTTGAGGAGATTTACCCTCTTGTGAGTTTTGGTCCCTTATTCTTCTTCTTCCTAGCTTTACGGTTCTTCTTCTCCCGTCCAACTTCACCGTTCTTCTTCTCTTAATGAGTAAAATCTTTATTGTTCTTTATTTATCAATGTGATTCCACGACGACTCATAAGACCATCGACAGTCATGCCAAGCTGACATTGTTCTTTATTTATTCAGTTTGTTTCGTGTCGTGTGTGTGACAGTGTTTGTATGTAACATGCAAGTATATAGATATAGTCATAACCTTATTATATTTAACAAAAGTAAAATTAAACATTATAATAAACAAAAGATTGTGTACTGAATGCGCCGCTTGATCGGGGTTTTGGAGATGATGATGATTAGTGTAGTATAGTAGTAATAAGGGTGAAGAAGGTACCACGTATTTATAATAGCATATGCACACAATTTCAGACATATTAATAGTATAAAATCGTGTCTTAAATTCTTAATCATGGAAACAAACATATTTATGTAATAATTGTAATTAATACAAGGAAACCCTTCATATAATTAGACAAACCTGTAAAAGTTAACTATATGGTATAAAAATAAACATATTTAGTCCTTAATAGTAGTAAGAGTTTAAACGTCTATGAAAGGACAAACATGTTAATTAATACCCCATCTACGGGAGATAATTACCAGGAGATAATATATATACAGTACGGGTAGGATGCTTCCGATATTCTATTTTTTAATATTTTTTAGTTTAAGTATTACTTTATCCGTAAATTTTAAAGAGCTCCAATTTATCTGTGATTTATTTTATGTCCAGTTTGACCTTACATACACTAAAAAAAAGGTTTAAAATGACAATTTTATTCTTTTTTTTTTCAGCTTACAGTTCTTTTCTCCCCCTCCAACTTCACCGTTCTCCTGTCTTTCTTCTTTATCAACGTTATTCTGCTCTTCAGGAGTAAATTTTTTTATTCTTCTATATCAGTGTGATTCCACGACGATTCATAAGACCATCGAGCGTCATGCCAAGCTGCTCCAATTCAGATTGACATTGTTCTTTATTTTCTTCGGTTCTAAAACCTTTAAGTACGGAATACTCCAAACTCTCTGGTGTTTTTAATGTTATCATTGAGATAATGTACTAGCTCAGATATATTCCCCCAACTTTTAATTACATGCCATTAATATAATCAAATTAATTGGTCTTGGTGTGACTTTATATGCAGACTTAAACCTTAAAAGATTATGGAAATATATGATTAGCAAAGACTTGTTGCTTATCTCAACTAGAATAGATGCTCTATTATTTTGACTTACTTTATATATAAATCATAGTTTATCATATGAAGTTCCACACTCTTATCATTATATTTCTTATGGGACAACTTCAAAATCGTAAATCGTACGAGATGTTTTTTGTTTCTTGTTGAGCATTGTATAGGGAATGTCCAGGCCGGCTTAAGAATATTAAGGCCTTATGCTAAACTTTCACCGACTAACCTATTATTATAGATCATTATAAATCTTTAACTTTATTTTTTTTCAAACCGGAATAGTTCTCTACGTACAAACTTTTTCTATATATCCAAAAAAAAAAAAAAAGTTTCAGTTAAATTATTTTTTATCATCTGTTCTTATGCCACACAAGAATAAACATGCGGGCGAGTCGACTTCTCCATCGCCCAGAGACAAAAAGAATAAACATGTGGTCGAGTTGATTTCTACACAACCCAGAGATGACATATCTACTGTATGTGTTTTTGAGCTAGACGTTTCTACGAGAGAGGAGGATTACTCAAAGTTCATAACCGAAATACTTTATGACAATCATTTGAAAAGTGGAAATTTACGGTATGGCATTCCCAAGTCCGGCTCAAAGCTATGTGGTATGTTCACTGCCTAGGGCCTAAAAAATTTTAGGGCCTCGGATTTGCAAAAGAGTTAGAATATTGAATTAGAAATTTGCGCGAAATTGACATTTAAATTTCACTGTATGTCTGTATGATCATTTATTTTTCTTTTATACGGTAAATACTTTGAAGTTTTGACATAGGCCTCATAAAATTTATCTTTTACGAGAGTATATTTATGTATCTCACGTTACTTTTGGCCATATTATGCATATTTGGAAGTAAGTATGGATTTCATTAGTTCGCAGTAGGCTTATTGTACTCATGTGTGTGTTTATAGGGTCATGTGTATCTACATATTTTGTAAATGACTAATTTATATCAATCAAAATAATTAGGTCAAAGATCTAAGAATGATCTCTAATATTATAGAATATTATAAATATACTAATATTTATTTGGTAGAAGTGATTTTGATAATCATTGTTTTCAAATGTAACGTGCATATTTCTAAAATCTAATTTACGGGACCACAATAATTAAATAATTAATTGGTCCGTAAACAACATACATATTCAATCAGTACTAGTGAAAAATCAATACACCAACGGCTATCTCCACGCACGGTGAACATATACCTCCCTATACACACATACATTATGTACATAATAAGCTTAATTTAATACAAACTTAATTAACACTTGTATCCCTCCCTCCCAGGCCCGTAGCTAGCCTATAGTTTCATAAATATTAGTACTAGTGTAATAATATTATTGATTCATTGCGCAAGCATATAGCACAAACACCAGCATCCGAGCCAACTGAACCAATACAGTTCTCATTTCTTTTTACATATCTATATGTATAAAATAATTTTGAGGCCCCAATTTCTGGAGGCCATGTAGCTATAGTCATAATAAAACCAATATAATAGATGTGTACCTGCACAATAGTTCTGGTTCTACTACATGCATGCGCTGCTCAATCGAGTTTGGGAGATGATGCTTAGTTTCTCGATCGGGTTTGGAGATGATGCTTAGTAGTAGTAATAAGGGTAGCACATATTTATAACTATAATCAATATTATCAAATCACCAACGTCATGTTGGTGTAGTGGTGCCATGGGTTGCATTTGGGAGGGAGGACTACGGTTCGATCCCCGCAACACCATTGAGAGAGGAATAAAACCGTAACCCCGGAATTCCCCTCGAACTGGAATAGTCGGCCAATGAGCCGGACACAGTGGTTAAAAACAAAAAAAACAAAAAATAAAAATAAAAAAAATAAATAGTATCAAATTTTGTCTCAAATCCTTCATTAAGTAAACAAACATATTTAGTTAATAATTAATTGTAATTAATATAAGAGATATAATTCGGACAAACTTCTAGTAATTAATATAATTAGGAAAAATATGTAAAAGATAAGTATATATGTATAGTATAAAATTCTGTCTTAATTAAAGAAATAAACATATCTAGATGCAAGTCAATTTAAACGGGGATTATTACAGGGCATATTTTGCGAAGATGTGGTGTCTCAGGAATATTATTGAAATACAGATGAGCAAAATGCAAAAATCACAATTTGCCTGATTTCTTTCTTATAAAGCCCTAAAAATCACAATCAATCAAATCCCCTTTCTTTTCCTCTCTGCAGTTCATTCATTCACATTCATTCATCAGTCTCAACCAAGATTACTCTGTTTCAAATGGACTCCATAAAGTGCAGCATTACATGCACCACCCTACTTTTTTATCCCTATAAAAGAAGAATAAGATTGAAAAGAGGTTTTACTTTCATTTTTTACATACAATTTAATCCAACTCCACCTGTTGATTTCACACCTACAAATACAACTCTCTCATTTCTTCAATTCATCTGTTTACTTTTTCTTTGTTCTTTCATTACAAACAGCCCTTTCTGGGTTTCGTTATTTTGCTTCTTCTCTGTTTGTTCTTAATCGAGTTTGTTGTGTGCTCTGTTTCATTTAAGTTTGTTGTTGTGTACTCTGTTTCATTCAAGTTTGTTGTGTCCTCTGTTTTCATTCTAGTTTCTATATTGATTGATTGTCTGGTTAGGTATAGGGCTGTTTTCTTGAAAATGAAGTGGTTGAATGAGACAATTGAGAAGCGGATTCAAGAGTTGGGTTTAGATAAGGATGATCAGGTGTCTTATGACATTTCTAGGGATAGTCTTGATATGGATTCTTATGGTTATGATGATGATAGTTATCTTAGCAATCCACAAACTGGGGGTTTATGGCTTGGTGGAATGGACAGGACTAGAACAAGGGATTTGAGCCTTGATGATCATCATCATAACCCTCCTGCTCCAGATGTCATTCAGATTAGCAGCCACTCCGATGATTCCGATGATAATAGGGATGTTGTTGTTGGTGAGACTAGTTCTAGGTAGAATACTCGATGACTAGGATTTGGAGGAAGTTATGATATTGAGGTTGGTGAAAGTAGTTCTAGGCAGAATACTCGGAGAAATCTCAGCCGGGATGAAGCTAATCAACAGCGAAACCTTATGCCCGTTAGGCCTAAAATAGATGAATTAGCTGTAGCTATGAACGAAATTGATAGACAGAATATGATTGAATATTACCTTCGGATATTAGCTACTCGATATATTGAATTTCAGATGCCAAACCTCATGCCTGTGAGGCCGCAGATGCCTCGACCAGCAATAGATTACCGCCAGAGAGAAAAAGCTAGACGGATTGAAGCTGCTCGACAGTTTGCTCGTAATGAACCTTCTGCTGCTGAGAATAGCGTGTCACAAACACCAGTCAAAGAAGCGGAACAGTTGGGAAGTTCTGGTGGTGATTTTCGGGAAGCACTAAAAGGAGTTAGAGCAAGAACTTTGAAAACAGAAGCAGAGAAGTTGATTGAGTGGACACCTCAATTCAGGACCGTGGTGTTGCTGCTTTATTTGTTCCTTCGCTGTGGGAGTTATCCTTGACAGTTCTTGCAGAAAATGCAGATTATATAACTTCGCTCAACCTAGTTCCCTATTCCCTCCAGAGAAAACTAATTGATCGTTTGTGCGATACACGTAAAATGGATGCAGATACTCTTAAGCTTCTAATACAAGGATGTCCGACTGAGTTACGGGTGAAAAATTGTTCATGGCTAACAGATGATAAATTCCAGCAGTCACTTCAGAGTTGGGAGACAGCAAATTTAAGGGTAACTTAACTCTACCTTGTTTTCTATTTATGCTTATATTCCTCCCGCCCCAATTGTATTTTGTGGTTTGCAAGTCTTTGTATTGGATATCATAATTTGTTTTCCATTTACATGGATCTGTTATTCATGAGTTATAATAGTTGCGATGTTGATGTAGTTAATAGTTTCAGACTAGGGGGGCATATATATTTTGTTTATTTTAACATAGCCTTTTCTGATAACATAATTGCAGGTCTTGCAACTTGACCTTGGTGGTCAAATCATGTTTGATTTTGCTCTTAGGGCTAAGTTGAATCAATCTCCGAACAGCTTCTGTATGTTGGCTGTCTTATCCCTCAGAGGTTCTTTCCGTTTAACTGACACTGGGGTTGAATTACTTGTCAAGTCAGCACCTGCACTGGTATCTGTTAATTTGGGCATGTTCTGCCTTGTATCTGCACTTTCCGTGAAGTCTATAGCTGATTCTTTGGGCGAACATATGAGAGAGCTATACATAGATGGCTGTGATAAAATAAAAGCAATGCAGATAGCAGATTCTATCATCAAGTTTAAGGAGTTGGAAGTATTTTCTGTTGCATGATTAGTGGATGTGTCTGATGGATTTATCGATCTGTTGGTCAGTGTATGTGGTGAAAGTCTTAAGGACCTTGACGTGGCTCATTGCCTGTGAGTTATTGCATTCATTAGTTTTTTTTTTGTCTGTTCAAGTTCAACGACTTTCCAATTTCACAAATTTATGATCATTGTGAGGTTAAGCTGCATTCATTTCCAACTGATCGCAGGAAACTGACTGATTCATCCCTCAAAGCAGTTGCAACTCGCAAGTCATTGTCCTGGTTTATTAGCACTCAACATTTCAAGCCTGCATCAAGTCACAGACGTAGGAATGGAGTTTATTGCTAATGGATGCAGGTCAATTCAACGTCTGAATCTTGAAAGGACCAAATTCAGGTATATATAGCATATTTATAAATATGGTCTGGAATTCGGTGTTAGATCCGCTATCTGTATAATGCATTTAATTGAACTGGCAGTTTAAGTTCGTTCAGCTTTTAGATAGATTACGACTCAATCAAATCAAAATATATGGATTCCAAATTAGTTCATGAAATATATAGTAAAAGCATTCTAGTAGTTAATAAAATTGATCATGTTGGCTTTTTCTTGATCAATCCTTTTGAATAATCATTTTTCCCTCATTTCCGCATAGATCGATATTGCAACTTCACGGATACTAATCTAAGTATTGTAACAAGAATTTATCTGAAAATTTCCAATGGCACTCCATTCGTCTGGTGCTATGATCAAATTCATCATATCTATGTAGACGCCTAACCCTCTAAGTGGTCTGTTCCACAAGGACTCTCATGTTTTTGTTTACTATATCTAGCTTTGATTTTGACTAGGTAAATTCTAAAAACCTTTGTCAGAAAGGATATATGGCAGCCGGTTAAATTTATAGTAAAAGCATTCTAGTTAATAAAACTGATGAAGAACACTATATCTCTCTTTGCTCTTTACTTGCAGTGATGAAGTTGTAGCGGCATTTATAGAAACCTCAGGGGAGTCCCTGACAAAACTCACATTGAATTACGTATCTCAGGTATTATCACGGTTATTCCTTTTCCAAATTTAATGAAGTTTCTTGAATTTACCTTTTGTGATTATCAGGATGATGTTTCTCCTTTTGGTTTTACAGGTTCAAGTATGAATTACATCGACAGTAGAATAATGTCTGTTTACTTGGCATGCTTTAGTGTATCAAAATGCATGTTATTTAGGATCTTTGTTTAGCAGAGATGGGTACATATGTGTTTGATGCCTTATGGTCCCGTAAAGTACGTCTATATAATTAAGAGATTCTGCGACTGGGAATCAAAAGGCTCTAGTGTGGCAGGCTTAAGCAATTTGTGGAGATTCACGTGTAACGTTTTCTCTATATCAGGCTAAAAGCTTTGATATTTTAAATTTGACCTTGTGTTTGGATGTCACTATGTGTTTTGCTCTGAGCGCCATTCTTTTACGCAGATGAAAATGCACTTGAACATGTTAATCATCAATAGCCTATCAAAACCTTAACTATTTTCCCTTCTAACTAGATTGCGAGTGTTTTGCGATACAACACTTAATCATAGCGCTGTGTGCGATTTACTATAAAACCTTAAATTCTGTGATTGAACTGTTGTGTTTTGCGTTACACTTTAACTTATGCGATTGACTGCTATGTATTGCGTTACACCCCTTTAATGATGCAATATTTTCCAGGTTGGACCTAATACCGCTTTGCCACTTGCTCGAAAATCCCGGGTTTTGTCCTACTTGGACATATCATTTTGCCGCAGAATTAGCACCAATGCTCTAGGCATGATCGTCGACAGTTGCTTGTCACTAAAGCTTCTCAAAGTTTTCGGCTGCAGGCAGGTGTGTGCACTTAACACATGTCTAAAATGACATATTTTGTTGGTTCATGTCTATAAGTACAAACATAGACAATTTAAATGAATCTTTCCTAATGCGGTAAAAAAAATGCGAAACCTACGTTCAATTTTGTTCAGATAAAATCTTAGCTGCCAAATACAAGTCATAATTAAACTTATGGGATATATATGGCTCATTATGTTGTTTAATTCTCTGTGATGTTCTTGTTTCATGCAGATATCTTCTGATGTGATCCTGAATGGGCACTCTAACCCACAATTGCGGGTAATAGGATTTGACTCGATGCCAATCCTGGATCATATCAACTTACTCGAGCCTGATCATGAAGTGTTTCTGCGGTATTCATCTCTGCCAACTCCAATTGATTCATAATATCAAGAAATCAGCAAGGCGGGAGATGTAAGTAGCACCATGGGTTTCGTGCTGCAATAGCATCAGGAATATTCTGAGCTGAAAATTCAGATTTTGTGAATGCTTGTGGGTATTCATTCAGTTGCGCAAGATTTCAGTTTCATTTGCGATGATGGATTCTATAGTATTATCTTTTACGCTCTAATATTGGGCGACTCATATATCGTAGTCAGAAATTTTTGTTTCGGATATCTTAAATTGAAGATCTTACTTTGTGTATGTGGTACTTGCTGATTTTTGTTCTTGGTCCCGTTGTTTCTTCTTCTCTGTTGTTCTCAATCGAGTTTGTTGTGTGCTCTGTTTGATTCGAGTTTCTATATTGATTGATTGGCTGGTTAGCTTTAGGGTTGTTTTCTTGAATTGAGATTTGAAAATGAAGTGGTTGAATGAGAGAATTGAAAAGCGAATTCAAGAGCTGGGTCTAGATAAGGATGATCAGGAGTCTTATGACATATTACATGCACCACCCTACTTTTTTGATCCCTATAAAAGAAGAAGAAGAAGAAGAAGAAGATTGAAAAGAGGTTTAACTTTCATTTTTTACATGCAATTTAATCCAACTCCACTTCTTGATTTCACACCTACAAATACAACTCTGTCGCGTTTCTTGAATTCATTTGTGTTTCTGTTTGTTCTTTCTTGTTCCATTCAGACAAAAAGCCCAGCAACCCTTTCTTGGTTTCGTTTCTTTGTTTCTTCTTCTCTGTTTGTTCTCAATCGAGTTTGTTTGTTGTGTGCTCTGTTTCATCGAGTTTGTTGTGTCCTCTGTTTTCATTCGAGTTTCTATATTGATTGATTGTCTGGTTAGGGTTTATTTTCTTGAATTGAGCTGATTTGAAAATGAATCGGTTGAATGAGAGAATTGAGAAGCGGATTCAAGAGTTGGGTCTAGATAAGAATGATCAGGAGTCTTATGACATTGCTAGGGATAGCGTTGATATGGATTCTTATGGTTATGATGATTGCTGTGATAGGAATCCACAAACTGGGAGTATATGGCTTGGAGGAACGGACAGGAGTAGAACAAGGGATTTGAGGCTTGATGATCATCATCATAACCCTCTTGCTCCAGATGATAATCATCAATAGCCAATCAAAACGTTATTTATTTTCCCTTCTCACTAGATTGCGTGTGTTTTGCGATACAACCCTTAATGCGCTGTCTGTGATTCACTATACAACCTTAAATTCTGTGATTGAACTGCTGTGTTTTGCGTAACACTTTAACTTATGTGATTGACTGTTGTGTTTTGCGTTACACTTTAACTTATGTGATAGTTTTGCAAGATTTCAGTTCCTTTCGCGATTCAGACTAGTATTTAGTGTAATTACTAGTATTTGGATTCTACAGTATTACCTTTTACGCACTAATCTTGGGTGACTCATATATCGTAGTCAGAAACTTTTGTTTCGGATATCTTAAAATAGTTACAATAGCGTATTTTTGTAATGGAATTGGGTTATACAAGCTAGCATGTATAAACTTGAGCGTACAGATACTATACGAACATAGGTTGCATGACTTAATTGGAAAACTTTATAGGCGAAAAATCTGTGTTAATGTTCAATTCATCACCTACTCACTATAAATTAAGGTTGAAGCCTTTTGTCTTTCAATCCAGTATTCAAGCTCATCTTCCTTTCAACAAATTTTTTGTGTTAATTATCCAGTGTGTGTTAATTTTGTGTCTTGATAGGTGATTGAAGGGTTTTGATTGGTATTCCGTTCCATTTTTTAATTAAAGTTTCTATCTGGATCATTTGGTGATAGCCTGGTAGGGTTTTTTCTCCGTGAATTGGATTTTTTGTGGCTTGGGGGAATGGATAAGAGTAGAGGATCGAAGGGATTTGAAAATGAAGGGGTTGATGAGTGAGAGAATTGAGAAGCGGATTGAAGAGTTAGGTCTAGATAAGAATGATCAGGAGTCTTATGACATTGCTAGGGATAGTCTTGATCAGGATAGTTATGCTAACCCTGCTTCTCCATATGTGATTCAGACTAGCAGCAGCGACTCTGATGGCTTGCTCGTAGTGAACATCCTGCTGAAAATAGTACAGTAGCATTATTTGGTATCAGTACTTGGCTAACATAGATACATTTGCGTGATTTGCAGCGCATACCCCTTCAGTTTGGTTGCGTTAACATCAGTCTCCAGGCTTACCAAGATTACTCAACTCTTCAATGAATTGCCAAAAGAAATCTTTCCTTTAAGTTTGTATAACCATTACCACTCTATGTTTGACTAGCATGGACACATTTTGCGCTTGCATAGGGAAATTTACCGCGCGCAACCCTCTTCAGTTAGTTGCATTAACCTTATATACCTGCTGAATCTAACATTTGCACTTGTATATACTTCAACAGCTAATTATGTCACAGTTTACTGGAAACTGAATGCAGGGAAGTTACAGTTTTTGTTGATGGATTCTTTTGATTATAAACTTTTGTTTTGGATACTTTGTGGGTGTGGTACTTTCTGATTTTTGTTACTAGTACAGTAGCTAATATTGTTACATAATTAACTAGCAACCATAAAGAGTTTAGATTTACATGCATATACAACTTATGTTGCACTTTAAACTGCAAACCCAAGGCAAGGACAACAAGAACAAGACCTGTTGAGGAGCCACCAACACGATGAATCCAGTAAGGATCAAACCTGGTAAATCTACGCTCTAATAAGCAGCATTTGATGTTATGAGAAGAAAGGTCGACTGACTCTTTGTCAAGCTCATCTTCAGGTATCATCAACCTGTGATCAATATATAGAGGAGACAGCCTGCTACGCCTATGGCCCAAAACCTCTTGTCGTGGGAAGACAATTTGCTTCTCCGGCTCTGCATCATGACTCGATCCGCCCATAATAAATACCTCGACCAACTTAATTTAGCAAAAACAATTTCCACTTTGTGTTGTTAAAGTTTTGTATTAAGGCTAAAATTTGATACTAAGGCAAAAATAATATGAACCTGCAGATGGTCTAAAGTCTACATAACATAACAGTTCTAAATATTATCCCACCTTGAAGCAGGAAAGTTAAACTGTGAGATTGAGTTTTAACGTGTAACAGAATGCGTTTTTATGTTTGTTTTGGGGGTCCTTTCATATTTTACCTATGTCTATGTGGGACAAAATCAAAGCTGTTTTTTTCATGAAATCCACAACTGTTGAACTTCGAATTTCCTTCCATCAAATATATTTCGTAAGGAACAAAACAAGGAGACAGAAATTAATCCGGTTCACTAATAGAATGCTATGGTATAAAACAAATATTACTTGTTCTCCCTCAAGTCTTTTCTCGACTTGTTAATTGCCAAATATCATTTCATTAGTATGTCCTTGGAAAACTAGCAAAGAAGTAAATTTCCAGGGCTGTATTTAATTAGGGAAAGAAAACAATTAGAGAAAAGTATTTAGGGAAAATCCAATTTTACTTATCAGTATCACTGGAATTTTTGTTTTATTAATTTAAGAGTATTTTGTTTTTTGGAATAAAGGATTTGATATTATTAATTTTCCTTTTCTTTTGACTAGTACTTCTCAAATCACCAAGCATTTAGAAAAGGATAAAATTGATCAAACCCCCTGAACTTTAATACAATTGAGACATTGTCCCCTAACCTATTAAGTTTGAAACTTAACCCCCTCATCTATTTAAAGTGTTACGACATACCCCCTATATAATATTTTCCCTTTAATTTAATATTTTTCATTCAATTTAATATTTTTCCTACAATTTAATATGTTAGTTTTACTCCAATTAATCCTAAATTCATATCGAAAAATAATTTAAAAAATTATATTATAAAAATATAAGATTTTACTTATATAATATAAGTTCAAATCTTATTTTTTCAATACAATTTATATTACAAAAGTGAAAAAATAATATTTTCATTAATTATACCGGAAAAATAATATTTGAACTTATATTATATTATATTATAAAAGTGAAAATCGTTTAGTTTCATATCGTAATTTTCAAAATTAGTTTTTCGGTAGGTATTATGATTAATTTGGAATCAAACGGAAATATTTAATTAAAGGGAAAATACTAAATTGAATGGAAAATATTAAATTGATAGTAAAATATTATATAGGGGGTATGTTGCAACAATTTATATAGGTGAGGGGGTTAAGTCTCAAATTTAATAGGTTAGGGGTAATGTCTCACTTGTACTATAGTTTGGGGGTTTGATCAATTTTTTCCTTTAGAAAATTTGGAAATTAATCAACCCCTTAACTTTGAATTTTTGTTTCCATAAAACCCCAAAAATCTCAAATATCACAGTAATCCTCTGTCTAATTTCTACTCTGCAGTCTCTGCTTTACCTTTTACATTCATATTCACATTGAGTTTCCAGATTCCAGATACAAAATTACACTAATCTTCAATGGATTCCCAAAGGTGCCCAAATGAAATCTGTATTACACTCACTTTACTTGATTTCCCAAAAAGAAATCATCCTATAAAGGAACAAGGAAAATCTGTGTTAGTGTACATGTTCAATTCATCACCTTTTGTCTTTCAATCCATTTTTCTAGCTTATCTTCCTTTGAACAAAGATTGGTTTTCAGTTTTCTAAGAATTCAGGAATCTTGCTTATCCAGTGTGTGTTTTTTCTTTCATTTGAGGAAAAGCCCTTCCTGCAGTTTCATTTCTTCTTCTTGTTCTTGTGTGTTTCTGGTTGAAGGGTGGTTTGATTGGTATTTCTTGTTAACATAGAGAAAAACCAATTTTCCTTTTCATTCTTGATGTGTTTTTGATTGAAAGTCTGTATCTTGATAGTTGATTGGAGGATGGTTTGATTGGTATTCCTTTCCATTTTTCATCAAAGTTTCTATCTTGATTATTGGTTGGTAGCCTGGTAGGGTTTTTTCTCTTTGAATTGGATTTTATTTCTTTGAAAATGAAGCAGTTGTATAATCAGAGAGTTGAGAAGCCGATGGAAAAGCTGGGGCTAGATAAAAAGGATAGGGTATCTACTGACATTGCTTCAGAGAGTCTTGAGGCTGAGGAATCTGATAGGAGGAATCAAGATTCTGAGGGTTTATGGCTTGGGGGAATGGATAGGAGTAGAAAAAGGGATTTGAAAATGAGTGCGAGAATTGAGAAGCGGATTGAAGAGTTAGGTCTAGATAAGAATGATCAGGAGTCTTATGACATTGCTAGGGATAGTCTTGATCAGGATAGTTATGCTAACCCTGCTTCTCCATATGTGATTCTGACTAGCAGCAGCAATTCCGAGGATTCTGATGAACACTGGGATGTTTGATGTGAGATTAGTTCTAGTCAGAATACTCCACTAGTATTGGGAGGAGGTTATGATATGGAGGTTGGTGGAAGTAGTTCTAGGCAGAATACTCAGGGAAATTCGCAACTCGGGTTAGGATGCAGATTAGGAGGTCATGATATGGAGGTTGGTGAGAGTAGTTCTAGGCAACTGGCTGATACTAGGAGTGCTAGAAGGATTATAATTAACCTTGAGAGAGAAGCTAATCGACATGTTGAATCGGAGATAGAAAAAGCTAGACGGATTGAATTTAATCGACAGATAGCTCGTAGTGAACCTCCTGCTGCTGGAAATAGCGGGACACAAAATCCGGTCAAAGTAGCGGAACAGTTGGGACGTTCTGGTGGTGATTTTTGGGAAGCACTAAAAGAAGTTAGAGCAAGAACTTCTAAGACAGAAGCAGAGAAGTTGATTGAGTGGACACCCTCCATTCAGGACCGTGGCGTTGCTTCTTCATTTGTTCCTTCTTTGGTAGAGTTATCCTTGAGAGTTCTCGCAGAAAATGCAGATTGTATGGTTTCGCTCAATCTAGTTCCCTATTTCCTCCGGAAGAAACTAATTGATCGGCTGTGCGATACGCGTAAAATGGATGCAGATGCTCTTAAACTTCTAATACAAGGATGTCCGACTGAGGTATGGGTGAAAAATTGTTCATGGCTAACAGATGATAAATTCCAGGAATCACTTCAGAGTTGGGAGACAGAAAATCTAAGGGTAAATCTACCTTTTTTCTCTTTATGATTATAATCCTCCCGCCCTGATCGTATTTTCTGGTTAGCAAGTATCTGTATTGGATCTCAGCTCATATTTTGTCTTACATTTACGTGGATCTGTTGATCATGAGTTTGAAATACTTATCATTTATGCTTCGATGTAGATGTATTGGATCTCATATTTTGTCTTACATTTACATGGATCTCATGTAATGTTTATTTCTTTGGTGCTTTACCTTTTCTGATCAACATAAATGCAGGTCTTGCAACTTGACCTTGGTGGTCAAATCATGTTTGATTTTGCTCTTAGGGCTAAGTTAAATCAATCTCCAAACAGCTTCTCTATGTTGGCTGTTTTATCCCTCAGAGGCTCTTTCCGTTTAACTGACACTGGGGTTGAATTACTTGTCAAGTCAGCACCTACACTCATATCTGTTAATTTGGGTCTGTGCTGTCTTGTCACCTGCGAGGCCATGAATTTCTATAGCTGATAATTTGGGCGAACATTTGAGAGAGCTATATATAGACGGTTGTGATAAAATAAAAGCAATGCAGTTAGAAGATTCTATCATCAAGTTTAAAATGTTGGAAGTATTTTCTGTTGCAAGATTGGAGGATGTGTCTGATGATTTATCCAACTGTTGGTCACTATATGTGGTGAAAGCCTTAAGGACCTTGACGTGGCTGATTGCCTGTGAGTTGCATTAATTAGTGTTCTTTTTTTTTCTTTTCCTTTCTTTTTTCATCTGATCTTGATATTCGAATTTCACAATTTTATGATCATTGTGAGGTTAAGCTGGACTCTATTTCCAACTGATTGCAGGAACTTGACTGATTCTTCTCTCAAAGCAGTAGCGAGTCATTGTCCTGGTTTATTAGCACTCAACATTTCAAACCTGCTTCAAGTCACAGATGTTGGTATGGAGTTTCTCGCTAATGGATGCAGGTCAATTCAACAACTAAATCTCAAAAGGACCAAGTTCAGGTATATATAGCATATATCTTATATATATCAATATATGGTCTGGAATTTGATGTTAGATCCTCTATCTGTGAGTATAATGCATTTAATTGAACTGGCAGTTTTTGATCTGAAAATCTCCAACGACACTCCTTTCGCAAGGACTCTAATGATATTGTTTACTATAAGAATTCCTTCCATCAATAGGTAGAAAATAGTCTCTATAGTTTCTTTCTTTATTTGTTTGGAGCATGTGATGAATACAGTAGCATCTAGCCCTGATTTTGACTAGATAAATTGTAAATCTCATGGTACGCAAGTTAAATGATCAGCTGATTATGCAACCAGTTAAAATTCTTAAGCCATGAATGGTAGTAAAGAGTTTTTTAATGAATGCTGAATATATTTGCATGCTTCGCGTGGATGTGTAGTAAAACTAGATGTCCCTCCTTCACCCTTTCTCTCTCTGTCTCTCTGAAGTTCCGAACACTATATCTCTCTTTACTCTTTACTTGCAGTGATGAAGTTGTAGCGGCATTTATAGAAACCTCAGGAGAGTCCTTGACAGAACTTAGTTTGAATAACATGCGGAAGGTATTATCACTGATATTCCTTTCTCACATTTGATGAAATTTCTTGAATTTACCTTTTGTGATTGTCAGGTCAGGATGATGTTTCTCCTTTTGTTTTAACATGTTTCAACTTTCAAGTATGAATTTACATTGAAAGTAGAGTAATGTGTGTTTACTTGGCATGCTATAGTGTATCTAAATGCATGTTATTTAGGAAGCATGTCATGGTTTAGTTCGAGTAGCAGACATGGGTACATATGTTTGATGCCTTATGGCCTCGTATCTGTAAAGTATGTCGGTAGAAGTAAGAGATTCTGCCCCTTGGTATAACGTTTGCTCTATATTGGGGTCAGGCAACTATGCATATGAAAATGCACTTGAAAAATACTCATGTTAATCATCAATAGCCTATCAAAATGTTATCTAGTTTCCATTCTCACTAGATTGCATGTGTTTTGCGATACAACTCTTAATGATATCATTGCGCTGCGTGTGATTTACTATCCAACCTTAAATTTTGTGATTGAACTGCTGTGTTTTTCCGTTACACCCCTTTAATGATGTGATATTTTCCAGGTTGGACCTAATACCGCACTGTCACTTGCACGAAAATCCCGGGATTTGTCCTACTTGGACATATCATTTTGCCGCAGACTTAGCACCAATGCTGTAGGCATAATCGTCGACAGTTGCTTATCACTGAAGCTTCTCAAAGTTTTCGGCTGCAGGCAGGTGTGTGTACTTGACACATATCTAAAATGACATATTTTGTTGGTTCATTTCCAAATAATATCTACAAGTACAAACATAGATAATTTGAATGAATCGATCCTAATGCGGTAAAAAAATGCGAAACCTACGAGCATTTCAGATATATAAAATCTTAGCTGCCAAATACAAGTCATTATTAAACTTAAGATGATGCATGCATGGTTTGTACCACCTAAACTGGATGGGATATATAGGGCTGATTATGTTGTTTAATTCTCTGTGTTGTTCTTGTTTCATGCAGATATCTTCTGATGTGATCCTGAATGGGCATTCTAACCCCCAGTTGCGGGTAATTGGATTTGACTCGGTGCCAATCCTGGATCATAGCAACTTACTCGAGCCTGATCATGGAGTGTTCTTGAGGTATTCACCCCTGCCAATTCCAATGGATTCATAATATCAAGAAATTAAATCAGCAAGGCGAGAGATACTAGTATTTGGTGTACAAGAAATCAACTTACTGGCTGAAAATTCAGATTGCTTATGAATGCTTGTGGGTATTCAGTTTCGCAAGATTTCAGTTCCATTTGCGATTCAGACTAGTATTTGGATTCTACAGTACTATTATCTTTCACGCACTAATATTTCTTGGGCGACTCTTATATATATCTAGTCAGAAACTTTTGTTTCAGATATCTTAAATTGAAAATTTTTACTGTGTATGTGGTACTTTCTGATTTTTGTTAACGCAGTATAGTTACAGTAGCGAAGTTTGCTATGTACTTGGGTTATACGAGCTAGCATGTATAAACTTGAGCCTACAGATACTATATGAACATAGGTTACATGACTTGTAGGCGAAAAATCAAGCCATTCAGTTTCCAGTAAACTGTGACATAATTTGTTGTTGAAAGTATATACAAGTGCAAATGTTAGATTCAGCAGGTATATGAGGTTAACGCAACAAACTGAAGAGGATTGCGCGCGGTAAATTTCCCTAATGCAAGCGCAAAATGTGTCCATGCTAGTCCAGTACCATGTACCAAATAATGTGTTCCAAGCAGACCAACTTCAATCACTCATCAAAGACCATCTTCCTTCAAAGGAAAGATTTCTCTTTTGGCAATTCATTGAAGAGTTGAGTAATCTTGGTAAGCCTGGAGACTGAGGTTAACGCAACCAAACTGAAGTGGTATGCGCTGCAAATCACGCAAATGTATCTATGTTAGCCAAGTGCTGATACCAAATAATGCTACTGTTAAAAATTTGATCATTCCCATTTTCATCCTGGGCTTGCCTAGAACTACTTTCACCAATCTCCATATCATCATCAGAATCCTCCTCCCTATCACTCGGAATAGCCTCCTCCTTTCCCTGATTGCGAGAATAAGGCTTGATGAAAGCACTACTGCTGTAATCCCGGTTTCTAGCCCTATCCATTCCCCCAAGCCATAAACCCTCCGAATCTTCATTCCTCCTTTCATATTTCTCAGCCTCAAGACTCTCTGAAGCAACAGGGTCAGCACAACTATCCCAATTATCATCGGAGTCACTGCTGCTAGGCTGAATCACATCTGGAGAAGCAGGGTTAGCATAAATATCCTGATCAAGACTATCCCTAGCAATATCATTGGACTCCTGATCATTCATATCTAGACCTAACTCTAGAATCCGCTTCTCAATTCTCTCACTGCAACCTATGTTCGTATAGTATCTGTACGCTCAAGTTTATACATGCTAGCTTGTATAACCCCAATTCCATAACAAAATACGCTATTGTAAGTATACTGTTAACAAAAATCAGCAAGTATCACAAACACAGTAAGATTTTCAATTTAAGATATTCGAAACAAAAGTTTCTGACTACGATATATGAGTCACCCAAGATTAGTGCATAAAAGATAATACTGTAGAATCCAAATACTAGTCTGAATCGCAAAAGGAACTGAAATCTTGCGAAACTACCACATAAGTTAAAAGTGTAACGCAAAACACAGCAGTTCAATCACAGAATTTAAGGTTGATAGTAAATCACAGGCAGCGCATTAAGGGTTGTATCGCAAAACACACGCAATCTAGTGAGAAGGGAAAATAAATACGTTTTGATAGGCTATATATTGATGATTATCATCTGTAGCAGGAGGGTTATGATGATCATCAAGGCTCAAATCCCTTGTTCTACTCCTTCCATTCCTCCAAGCCATAAACCCCCATTTTGTGGATTCATAAGATTACTAGCTATTATAATCATCATGACCATAAGAATCCATATCAAGACTATCCCTAGCAATGTCATAAGACTCCTGAGCATCCTTATCGAGACCCAACTCTTGAATCCGCTTTTCAATTCTCTCATTCAACCGCTTCATTTTCAAATCAGCTCAATTCAAGAAAATAACCCTAACCAGACAATCAATCAATATAGAAACTCGAATGAAAACAGAGGACACAACAAACTCGATTGAGAACAAACAGTGTAAACCGTATTCTGTTGTTAAGCAAATTGCAAATACTAACGAAAATACAAAATGAGTAGGAACATGAATACAACTGGCTAAACGGAAGATAGAACTTTGTAAACATATGCCCCTGACCCCTTTACGAGTATATGAATGCAATAAAGAGAGATATACACGTACATAGTTATGTAAACATCAGGAAATCAAATTTAGTTACGGTTAAGATAAACCAAAATCATCATCACTTAGAGCACAGTTAGCACTAAATGTCACTTCAAAACTAGCTAGTTTGATTACGAAAATTGACAATAAGGCATAACATCAATCAGATTTGGCGCCATTTATAATATTGTGACCAATTGACTCTGACTTGTATCTCACACCAGTCAATCTCGTGACCAATTGGCGCCATTTATATTACGAAGATAACAAGTTTCTGAGCGTATCCATTTGCTGTGAGGATGGCAAAGTGACCGACATGCAAAAGGTGAAAGACTTTGAAGATGAGGAGACAGGCAAACCCTTTGTGTGCACAAAACCGGACACTGAAAAGCCCTACTTGCTCGAGCTGACACGTGGTGTTGTCGTCTTTAGCTTTGTGGCCACTATCTCCGTGCGCGTTATGAGTCATGGTTTGCTGCCAGACTGCCGTTTTACTGCCTTTACTGCCAGCATGACGGACATGAAGGTTGTGCTACTGGACTCCAGAGATGGGAAGGTGCGGCTTGTTATTAATAAGCGCAACATGGTTCAGCTCTCACGCCATACGATCTGTGTTGAATCGGGTGGGAAGCTCTTCGTTCAAATAGAGTGTGGTAGTAAGTCTGAACTGTTGGGATTCTCAGCTGGAGAATTTAATCAGAAAAGCACTCCTGAAGGTGAAACTCGTACAACTTGTATTGACTCGTGCGAGATACAAGTCAGAGTCAATTGGTCAGACTATTATAGTTGGCAGACATCTGATTGATGTTACGCCTTATCATCCTGTCCTGTCACGCATGTTATATTTTATTATTTTAATATATATATTTGGAACTGGTGGATTTGTGGTACTGTTTAATCTTCATTATCAAATTAGTTTTGAAGTGGCCAACTGTGCTCTAAGTGATGATGATCTTGGTGTTTAACCTTTTGGATCATTATCTTAATCGTAACTACATTTGATTTCCTGATCTTTATATAACTCTGTATATATCTCTCTTTGTTGCATTCATGTACTCTTAAAGGGGTCAGGGGCCGCATATCTTTACAAAGTTCTATCTTCCTTTTAGCCAGTTGCTCTATGCTCTTCATTATTATTTCGGCTTCTTATTGAATGCATTAGGCAGGCCTTAAGTTTACTATTACTGCAATTTGCCTAACAACAGAAGGATGTATTGTGTTGATAGTTATGTTAGCGTTTATGGATTGTCTATTTTGTTCAAGTTATCTTCTTCTTTTCCTTGAAATGGACACCATAAGGTGCATCATTACATGCACCACCCAGAGTACCGACTATCACATCTACAAGTACAGGCTGTAGATCTCTCTCGTTTCTTGGATTCATTTGTATTTACTTGTTGTTTCTTCTTTCATTGCAAGAAAATCCCAGCAGCCTTTCTTGGTTTCCTTGTTTGTTCTTTTTTTCTCTGTTTGTTCTCAATCAAGTTTCTTGTGTGCTCTGTTTTATTCAAGTTTGCTGTGTGCTCTGTTTCATTAAAGTTACCATCTTGATTGTCTGGTAAAGGCTGTTGGGATTTGAAAAAATGAAGCGGTTGAATGAGGGAATTGAGAAGCAGATTCAATTGTTGGGTCTAGATAAGGATGATCAGGAATCTAATGGCGTTGTCGTGGAAAGTCTTGTTTATAGTTGTCTTAGGAATCCACAGACCGAGCGTTTATGGCTTGGTGGAATGGACAGGAGTAGAATTAAGTGTAGAACAAGGGATTCTGCTCCAGATGTTATTCAGATTAGCGGCAGCGACTCCGATATTTCATAATAGGGATTCTGTAAGTTTGCAAGCTTTCTATTGTGCTTATGCTACCTGGATTAAACCATGACTCGCAACTCGGATTGGGAAGTCATGATATGGAGGTTGGTGATAGTAGTTCTAGGCAGAATACTCGGATAAATTTCAGTCGGGATGAAGCTAATCAACATGTTGAATTTCAGTGGCGAAACCCCATGCCTGTTAGGCCCATATAGATGAACCAGCTGTAGCTATTAACGCAACTGATAGACGACAAAATATGATTGAATATTACCTTCGGATTTTAACTACTCGATGTATTGAATTTCAGATGCCAAACCTCATGCCCGTGAGGCCTCAGATGCCTCAACCAGCAATAGATTACCGTCGGAGAGAAAAAGCTAGATGGATTGAAGCTGCTTGACGGTTTGCTCGTAATGAACCTTCTGCTGCTGAGAATAGCGTGACATGAAAACCGGTCAAAGAAGCGGAACAGTTGGGAAGTTCTGGTCGTGATTTTTGGGAAGCACTAAAAGGAGTTAGAGCAAGAACTTTGAAAACAGAAGCAGAGAAGTTGATTGAGTGGACACCCTCGATTCAGTGACTGAATCTTGAAAGGACCAAATTCAGGTATATATAGCATATCTTATATATATGATCTGGAATTTGGTGTTAGATCCGCTATCTGTATAATGCGTTAAATTGAACTGGCAGTTTAAGTTCGTTCAGCTTTTAGGTAGATTGTGACTCAATCAAATCAAAATATATGGATTTCAATTTATTTATCAAAATCAAAGTACTATATATCAAATATATAGTAAAAGCATTCTAGTTAATAAAATTGATCATGTTGGCTTTTTCTTGATCAATCCTTTTGAATGATCATTTTTCTCTCATTTCCGCATAGATCGATATTGCAACTTCATAGATCTAAGACTTGGAAACAAGAATTTATCTGAAAATTTCCAATGGCGCTAATTCTCCATTTATCGATCAAATTCATCATATCTATGTAGACGCCTGACCCTCTAAGTGGTGTTTTCGCAAGGACTCTCATGTTTTTGTTTACTACAAGAATTTCTTCCATCTAGTTTTAATTTTGACTAGCTAAATGGGAAAAACCTTTGTCAGAAAGGATATATATATGGCAGCTGGTTAAATTTATAGTAAAAGCATTCTAGTTAATAAAATCGATGAATACTATCTCTCTGCTCTTTACTTGCAGTGATGAAGTTGTAGCGGCATTTATAGAAACCTCAGGGGAGTCCCTGACAGAACTCACGTTGAATTACGTATCTCAGGTATCATCACAGTTATTCCTTTTCCACATTTAATGAAATTTCTTGAATTTACCTTTTGTGATTATCGGGATGATGTTTCTCCTTTTGGTTTTACAGGTTTCAAGTATGAATTACATCGACAGTAGAATAATGTCTCTTTACTTGGCATGCTATAGTGTATCGAAATGCATGTTATTTGGGATCTTTGTTTAGCATGACAGGGTTAAGTTCAAGTAGCAAGTAGCACTGTAGCAGAGATGGGTACATATATGTTTGATGCCTTATGGTCTTGTATTTGTAATGTATGTCTGTATAATTAAGAGATTCTGCCACTGGGAATCAAAAGGCTCTAGTGTGGCAGGCTTAGGCAACTTGTGGAGATTCACGTGTAACGTTTTTTTTTATATCGGGCTAACTAAAAGCTTTGGTAGTATAAATTTGACCATGTGTTTGGATGTCACTATGTGTTTTGTCTCTGAGCGCCATTCTTCTAAGCATATGAAAATGCACTTGAACATGTTAATCATCAATAGCCTATCAAAACCTTATCTATTTTCCCTTCTAATTAGATTGCGAGTGTTTTGCGATACAACCCTTAATCATTGTGCTGTGTGCGATTTACTATAAAACCTTAAATTCTGCTATTCAACTGCTGTGTTTTGTGTTACACTTTAACTTATGCGATTGACTGCTGTGTTTTTCCATTACACCCCTTTAATGATGTGATATTTTCCAGGTTGGACCTAATACCACTTTGTCACTTGCTCGAAAATCCCGGGTTTTGTCCTACTTGAACATATCATTTAGCCGCAGAATTCGAACCAATTCTCTAGGCATGATAGTCGACAGCTGCTTGTCACTGAAGCTCCTCAAAGTTTTCGGCTGCAGGCAGGTGTGTGTACAAACATAGATAATTTAAATGAATCTTTCCTAATGCGGTAAAAAAATGTGAAACCTACGTGCAATTTTGTTCAGATAAAATCTTAGCTGCCAAATACAAGTCATAATTAAACTTATGGGATATATATGGCTCATTATGTTGTTTAATTCTCTGTGATGTTCTTGTTTCATGCAGATATCTTCTGATGTGGTCTTGAATGGGCACTCTAACTCTAACCCACAGTTGCGGGTAATAGGATTTGACTCGATGCCAATCCTGGATCATATCAACTTACTCGAGCCTGATCATGAAGTGTTTCTGCGGTATTCATCTCTGCCAATTCCAATTGATTCATAATATCAAGAAATCAGCAAGGCGGGAGATGTAAGTAGCACCATGGGTTTCGTGCTGCAATAGCATCAGGAATATTCTGAGCTGAAAATTCAGATTTTATGAATGCTTGTGGGTATTCATTCAGTTGCACAAGATTTCAATTTCAGTTGCGCAAGATTGCAGTTTCATTTGCGATGATGGATTCTATAGTATTTTCTTTTACGCTCTAATATTGGGCGACTCATATATCGTAGTCAGAAATTTTTGTTTCGGATATCTTAAATTGAAGATCTTACTTTGTGTATGTGGTACTTGCTGATTTTTGTTCTTGGTCCCGTTGTTTCTTCTTCTCTGTTTGTTCTCAATCGAGTTTGTTGTGTGCTCTATTTCATTTGAGTTTCTATATTGATTGATTGTCTGGTTAGGGTTGTTTTCTTGAATTGAGATTTGAAAATGAAGTGGTTGAATGAGAAAATTGAGAAGCGGATTCAAGAGTTGGGTCTAGATAAGGATGATCAGAAGTCTTATGACAAATACAACTCTCTCGTGTTTCTTGAATTCATTTGTGTTTCTGTTTACTTGTTCTTTCTTCTTTCATTTCAACCAAAAATCCCAGCAACCCTTTCTTGGTTTCGTTGCTTTGCTTCTTCTTCTCTGTTTGTTCTCAATCGAGTTTGTTGTGTGCTCTGTTTCATTCAAGTTTGTTGTGTGCTCTGTTTCATCGAGTTTGTTGTGTCCTCTGTGTTCATTCGAGTTTCTATATTGATTGATTGTCTGGTTAGTGTTGTTTTCTTGAATTGAGATTTGAAAATGAAGCAGTTGAATTAGAGAATTGAGAAGCGGATTCAAGAGTTGGGTCTAGATAAGGATGCTCAGGAGTCTTATGACACTGCTAGGGATAGTCTTGATATGGATTCTTATGGTTATGATGATGATAGTTATTTTCCCTTCTCACTAGATTGCGTTTGTTTTGCGATACAACCCTTAATGCGCTGCCTGTGATTTACTATACAACCTGATATTCTGTGATTGAACTGCTGTGTTTTGCGTAACACCTTAACTCATGTGATTGACTGCTGTGTTTTGCGTTACACTTTAACTTGTGTGATAGTTTCGCAAAATTTCAGTTCCATTTGTGATTCAGACTAGCATTTGGATTCTGCAGTATTATCTTTTACGCACTAATCTTGGGTGACTCATATATCGTAGTCAGAAACTTTTGTTTCGGATATCTTAAATTGAAAATCTTACTGTGTATGTGGTACTTGCTGATTTTGGTTAACAGTATAGTTACGATAGAGTATTTTGTTATGTATAATTGGGTTATACAAGCTAGCATTTATAAACTTGAGCGTACAGATACTATACGAACATAGGTTACATGACTTGGATCTGTGTTAATGTTCAATTCATCACCTACTCACTATAAATTAAGGTAGAAGCATTTTGTCTTTCAATATATCCAGTATTCAAGCTCATCTTCCTTTCAACAAAAATTTTGTGTTTATTATCCAGTGTGTGTTAATTTTGTGTCTTGATAGGTGATTGAAGGTTTTTGATTGGTATTCCGTTCCATTTTTTAATTAAAGTTTCTATCTGGATCATTTGGTGGTAGCCCGGTAGGGTTTTTTTCTCAGTGAATTGGATTTTTTTGTGGCTCGGGGGTAGAGGAAGGGGTTGATGAGTGAGAGATTTGAGAAGCGGATTGAAGAGTTAGGTCTAGATAAGAATGATCAGGAGTCTTATGACATTGCTAGGGATAGTCTTGATCAGGATAGTTATGCTAACCGTGCTTCTCCATATGTGATTCAGACTAGCAGCAGCGACTCTGATGATAATTGGGATAGTTGTGCTGACCCTGTTGCTTCAGAGAGTCTTGAGGCTGAAAAATATGAAAGGAGGAATGAAGATTCTGGTCAGGGTTTATGGCTTGGGGGAATGGATAGGGGTAGAAAACGGGATTACAGCAGTAGTGCTTTCATCGGGCCTTACTTTTGCAATTCGGGAAAGGAGGAGGCTGTTCCGAGTGATAGGGAGGAGGATTCGGATGATGATATGGAAGATTGGTGAAAGTAGTTCTAGGTAAGCCCAGGATGAAAATGGGAATGATCAAATTTTCAACAGTAGCATTATTTGGTATTAGTACTTGGCTAACATAGATACATTTGCATGATTTGCAGCGCATACCCCTTCAGTTTGGTTGCGTTAACATCAGTCTCCAGGCTTACCAAGATTACTCAACTCTTCAATGAATTGCCAAAAGAAATCTTTCCTTGAAAGGAAGATGGTCTTTGATGAGTGATTTTGAAGTTGGTCTGCTTGGAGCACATTATTTGGTACATGGTACTTGACTAGCATGGACACATTTTGCGCTTGCATAGGGAAATTTACCGCGCGCAATCCTCTTCAGTTAGTTGCGTTAACCTCATATACCTGCTGAATCTTACATTTGCACTTGTATATACTTCAACAGCTAATTATTCTAACCCACAGTTGTGGGTAAACTGTGACATACTAGTCTGAATCGCAAAAGGAACTGAAATCTTGCCAAACTATCACATAAGTTAAGTGTAACACAAAACACAGCAGTCAATCACATAAAGTGTAACGTAAAACACAGCAGTTCAATCACAGAATTTAAGGTTGTATAGTAAATCACAGGCAGCGCATTAAGGGTGGTATCACAAAACACACGCAATCTAGTAAGAAGGGAAAATAAATAACGTTTTGATAGGCTATTGATGATTATCATCTGGAGCAGGAGGGTTATTATCATCTGGAGCAGGATGATTATCATATTGGTCAGATGACTCAGCTCAGATCATAATATACATGATCTGTATGTAAACATCAGGAAATCAAATTTCGTTACAGTTAAGATAAAGATCCGAAAGGTTAAACACCAAAATCATCATCACTTAGAGTACAATTAGCACTAAATGTCACTTCAAAACTAGTTTCATTGCGAAAATTGACAATAAGGCGTAACATCAATCAGATTTGCGCCAATTATAATATTCTGACCAATTGACTCTGACTTGTATCTCACACGAGTCAATATAAACTGTACAAGTTTCACCTTCAGGAATTCCTTCCTGATTAAATTCTCCAGCTGAGAATCCCAACAGTTCAGACTTACTACCACACTCTATTTGAACGAAGAGCTTCCCACCCGATTCAACACAGATCGTATGGCGTGAGAGCTGAACCATGTTGCGATTATTAATAGGATAAAATTGATCAAACCCCCCTGAACTTTACTACAATATTTGATAATTGAGACATTACCCCCTAACCTATTAAGTTTGATACTTAACCCCCTCATCTCTTTAAAGTGTTACGACATACCCCCTATATAATATTTTCCCTTTAATTTAATATTTTTCATTCAATTTAATATTTTCCCTACAATTTAATATGTCAGTTTGACTCCAATTAATCCTAATTCATACCGAATATTTTTTTTAAAAATTATATTATAAAATATAAGATTTTACTTCTATAATATAAGTTCAAATCTTATTTTTCCAATACAATTTATATTATAAAAGTGAAAAAAATAATATTTTCATTAACTGTACCGGAAAAATAATATTTGAACTTATATTATATTATATTATAAAAGTGAAAATCGTATAGTTTCATATTATAATTTTCAAAATTAGTTTTTTGGTAGGTATTATGATTAATTGGAATCAAACGGAAATATTTAATTGAAGGGAAAATATTAAATTGAATGTAAAATATTAAATTGATAGTAAAATATTATATAGGGGGTATGTTGCAACACTTTATATAGGTTAGGGGGTTAAGTATCAAATTTAATAGGTTAGGGGTAATGTCTCACTTGTAGTATAGGTTGGGGGTTTGATCAATTTTTTCCTTATTAATAACAAGCCGCACCTTCCCATCTCTGGAGTCCAGTAGCACAACCTTCATGTCCGTCATGCTGGCAGTAAAGGCAGTAAAACGGCAGTCTGGCAGCAACCCATCACTCATAACCCGCACGGAGATAGTGGCGACAAGGCTGAAGATGACAATGCCACGTGTCAGCTCAAGCAAGTAGCGCTTTTCAGTGTCCGGTTTTGTGCACACAAACGGTTTGCCTGTATCCTCATCTCGAAAGTCGTTCACCTTTTGCATGTCGGTCACTTTGCCATCCTCACCGCAAATGGATACGCTCAGAAATTTGTCCTCAGATTCAGTAGTGCTCTTCAATTTCAGGGTGCCTTGTATAACCAGACAATGTGGGGGGCCCAGAGGAGGAAGGGTAGGACCTGTGAGTACTAAATATGGGTCCTGCATGCATGAATTGTCTGATTAATAAAAGACTGGACTTAAATATGGCAAATGTAATAAGGTGGTAAAGTGTAAACTCAAGTATAACTTGTACTGGAAATCTGTGGCAATGGCTAACATGGAAATACTAGTTACAGTAAAGCACATGCACTAAATTTGACAATAGCCAAACAAATTGAGTTGGGTAAACAAGCATAGATGCTGAAATAATTCAAAACCCTTGGAACTTAGAAACTGCTAGTGTAAATAAGAAAAGAAGAACAGCTAGTGTACATAAGTAACAAGTAAAGTGCAACAAGAGAAGAGGTAGACAGCACATAGAGCTACTAGAAGCATGCAAGATGAGAAACCAATGTCCATAATGACAAAGATTACAAAACAAAAACAAATGAAATTATAATGAACCTTTTCTGTGAGGGTTTGCGGGTTCTCTCTCTCACGGTTGAAGATAACTTGGTAATGGTACCCGGTTTGGGAATAGATGTGAATGAGACCGTACACATCCAGTGAACCCATACCCTCTCTGGTAAGTTTGAGTGAGCATATATGCGCGGTGTGAGGCAGACCACTTCCCAGAGGAACTGCAGCAAGGCAACATATATAATTTAGACATCATTATTTAAATATATATACATACATAACTACACACATACTTACATCCGTAGCTAGGCCTAGGAATGAATACAAAATCAATAAGATGATAATTTATTTATTCTTTAACAATTACTCCAGTAGAAATTAATTAATTAAAGGGCAGGGTACTCACTGTCTAGAGACGAAAACTGAGGATCCCATGGGAACTTCAAACAAATCGAATCCACATATTCCTCCTCCTCATCTTCCTCTTCTTCTTCTTCTTCTTCCTCCTCCTCCTCTTCCTCGTCAAGGTTGATCCACCACTGATCCTGGTTTCGCATGAGATGCATATAACTACTCCGTTGTTCGCCGAGCATCTCCACCTCGGTGATCATGTGCCAGTGCTGCTTCTTCGTCTCGTCATTTTGCATCAATTTCTGAATAATACCTTGGTTAAACCTTCGCATCTCATTCATCTTTTCGTCACGATTCGGGATCTCACGCTCCGATAGCGGCGTTGACGGCGGCTCTTTGGGGATATTAAGTTCTATAGCAATTTCATTTAATCTTTTTACTTTCTCTAAAATCCTTTTACGACTTTCCAACCAGTCATTCTCGATATCCACCACGATTTCCATCTCGCTCGCTCAGAAATTTCGATCGATCGTCGACGTTGGGAGAAGTGAGCAGGTTGTTACGTTTGTTGGATTTTCAAGTATTCTCTTGACTTTCAATTCTTCCTTGCTACTATTATCATCATTAATACCGGAATTTCCACTTGTGGGCTTCTCAAACCAGGGCAGTCTCCGAGGCCCTCTGCAAAATTTTATATATGAGGATTTTAATAAAATCAAACAATATCATTACCATTGTTATTTTTATTCTCTAATATATTTTTATTCCACAATATACTTCCGTCCCATCATTTTTTTTTTATATTTTTCATCTTGATATGTCACACTCAAATTGTTATGTTTGAACTAGATCACAATCTCATTTGTACGTTCTTTATTGTGAACCTCATTTCAATTATTCACTCTTTTTTGTTATCATGAACCCTAAATCACATTTAAGAATAAAATAGCACAATCAAACAAATTATATTATACATTATCTTTAAAAAAAATGGTGAAAAAACAAATTTATAGTATTAATTGGGACGGTAGGATTGTTTGGATTGATATTTCATGTTATTTGATATAAAAATCATGTTTTTCTGAATTCAAAACATATGTATTAGGTTAATGGATCATAAATTAGAGGCCCCCAAAAATCGGAGGCCCTGTTCGGTCGGGCTCACTGCACACCCTTATAGATGGCCCTGTCTGAAACCTGGAGAAGTTTATTGTTGGTAATTTACATGCCCGACGTGTTATTAGCCCCAATCTCACGTATTCCTTGGTTATTTGCAGATAACTTATGTGATCCTTCTGCACGAATGCCCTGTATAAATCGACCTGTGTACAACTGGAAAGTTGATCTATACATCATACGTGAGTGTTTCTTCCTGTGAACACCGATCAGCCTATTATATTTTCAAGTAATTTAGTTGTCTGGAGATATGAATACTGCTATACATAAAAGTTGATGATTATGTTCTCTGAAGCTGGCGTAGTCTTTCTCTCAAGTATATATGAATACAGAGTTCATAATACTTGAGATAAGCTCAGACATGTCAAATGCTGCCCAAAAAGTTGGTTTTTTTTCTCTTTTTATCCCAACACCAATCTCTTTACCAAAATACTCATAATTGTACACTTGCACTCCTAAATAGTACTGCATTTTCTAAATGTGCAAAATTTTCAAGTTGTGTTTCTTGATTTGTGGTGTTGAAGAAGAAGAGGATGCCAAGACCAGGACCAAGGCCGTATGAGTGTGTCAGAAGAGCTTGGCATAGTGACAGGCACCAGCCCATTAGAGGTTCTCTCATCAAAGAAATCTTCAGGTACTCAACTCAACTCTTTTTTGGTAAAGTTTTGGCCTTTTTTGTATACTTATATACTTATGGGAAAGAGTATTGGTCTATAATAGGATTGCAAATGAGGTGCATAGCTCAAGTATAAGAAAGAACAGAGAGTGGCAAGACAAGTTGCCAATTGTTGTCTTGAATATTCTTAGGTATAATTTGCTTCTTAGTTGAGTTTCTACATCAATTTAGCCCATGCTAATTTTTGAGTTTTTTTGTTGGATTAGAAAGAGTACAGGGACCTTAACACTCTGTGGGATAGAGTAAATGATGCTATTGACACTATAATTCGAATTTCAAAGGGATAAGGCTGCTGAAACTGGTCAATTCTTGCATCCAGAGACTAGACTATTTGCATAATCTCCATTAATTGTAGCTAAATGACAGGTATTTGGGCTTCAATTTAAAGCTATTTAAGCAAGTATCGATTTTGCCTTAAGCTACTAGTCATGCTTTGGTTAATAGACTGCAAAATGGGCTTATGTAAGTCAGTAAAAAAGGCAAAAGGTAGTTTCATAAAGAATAATTTGCTTTGTAGTTAGTATTAACTTAGAATGTGTTGCTATGTGGGTAACACCGTAACAGTTTTATATAACATAAACATGAAGATAAAAAAACATTTAACAAGAATGAGAATATGATTGTATTTCTTGAACTTATGTGATTTATTAGCTGCACTGCATTTGAGATGCACTCCAGTACGATCGTCAAGAAGTCAGCGGAACGAGTCCACGACATGTTACCTTAGGCGGGAGACTTCAAGTCCTTAATGTGTTCTTCCTAGCAGTTCAACAACTTTGCAGTGCTCGCAGTATTTTACGCTTTCTGGATGAAAGGTCAGAAATCAGAAGGATGAGTTACTAATCTCCCGTAAGGATCTGGTTCCAGATGATGACAACCATGTGTGTGTATCCTTTGTATTATGATAAACAAGTTCAACCGGATGGGTTCTACACGACAACCGTTCAATCTCCTGCCTGGCCGAGTGATAAACCTGGTGGAACTAGAAGCTTAAAAAAATTGCTCTTTCACATCCAGTAAGCGATGTGTTTCCAATAAAGAGAATGAAATCGAGTGTGACTTAACACTGAGGCTGGGGACTGGTGGTTACAGGTGCTAGTGTGGAGATTAGTTCGCCAATAGTTGTCGAAAATGATCATTGGAGCGCTTCAGAAAACGGGAGGAGAGTCTGAGAGCTGAGGCAAAAGGTCTCAACATCATCAAGCTTGAATCGGTTTTTTACTTTTTTTGAAGTTGTCAGTAGTATATAGGCAGTAAGGTATTGTAATCTGTGTACATGGTTAATGTCTTAACAATTGATGTTGAGTGTTAAGTAATGAATCTAGTTTGATAAATAAATTACAAATGCTTGTTCCCTTGGTTGCCACTAACCGCTGGTTGATGGCAGGTACACCAACACCAAACACTCTCAACAGCCAGCTCAGTTATCTTCAAACAATTCTCAAATTTCTCCAGGAGGAGGCCTATGGGCTGCGCCAAAAGTCGTGGGAAGAGCTGGCATTCTAAGGTCATTTGAAGGGGAAATGGAAGAAGGTCGTTCACAGTTGATCCAGTGACTTCAAAGATGCATGATTAGTGCAAGGAAAGACTTGCAGGCAATTCCACCGTGCATTAAGAAAGTTAGCCCTGTGGATTTTGAGGATGTGCATGCAAGAAATTACAATGAGCTGATAGAAACTGTGACGTAATGGCCGACTGGAATGATCCTCCTCATGTTGAGAGTTTGCTGAACCCGAAACAGTGGAAATTTAGGTCTAACACGAATAAGACATGTTTTGTTATCATCCTGCTGTGCGGCTGGACATGTAAGAGTGACAGGAGCTGGTGAAGATATTCAAGAAACTAGAGTTTAATTGAGAACGGATTGGGACCAGAATCTGAAGAGTATGATACGATAAAGAGAAACTTGTTGCATGAGGTGAGGATGGCCTTACTTTTTCACATATTAAGGATTACACTTCATCAGATAATATACTGATCTTTGATCATTTTCATCTCTGTGGAACAAAAAATTGAAACTTTTTGGGTTCTTGGTGGATTACGTATGGCATTATGGAAGTCTTGATTAGGTCGTAGAACATAACAGATATCCGTTTCTGTTTATTCTCTTTGGCATTACGCCATTACCATTGAATGTTTTTCTAACCTAAGTGCACACTGAGCACCGGTGAATTTTGAGCTGCCCCTGCCATTTCCAACCAAATCCAAGTATCGAAAATGAAAAAGATGCTCAGCTTCTTTCTCGGAAAGAGAGATTTGGTTGTTGAGGGGTTAATCTTCGATTCTGTGCTGTGTTTAAGAGTGTATCTTTTACTCCAAAATAAGCCAATACAGTACTAGACTTGAAGCCATCACCCTCCAAAATAGAGCCCATTTCAGTTTCTCTTACAAATAACCCAGTTTTCAGTAATCTGCATCACAAAACTTTATAAGCATTTAATGGTTTCAAGCTTGACCAGTTGAAGCCCACAATTTGAACAGTGGAACTTGTTCATTTCACACCTTTCTGAAGGCTGGATACTAAACACGATTGTCAGAGCCTCAACTAAACACGATTGTCAGAGCCTCAACTAGACACGATTGTCAGAGCCTCAACTAGAGCCAACCACCTCGAAGGATCATTAAGTGCTAGGACAACTTACTTGAGAGTGAATGAACATGAATCGTTGTGGTTCTGTGGGTGAACATTGCATGTGGATCGAGTTGCCACCCTATCAAATGGTTCTTTTGGCGTGTATAAGTTACAGTGTGGCGTTGGTTACATAAGATGGAATCATGAAAGAACTTCTCAAAAGCTATGAGGAATTTGAATTTGAGATAGGTAACGAAGCTATCTTGTTGTACCTTGAAGGAATAGTAACACAATAGGCTATTGGTCAATCTGCACATGTAAAAAGTGGATCTCCTACACATTAAACCCCCCTGTCATGGTATCCCTTTTCCCTGCTACCGTGAGAGGATGAGAACATTGGGAGAAGTCTGGTTTATAAAAAAAGGGTTCAAATGCAATTGCCACCTACCTCCTGAATTCATTTTGGCATGGCTATTTTGATCCGACATTTTTGCCCTCTTTCTTTAAGCAATATTGGCATATAAACTAGATCTACTTATGTGCTATTCTTTTTATCCGCCAAGTAAACAAATTACCAGTTTAATGTAAACTGAGTACATTGCATCGGATAGTGACAAGTGACAATCACTCCTCATTGAGGTTTCTAGGTTTTGATGTAATGCACTCAAAAACAGACTCACACATTTGCAGGTGTCCAATAATTTGATTGAAATCTTGTGAGCTTTAAACCAATACATTCAAGTATTACATACAAACTGAGGAACTAAACTCTCATTATACAAAATAGAACTACCCTCATCATCCATGATATTTTGCAATATCACAATTCACAACCTTATATCAAACCATATTACCCGTTACCCTTTACCATGTCTGCTTGACTGCTTCCTTATGCTCATCTTCCCACATGTGACATCAGCTATTTCTGCAGGTGGCGAACCCGAGCTGTGGATTCATGGCAAATTGGAGGCGGAATTGGATTAACGTTGAGAGGTGGTCTCCATTGAAATTGTAGCTTGGGCTCAAAACACGCAATTATTTTCCAACTCCATCCAAGCGACTGATTCTTATTTCGACATAGTAAGGCGGCAATTTGGTCGGATGATGGATGATGGATCTTCATCGTCATCATTTGCATTTTCGACTCTTTCCTACCCACAATCCTACCTGAATCAGAAATTAATCAAAGAGAATCTATGGCGCACGTGTCAATGAAGCTCATAAGGGTCTAGCGAAATCTTCACCACTACCATAACCATCACTTGGTGGTTTGTTAACTTCTATTCCAAACTTTAGGGGGTCAAAGGGCACACATCATCAAATTTCAGGGAGAAAACCATTTTTTTCTTAAAAATGATTCAAAGTGTATTGAAATTGAGAGGTAAAATACAAGTTTAAATTGATTTTCTTTTTTTTTTTTTTTGCATTTTCTTTGATTACTTTATCATCTTATCTATCGTGGCACTTGCACACATAATATAAACTCATTCAAAATTAAATTAAACCGTAGACTATTTTGTCGGGACAGAGATTAGAGATTATAAGTTGTAACGCCTCGGCCACTAATGGGTCGACACGGTTACTCATATGCCGCTCTTTGAGGTGATATGTTAGCCCCATAAATTAACACATGCTTTGTATCGCTCATGTGCGAACCGGTAACTTCTCAGTAGGTCACACATCATAGAATTAATTAAGAGTCAAACATGATTAAAGAGTTTTTATGTAGAATTATTTAAAAAATAAATAAATAAACTATCTCAATTAGTTGAAACTATTTCAAATTGTGGGCCTTATAGATAGTATAGTAGTAGTATAAACCTTGGGTCATAGAAATTGTGAGAGGTAAAATACTTGTTGAATTTTTGTCGAGTAAAATACAATTCTCAATTGATTTTTGAATTTTGAGTAACAATTAGTCCCATCACAAAATCTATGGAATTTGAAGATCACTCACATTCACATCCTCATACCCCCCAAGTGTGTGGCTAAGGAAAAGATAGCCCTTGTGTAGTAAACCTCTCATTTCCCACTTCACTCACTCTCTTCCATCTCCAATCCAATCCAATCCAAGCCAAGGAAATTACAGAAGAGAAGAGAAGAGAACAAGAATCAAGCCACCATCATCAATGGCGAACATGATCATGGCCTCATCCAAAGCCATAATCACCCCCTCCCTTCCCCCCACCCCAAAACTCACCAAACCCCTACAACCCCAAAACTTCACCCTCCCCAAATTCTTGAAATCCCACCAACTCATCGCCGCCACCACCACCTTCACGCTCGCCCACGCGCCACCCTCCCTCGCCGAGGAATTCGAAAAGGCCCAGCTCTTCGACTTCAACCTCACCCTCCCCATCATCGCCGCCGAGTTTTTATTCCTCATGTTCGCCCTTGACAAGGTCTACTACACCCCACTCGGCAACTTCATGGATGAGAGGGACGCTGCTATCAGGGAGAAGCTGAACAGTGTCAAGGACACTTCGGCCGAGGTGAAGCAGCTGGAGGACCAGGCCAATGCGGTGCTAAGGGCTGCCAGGGCCGAGATTGCGGCGGCGCTGAATAAGATGAAGAAAGAGACGCAGCTGGAGGTGGAGGCTAAGATTGAGGAGGGGAGGAAGAAGGTGGAGATTGAGCTGCAGGAGGCGCTGGCTTCGTTGGAGAAGCAGAAGGAGGAGACTATTAAGGCCCTCGATTCTCAGATTGAGGTGTTGAGTCAGGAGATTGTTAAGAAGGTTCTGCCTATTTCTTGATTCTGATTATGAAAAAATGGAGTCTTGAATTTTGTATAATCTGTGTTTTGGTGTATAATGAATGACTGTGTATGATGATGGCATACTTGTGCAAATATATTTCGTAAATTTCGTGTTGTAAGTGTTTGTATTGTGTTGATGGATATGGTTTGTTGACCCTGCTTAGATGTTAGTATTACTAGTGAATCGAATTGAATGGCTTACGTAGTGTAAATCGTATGTTTCTGCCTTTGTTTCTAGAGGCTCTCATTGCTGATTCATATGCGCGTGTCTTTAGTTGGTTTGTTAGTGTGGATTTAGACTATGTTGGTTGATATGAGCACTGAATCGAATGGGTGTGTGAATTCAATAGTAAGCGTACGTCCCTGCATTAGTTCCTTGAGTTCTTATTGTTGATTTATATATGCGCGCCTTTAGTTGGTTTGGTTGTGTGGATTTAGACTTTTGCCGGTTGATATTTGCATTGAATTGAACAAGCGTATGAATTCAATTGTAAACGTATGTCTCTGCCTTAGTTGCTTGAGGCTCTTGTTGTTGATTCTTACACGTGCATCTTTAGTTGGTTTGTTAGTGTGGATTTAGACTATGTTGGTTGATATGAGCATTGAATCGAATGGGTGTATGGATTCAAGAGTAAACGTATGTCTCTGCATTAGTTCCTTGAAGTTCTTATTGTTGATTTATATATGCAATGCATTCCTTAAGTTGGTTTGTTTGTGTGGATTTAGACTTGTGTCGGTTGATATGAGCATTGAATCGAATAGAAGAACTTGCTATGGTTTTAGGACTTGAGGCTCGAATAGAATGGCTTGTATGGTTTGAATTTGACAGTAGATCTGGTACATCTTGGCCCTGTGTTCCCTTGAGATGCCTAATAGTGCATTTGCAATGTGTGTTGATTGATATGGGCACCGAGTTGATATATGAATCAAGTATGGATTACAAGATCTTGCATTTCGTGTTGAACCTGCTTAGCTATTAGTAGTACTCAAGACTAGAATTCGCTGGCTAGTAATGTGTAAAGCGTATAGCAGGTCAGTAATTGAGTATGTATCTACCTTAGTCCCTTGTATTAGTGATTTATATACTTCATGGTCCATTATGGGGAATTGACACTCATGCTCATGTCAGTTCATATGGAGATAAGATTGAACTGAACGAGTATACTGATTTACTCCCGTGTTTGTTGATTAAAGACATAATGGAATCTTCATTTTGCTGTGTATTGAATGAATGAGTTGCACTATCAGCTCACTTACTATTATTTCCTTTGCACGATCAACTTTAGATTTCTGTCTGTCGACGTGTATGAATGTGCCTGCGCGATTACTTGAGCAACCTGCTAAAATGTAGTTTAAGGGCTTTAAGCTAGATGTCTAGACTAAACACTGATAAGAACTTCGGCTTACTGCTTGGTGCTTACAGAAACTGAACATGAATTGGTTTTACTTCAACTGTGTCTGTATCTCTATTGTTGTGTCATTGCTTTTCACAGGTCTGTAATGACTGTCACTAAATTCAGTATTTGTTTCCCTCCATGTGCAACTGTGAAAACAAAATCATATCATGCTTTTAGTGCAAAAGCGTGATGAGAAATTCAGGTTCATGACTTCAGGGAAAGCAATGGGCATACGCTATAACAGACAAGCCGGACTGGACTCGATTATATGGACCAAGCCTTGGGCCTTGTTCAGCATAATGTAATAAGACCAATTGGTAAGTCCAGGCTTTGCTACCTAGGCCTGACAATTGGTCCCGATCCACCATTCGATGGGATCCGCATGGATCAGATCCACTGCATTCTTTCGATTGGCTCGGGATCGAGTCCGATAAAAAAAATTAACCAGAATTACATAGCTTTTTGCCTTTTGGTGTTAGATCCATTTGGAACCCGGCCGATTTGATCCAGACTTGGACCGGGTTGGATTTGATCCGGTCAATTTAATACATTGGATTGGAGTCTATCCGAATCGTGTTAAAATTCATGGATATGTTCCAATTTGTCAAGCTTACCTAGACCCTGCTGTCCCGTGACTTTTTAAGGCCGGGATGTGGATAACTAATTGTATAGTTGATGGGGGTTATTACAAAGTGTCTACGTTGCAATACGATTAGATTCGTTATAAATAAACCAGGTGCGAGTATTGAGAACTTATCTATTTGGTCTGTAGGTTTTAACCAAAGTTGAAGAGTTTAAAAGGGCCGATAAAGGTTCTTGCACTAATAAGTTTCATGGGATATTGTATTTCTACAACTTACTTTAAGAATCCTAGAGCTAACCGTATATACATTATTGCACGAATTGCAGATAATTACTCGAAATACTCTAAATTTAGGTCAGGCACCTAGATAAAGTACCGAACTTAATTACCCAAGTTTAACGAGACCCATAATATTGAGACCAAGTTGCAGAAGTTTGGAAGTGACATTTCCTAGGAATCGTTCATTCGTTTAACACAGCCAATTGTTCTTCAAATGTGACTTTTTGATAAAAATTGCGCTAACGAATTAGAGAAGAAGTAAAAGACCAAAAATTTGGCATTACATTGCCAGATTTCTTGGGATTTCGCTTTCAAGCAACTTATAATGATTACTTAAAACACATGTTCTCCAATCCAACCATTGAACTAAAATAATACGTAACAAATTACTATTTTAGTTGATTAGGCGAATCGGTCAGCAGAGCAGAATCCTCTTCTTCAAGTTTTTGATGATTTCATAAGATACTTCTTCTTACTTATAAAACAGAGACTTTGCAATTTGTCTTTTGGAGTAGATTACAAAAACCCAATGCACTGAAAACTATTCGTCTCGTTTTGTTTTCTTGTACGCATAAAAACTATTGCTTTGCGACAATAATAATTTTTGGTTTCGTTTGATGTATGTTCTCCAAATATATGATCTACCCATTTACTTCCATGTCATAAATTCTTAGGCAAATTCATGTGTTTATGTAACAAAGACTTCACACCTATCTAATGATGAAGTAATTTATAAATTCAATCGTGTAATTGATAATTGACCCAATATATTGGATCTTTTCGTTCTAATATTCTATCCAAGAGTTATCAATATTTATCAAGTATGTTCTAAATTTATAGTAATCCTTTAATTTAAGTACCCATGCAAAATGAAAATCTAATCAATTCATTTTTGTTTTGATCTATCCCCAACCAGTACTTTTGTTTTCTTTCATATGTACTAGAACGGACTAGATTGAATTATTGTAAGGAGTTGAGTAATGATGCTCAAATATATACTTATTATTTTGAGTCCCTTTTTATTGATATTGTATTTTTGGACTGAGATCACATTTGAAGTTAATTAGGTCATCTCGATCCAAATTTACGTGAGACTAGAACTTCTTCAGTAGAAACAAAAAATTTGATCAAGTTTACTTTGTACACGACAATGTCTAACGAGAACACCGATTAGAGAACAGATTGATCTTGTCGTCTTTCTAAATGTGCCATGTGCCAAGGGCATGTGTTTCAAATTGGAAGAAAGAGAGTTCAAGACATTTATTTCGACGACTAAAGAGAGAACAATTTGTAATAACATAGGATTCAGCTAATCAGTTTTTTTTTTTCGAAATAAAGCATGCATATATTAAAATTAAGTGTTTACAGTACGAAAGAAAACGACATTATCCTTCAGAATTACATTAGAAAGTCAAACTGGGCTATAGTCCCAAATATAAACAAAAGATTGCACTGGTGGTGCTGCAGTGCTTCTTCCAAACGTTTTTTTCCTTCCTTCTGCTGCTAGTGCATCTGCCACTTGATTGGCTTCTCTGTACACAAAAAGTGGTTGTACTTCTTCCATCTGCTGGAGGAGCTCATCTATGCTCTGCAACACTACCTCCTGGTGTGCTGCTGCTGGCTCTGCCCTATGAAGACATGAAAGGAGGTATTCAGAGTCAGTCTGAATGACAATTTTACGACAAGCTATACGCATACACAATTGTAAACCAAAAGGTAAAGCTTGTATTTCTGCAGATGTCGCAGTAGTTCTTCCCAAAAACTTTGCTCCTGATATAATCATATTGCCCAAGTGATTCCTTATGATTGCCCCAGCCCCTGCCAAACCTGTGATTGGGTCCTGTGATCCATCCACATTGAGGCAATAAGATCCTGGGGCTGGAGGAGTCCATTGGCATGGGATCTTCTCCTTATGTTTATGTTTATGGTCTTGTGATTGTAGTTGCTTATTGTCTTCAATTGCTTGAAGTAGTCTAGTATGTATTTGAGGTATAGTTATGTCTTTGTTACCAAATATTTTTTCATTTCTGATTCTCCATGCCATCCATGCAAAGATGATAATGTTGAGTTGAGCCTGATGGTTGTGTATCATTTCAAACACCACTTGAGATAAGAGGTGTATTTCTGAATTGTTCTGTATAATCCTATGTCTGATAGGAGTAAACCAAGAACAATGAAAAAGGATATGATTTATACTTTCTTCTTCTTGCTGGCACAAGGAACAGATTGGAGATTGTATAATTCCTTTTTGGTACAAATTATCTGCAGTTGGGAGCCTGTTATGGATGCCAAGCCAGACAAAGTATTGAATTCTTGGTAGGACCTTAAGTTTCCAAATTTTATCCCAAGGCCAGTGAGGGCCAAATGTGATTTGTTGCGCAAGTAAGTTATTATAAGCACTTTTGACAGTAAAAGTGCTACTTTTTTGCCCATTCCAGACCAAGAGATCTGGTTTCTCATTATCATCTGGCAAAGGTATACCCAGTATTTCATTAACAATGTCTGCTGGGACTACTTGTTGGAGTGCTTCCACATCCCAACTTCCATTGTGTATGAAGTCTGCCACCTTTTGCTGTGAGTTTATATGAGTGCTAAAATCTCTAAGATTCTTTTTGTGTAACCAAGAATCAGTCCAGAAGTTAATAGTGTATCCCCTTCCAACTTGGTAGATTAAGTTAGAATGGAAAACTTCTTTTAACTTGACAATATTTTTCCAAAACCAACTTTGTTGATGCTTTGCAGTTGCTTCAAGGAAGGAGGTGTGAGGGAAATATTTTGCTTTGTATACAGAATACCAAAGAGAAGGTTTTTCTGTATGCAAAAGCCACAAGTGCTTTAAAAGAAATGCTTTGTTTAAAGTTGAAAGATCCCTCAATCCCAATCCTCCCTCATAGCTAGGTCTGCAAATTTTAGACCATTTGATTTTTCCTTTGTTATGCTTATTCTTATCTGCATTCCATAGGAATATTCTGTTTATTGCTTCAATTTTTGCTATTGAGTTAGCAGGCATTCTAGCAATAGACATACAATAAGAAGGAATGGTGTTGGAGACTGCCTTGATTAGAGTCAGTCTCCCTGGATAAGATAAAAATTTAGTATACCAAGTGTTAACTCTAGTTTGAACTTTGTTGATGGTTTCTTGGAAGAAATCATTATTTTTGTTGCCTAATAAAAAAGGCAGGCCCAGGTACTTATCAAGTCTTTTATTGTGGATTACTCTAAGTACCTGAGTGATTTGTTGCTTTAATGTCACTGGTGTGTTTGGTGAGAAGAGTATTCTACTCTTCTTCCAACACACATTTTGCCCTGAAGCTTGTCCATATTCTTGAAGTGTTTGAAGAATGTTTTCAGCATAATGGATTGAAGCTTTCCCAAACATTATGCAATCACCAGCAAAACAAAGTAAAGGGATTTTTGGACCTTGTCTTGAGCTTTTTAATGGCACAATATCTTTCTGCTCAATTTTTTTAAGAACCAGATGGACTAGAAGTTCTTGGCAGAGGATGAATAGGTAAGGAGATAGGGGATCTCCCTGCCTAATACCTCTTGTTGGATACCATTTTTGTGATTCCATTTGGTTCATTTTCACTGTAAATGAACAAGTTTTAACACAGGACATGATTAGCTTGATAAAAGAGGGTGGGAAATTGAACTTGCTAAGAGCTAGTTCAATAAAATCCCAATCTAATCTATCATAAGCTTTTTCTATGTCCAATTTTAAAGCAAAAAAACTTTGTTTTGTGTTTTTCCTTCTTTTATTCATGGAGTGCAATAATTCATGAGTAATCATGACATTGTCACTTATTTTCCTCTGAGGAACAAAAGCATTTTGGAAAGGGGAAACAATTTTATCCAGTAGAGGTCTTATAGCTCACATTACACAGGCTGATGGGTCTGAAATCTGCAGGTATTTGGGGACTTAGTTTTTTTGGTATAAGAACAATGGTTGTCTGATTGAGAAGAGGATCCATTGTTCCTTGTTGGAAGAATATTCTAACCATATCAAAGACCTGATCTTTGATTATATCCCAATGGTTAAGATAGAACTTACTATTCAATCCATCAGGCTCAGGGGCTTTGTCTGGATTGATAGCAGTTATAGCCTTCCAAATTTCCTCCTCTGTAACATCCATTAAGAGGATTTCTTGATCCTGTTGTGTTAAAGTTGGTACTTGTATATCTGGAATGTAGCAGCCTCAGTTGGAATTTCCTGAGCCCGATTCTGATAAAATGTATAGAATACTTGTAGCATTTCTTCATGGTCATAAGTCCAGTTCCCAGACTGGTCCTTTATTCCATGAATATGTTTTCTTCTTTTTTGATGGGATGCACATGCATGGAAGTATTTTGTATTTGCATCCCCATATTGAAGCCAATTCCTTTTTGATCTTTGTTTCCAGAACATTGTTCTTTGTTTGCTCAACTGTTTTATTTCTTGTGTAAGTTCTTGTTCTTTCATTCCAGCTTGAGCTGGATTTATATGAAGTTGCTCCCAACATAGTTGGTACTCCTTTTTCAGATGTTTTATTTTGGAGTTGAGTTGGCTAAGAGTGGTGAGAGGCCATTTAATGGCTTCTTGCCCCAAACTTTGCACTTCCTTTGCAAATGTGAAGTCTGTTTTATTGGTTTCTGTTGCCCATAGATAAGCAAACATTGGCTCAAAAATTTTCTCCTCTGCCCACATATTTTCATATCTAAACTTCCTAGTCACAGGTATGTTAAGAGGGTTTAAGTCTACAAGCAGTATAGTGTGATCAGAAACAGGTGTGACAATATTTCTAATCTTACAGTGAGGATAGGCTCTCATAAACTCAAGATTTCCACCGGCTCTATCTAGTTTGCTACAAGCAAAATCACCCGCAAACTGTTTATTAATATAAGTAAATGTTGCACCAGAAGAGCCTAAATCCATTAACTTGCTATCCTTTAGACAGTTACTAAAATCTCGAGACTGAGCCCAATTAAACGGGGCTTTTCCTATTTTTTCACAAGGGGCTAGAACCGCATTAAAATCACTCCCGATTATCCAAGGCAAATGAACTGAAGTACTAAAAGTTTTAAGGTCAGACCATACCTGTTGCTGGCGCAATGGCTGGGTATAGTTATAGATTGTGGAGATGAGCACCTCACGGTTTGTCTGCTGGATGATTCCTCTGCAATGGATCATTCTTTCTGTAGCCTGTAACTCATTGATGTGTATATCCTCTTGATTCCAGAGTATCCAAAACCCTTCCATCTGTGGATTATCAGCTGGTGGGGTTGTAATATGTTTGTTGGCATAGCCAAGCTGAGCAATTCTGGCCGCTGAAGTCTCCAAATTTGCTCGTGTATCCATGAGAAAAACCAGAATTGGTTGATACTCATCCACATATTTCTTAACCTCCGCTGGTTGATACTCATCCATACCAGAATTGGTTGATACTCATCCATACCTGTTGCTGGCGCAATGGCGGAGGATGCAAGCTAATCAGTTATCTTGTTTCACTAGTAACAAATGAGAACATTGATAACAAAAAAGGTCGACTTTGTCGTTTATTAGATTTTATTATTAAGTCATGATATTATCTAATGTCACAGGATTGCCACACCGTTTTTTAATAATTATTCATATAAAAATTCTTATCCTGATAATTTTAAACATTTCATGTCATAATAATCATCATACTCCTACCCAAATCCATCCTTTCATTTATCTCTCTCACTTTCTTTTGTTATATTTTCACTTTTTTCAGCAAATATTTGAAATTAAATTGGGAAGATAAAAAAAAAAAGAAAAAAGTGTCGTGGGGAAGAGAAAAAAGAAAAAGGATGAAATGACGTAAATGTACTCACCGCCTTACGAGTACTCTTTCTTTTCCCGTTAAATTATTCCTCTTACGTTTCATCTCTCTCTCTCCTCACTTTCTCTCTCTACTGTTCTTCTTCTTCTTCTTCACTCATTCTCCTCAAAAACCTTTCTACCTCTTAGGATTATGTTGAAATTGATCGATTCGTAGGGTTTATATTCACTTCAATTCGTCGAAATCACTCTTCTATAGCTCTTCACAATCCATCACTGTCTTCTATTTTTCTCTCCAGATTATCAGTAAGCTCTGTACAACTCGCTTTTCCTTTTTAATTGCACTGGAATGACTTCTATGTGATTGCATGTATATTGTTCCTGCTAGATGAATTTATTTTGTCCTTTGATGAATTATTATGTTTAATTTGGGTAAAAAGTGTGTAAACTGTTTGAGTTTCATTTATGTCTCTGCATTTGATTGTGGAGAAACAGTGCAACTTTTACTTGCTTCTAACCCTAACAATGATTTGATCGAATTCACTAGCTATACGCTTACTTTTTTTTGCCGCCAATGCAGTATTGATGAAATTGAGCAATGATCCATGTAATTGGCATGATTAGCTTTTGACTACGCTGTTTTGTTGTCGAAATGATTAGTGTTGACTGCTTCATGATTTTGGTGTGATCTTACTTTGTCATGGAAATTTGGGGGAAAACACATATGGAGTAATTATCTATGTAATTGGCATCATTAGCTTTCTGATTATAGGTTATGTATATCGACTGGTTCGTGATTTTGGTTCGAGAGTGTGATGATATTTGTTTATGAAATTTAGGGAAATGGCTGGGAAAGTTGTTGCGAATAGGCCTGCGGCTTCGTTTGAGTTTGAGCTTGTTGAGGGAGACACTGGTGAAAGTAGTACCGTTGTTGTTGCATCGTCTAACCCTGTCAGCCCGTGGATTGATCCGGCTGTGATTAAACTGAGGCACCGGATAGGCAGAGGACCTTTTGGTGACCTGTGGTTGGCGACGCATCATCGTGTATCTGATGACTATGAAGAGTATCATGAGGTTGCTGTGAAAGTGTTGCACCCTGTTAAAGAAGAACACATTAGAGATGTGTTGGGTAGGTTGGATGATGTGCTTTCGAGGTGCCAAGGGTTGGAAACTGTTTGTTGGCTTCATGGATTTACTGTGATAAATAATAAAGTGAGTTTAGTCTTTTGAAACTTCTTATAATACCTGAGTTTTATACATTGAATTGGCTCATGGAGAAGCTTGTGATCTGAATTTTGTGTTTAAATCTTTGTAGATATGTATTGTAATGAGATTTTATGAGGGCTCAGTGGGTGACAAAATGGCTCGCTTTAAAGGTGGAAAGCTGACACTAAATGATGTTTTAAGGTGATTTCCTGGTGTTGTGTTATTCAAAATATTAATGTGCTACATCTTCTATATGACAGTATGATTTTGTGCTACAGATATGGGGCAGATTTGGCTCAAGGAATAATGGACCTGCATTCAAAGGAGATCCTTATTCTCAACCTGAAACCTTTTAATTTCCTTCTGAATGAACATGACCAGGCAATTGTTGGAGATATTGGCATTCCTTATGTACTTCTAGGCTTTTCATTGCCTAATGCTGACATGGCTCCCCAGCTTGGTACCCCCAACTATATGGCTCCAGAACAGTGGCATCCCGAAGTAAGAGGCCCGATATCTGTCGAGACTGATTCCTGGGGATTTGGTTGCAGCATATTGGAGATGTTGACTGGAAGTCGGCCATGGAGTGACAAATCCGGTGATGAGATATATAAACTTGTAGTTAAAAAGCAAGAAAAACCTCAGATTCCAAGTGGGCTTCCTCCTGCCGTTGAGAATGTCATTATAGGTTGCTTTGAGTACGACTTCAGGAGTCGCCCTGTGATGGCTGATATCTTACATGCTTTTAAGAGGTATGCAATGTTGATACAGTTGTGCCTTAAATTTTTGTGGGAGAACGCTCTAATTCAATCGTTTGCCATGTGCTAGTTATAGGCATCCATCACATCATCAATGTATTTGTGGTACAAAACTTCTGACTTATACTTTGATTGGATAAAGGTCAAGAAAAATAGATAGTATTAGAAATGGATCTAGTCTTCAAAAAAATATTGACCTTGATATATCACTTGGTTTGATTATTGTGTGCGAAACCGTTGCCGGGATTTTCTGGGCAGATGTTAAGCAGTTTATGTTTAACAATATTGACCTTGATATATCACTTGGTTTGATTATTGTGTGTGAAACAGTTGCCGGGATTTTCTGGGCAGATGTTAAGCATTTTATGTTTAACTTATTTTTTAATGTTATATGGTAAGTAATAGCAATGTTCCCAAAACTTACGCTCCTTTTCCTCTTGTTCTACAGCTCACAAAGTACAGTTAACCAGGATGGAGGCTGGACAGATCTTGGAAGTACGATGATTAGGGAGAAACCAGGTGGTGTTGGTTATACTGAGTGGTTCCTTGCAAAGGATCATCTCCAAGTGGGAGACACGGTCCGTTCTAGAAGATCACTGAGTTCATGCAGCCCCAGGAACATGGATGTCCCTGAAGGAACCATAGTTGGGCTGGAGCGTGATACCGATCAAGACGGATTTGTTTTAGTGAGGGTGCACGGCATTCATGACCCGCTAAGAGTTCACGTCTCCACACTGGAGCGGGTGACATTCAATATGGCGGCAGGAGATTGGATTCGGCTGAAGAAAGAGGACAAGAAGCACTCACCTGTGGGCGTTCTTCACTGCATTGACCGTGATGGAACTGTTTCAGTAGCATTTATAGGACTGGAGACTCTATGGAAGGGACATTACTCTGAATTCCAAATGGCGAAGCCTTACTGTGTGGGCCAGTTTGTTAAGATGAAATCTAACACTTTTAGCCCGCGATTCGAATGGCCTCGTAAAAGAGGCGGTGACTGGGCGACCGGAAGGATTTCTCATGTGCTCCCGAATGGCTGCCTTATTGTGAAGTTTCCTGGCCTACTGATTTTCGGTGCTGATAATGACTTCTTGGCAGATCCGGCTGAAGTTGAACTTGTATCATTCGAAGCCTGCCCCACTGTGGTTAAAAAGTATCAACACCTCGAGGATTTCCACTGGGCTGTTAGACCCCTGTTGATTGCATTGGGTCTGTTCACTGCCATGAAAGCAGGTCTTTTAATCGGAAAGAAAGCCGGGAGAGGGAGACCAAAGAAGGGTTGTGATCCTGTTGCGGTACCAAATGACAATCAAAATGTGGATTGCCAGAGTGGTAGCAACAACAATCCATGGCGTCCTCCGAAAGTGTCCAACCCTTTCAGATGAGATGTTGAGTGAACCAACTCTTCGATCAAAGGCCAGTGTTTGTAACTTGTAAGTATCTCTAATACCAGCAGAATTCAAGCTTCAAGTCTGTCTCAGCTTAGAACATTTGCTCCCTTTTTATATCTACTTTGGAACTTGTAACATGTGATGTAAATATCTGGTGATTGTTTATTTATCGTTTTAATGTACATATCTAATTAATCTCTTATTGGGCCCTAGTTTCATTTTTTGTTTGTAGTTATTTCCGATGCTGCTATTTCTGTGCTGGATCAAAATGGCTACTTGCATGCCTAGTTTTTTCCCTTTTCTTTTAGAAATGATGTGTTGATCTTATCCAGAAGTTCGCAACCTGAGGGAACCGGGGACCAAAATTGACCTAACAAAACCAGCTTACAAGTTCTACCTACTGCTTCTAGCATCTTAGTGGTTCGTATTGGCAAGTTATCCATTTCATTTTCAATATCAAGTACAAACAGAAACCTGTATTGATGATTATAGGGAAAAGCCAAAATACAATTGCAAGTGGAACAACAGCAGAATAATTTACACATTCCAGAGTTTAGCAAGCAAAATGAAGAACAATAATATAAAACACTTCAAGCACTACTTTAATGATTCACTGCTGGACTAGAAAAGCTCATAAAACAAAGTAACAAACTACTGTGGTACTAAAAGGTAGGTTAGACATCTACATATCTATCAAGTCAAGAAACCCAATATCACCTCAACATAATGCATCACCGGTAATACCTGCATCTTTGACAAGCTGCTCCGTAAAAGTCAGCAGTCGAGAAACTTCAGATTTTACTTCCCTAGTACAGTCTGTCTCAACAATGCCATTCAGCGTAGAGGCAGAGCCAGAGCCCTTACTCTCACGAAGATTGATATCATAATCAGACTCGATGATTAAACCAGCTTTATTCAAAAGCTCCCTGCTCATGTCTGTTATCTTTCGCAAGGCGCTTGTTGCAGCTTCTACTTGTAACTGAGCTGCTTCTATTTCCAGCTTCTCAATTGCAAGGTCACCGATAGACTTATCACCAATTCGCTCCTGTGCCAAGGAATAAAGTCGTTCAAGATCATCTTTATCACGTAGCAGACCTTCCTTTATGTGTGCTATTTCCTTTTCTCTGGTATCCAAATTTCTAAGCACTGTTTTTATCTCCTCGTCTTTGATGTTGAGAGCCCTCTGCATTAAAAGAACTTCCATTTCCTTTGCTCTCAGGGTTTCTCGGGTAAGCTCAAGCTCAGCTTTGAGCTGTTCTCTCTGCCACTTGAAACTATCTGACTGTGTTTGAACTGGCAACTTCACATTGGTTTGATCAAGCGGGCTCAGAGCATAAAATCCTGCATCGTTAACCGACAGAATTGCTTCCTTTGTAAGATCTACAATATGTTCCACCACTCTCTCAGCATCAGAGTATCTCCGTTTTGCACTATTTAGCTCGTGTTGCATGGTCTGCGCATTTTCATCCTTCTCCTTCAGCGTAGATGTTGCTTGATCAAGCTCTTCTTCTGTTCTCACCAAAATTCTCTTTAGTTCAGAAGTTTCTTCTTGTGCGCCGTTCAACAAATTGTTCGCATCTAAAAGTTCCAAATCCTTTTCCTTCAGTAATAGCTGAAGAGATGCTTGTTTGGACTTTAAATGCTGGATCTCCAGTCTTGCTTCCACCAATTCAGACTCTTTAGCCTGGAGCAGAATCTGTGTTTCTTCGAATAGAGTACTCTTACGATCTAACTCCTCCTTAAGAGCCGAAAGCTCCTGAGCTGCTTGTTTCAAGGACATCCTTTCTTTCTCTAATTCTTTTTGCAACTCACCAACAAGCTCCTTCTCCAAGGACAAATCCCGCTCAAGCTTCTCTTTTTGAGTTACAGCAATCCTGAGTTTAACCCTCTCGCTCTGCAATTCAAGTTTGGCCTCTCTCAGATTGACCATATAAGATGTAACACTCCTCCGTAACTTTTCCAGTTCGGTGATTTGTGTTTCCAACAGCTGCCCATGACTGTCCATTTTTCCCCTAGTTGATGCTAGAGATTTCTGTGACAAAACCAGCTCTGATCTCACATCAGAAAGAAGCTTCGTCACTCTCCCAAACTCCGTCATTGTTCCATTTGTTTCCTGTACGTGTTTAGTTGTTTCCTTAAATAGCTTTTTCAGCTCTCCCTGGACCAAAAGCCAATCCATAGTTTGCTTCTCCAACTTCCTCTCAGAAACTTTGAATTTCTCGAATTCATGCTCATACATGCTTCTTGAAACTCCCAGCTCCTTCTCCTTGTCTTCAAGCGACTTCTGGAGATTCTGGATCTCGACTTCCTGAGTTTCTACAATTTTACTCGTCTTATCCAGGAGCATTGCCTTCGAAGTAAGTTCAGATTCTGCAACCGCAGCTTCTTCAGTCTTCTTTATCAGTTCATTTCTCATCTTCTCAAGCTCCTTCTCTTTATCCAACACCAACGACCGAGCATATGATATCTCCCGATCCCTCTCCTTCAGACGAGCCTTCAGCTCAACAATTTCCACCGCTTGAGAAGTTAAGCCCACACCAGCGACTCTCAACTCCTCTTCCAGCGCTTCTTGCTTCACTCTAGCAGCCACCAGCTCCTCCTCTCGCAACAGCAACTCCTTAACCGCACGATCCTTCTCACCATACTCCACCACGACTCTTCTCTCCGCATCCTGCAAATCCTCTTCCTTCTTCCTCAAAGCCGACAACGCAGTTTGAATATCAGACTCCAACACACCTAGATTAGCACCTAGCTCAACAACTTCAGGCGAACCAGGATCCCGACCTAACCGTTCCTCAAGCTTTTGTGCTTGAGTGAACAACTTCTCCAGAAGAACCCTATCCGGCTCACTTGCACCACTAACACTAGATGCTCTATTGCCATTCAAAACTGAACTAATTACCCTTACTGACTTAAAGCTTCTCCCATGGGGCCTCAGAAACTCAAACTTCCTCTGGTTAGAATTCAAATTCGAACAACTCAACTGCAAGTGATAAATCAACAAACAGCACAACTCATTAATTCCAACTGCAAGTAATAATAATAATAATCCCCATAACCTCATAAAGTTTCTACCAAATTAGCAACGAATCACAACCGTAACAGCACAAATTGAAAGCTCAAGCACAAATCTAAAGCCCTAATTTAGAATCCAGACATTTAGCAAATGAACCAAAAAAAAAAAAAAAGGCAGAGAGCAACAGAGAGAGAGAGAGAGAGAGAAGTACCTGAGAAATTTGGTGAGGAGAAGAGAGGGCAAGGGAAGAGGAGAGAGCCATGCTCATCGGGTAGGCGGTGCTGGTAGCAACCTGAATTGGGAATTTACTACATACAGGGAATCTGAATTTGTATGTATCATCTCAAGGAGAAGAAGAAAACCAAGTTGATATTCTATGAGTAATGAGTGGGACTCTAGATGATAGATACAGTTTGGAGAGTGTATGTATATGCGGAGAGAGAAAAAAGAGAGAGAGAGAGAGAGGGGGAGCTTGAAGGTGAGGCAATGGAGGGAAAGGGGGGAAGCGCACGTTAGCCGTCTGCGCCGAGATGAATGGATTTAGAGTTTTTATTGTGATAAATGTGATAGTATATTATTTTATTATTATTATGATGTACTATACTATACGTAAAATATTTGTCTTGAACGGTTCAATTTTATACGTAACGTTGATGATTCTTGATTAAGCTTAAATAAGCTTTGATGATAAGATTTTGATAATCTCTGTTTAGTTCGTTGTGTTTTATGGTTAATTTATTAGCTAACTTATAAATTTAGTGTAATGAAAATAAATTTATTAAATGAATGCAAACTTATACTAAATTTTAAGAGTTTATTGACAATTTTATTTATAAAGAATTATAAGAGTTGCCAAGTAGTAGGGTGTTGAATAGCACAATAGGTTAAGAGTTGAAAATAATATTATTATTATTTATAAGCGAATAAAAGGATAAAAACAACATCCAGTGGAACAAAGCTTCATAAGTTTATGTCATTTGAGACAAGTTTTGCCACCAAGATACATAGTTGGACTAATTTGTTTGGACTATAATGCTGGTTGGATCTTGCCCCATGACGTGGAATTTAATGTTCTACTCTAGTAGACTCGTACTAAGGTTTTCACACATTACGTCAAACAATCTGGTTTGATCCATTTAACTGAACTATTTAAAAATAAATAAATAATAGAGCCTAACATATACTAGTCGTATGACATTGGAATTCAAACTATGGTTCTAATAGTATTCGATAGTATTCGGACGAATTGGTACTACGTAACCGATACTCGTCAAGTAACTAATATATTGTGTGTTTAGTAAAAAAAAAAAACCGATACAATAACATTACAATAGAGGGGATCTTTCTGTCATATTACAGTAACATCGGTGAAAGTTAGCGACATTTTTGTGTGGATATTAGAAGTATATAGTAGTCCACTGGTTGCCTTTTTAAAAGCTCGACCGGCAAAATAATTAAGGACACATGGCGATAAGTAAGCCATATGATTAGGGTTATTGTTTTCCTGCTGTAAAAACAAAATAAAGTATATTATTAATTGACCTTGTAAAAGAAAATCTAAAATTAAATGCAGATGTTGCAAAATAGAAGGAAGGTATTTGTCGGTATGAGAGACGTGTAGTTTGTGATCATCACAAGATGAGGCAAACAAAAAAGGTTTCTGCAACTCTTTTTATTTCAAGTACTAATTCATATTAACCACATAAACCCATTCAACAATGGGTCCTCTTCTTTCATTCCCACCTACCTTTGCCATTTGCTCCAAAAGTCATCTCATTTTCAACTTCATCATCATATGACCAAAATCATACTTTACCTGTCACATATTGTATCTTCCAACCGACTCGCACTCACACCTCTGGGATCTATTGCTTGAAATAAAAATCGCATTAGATCATTTTAACAAAAGCTTACAATTGAGTTTGAAATTTCAGGTCCTTTGAACTCTTGTTGAAGCAAAGGCTTCTTAGTGTTGAGATGAAGCTGAGAATTCTCAGTTACGTCCCAAGAGTTACCAACTCAGTTTTGTTTCGTTGTATCAATTTTTTCTAAGAGTTCCTAAACTATTTTTGTTAATATTTCACACAATTTAGTACTGATACTACCGATTCAACTGCAAAAATATGTTATTGAATCTGTTCACTTCTCATCTAGTGAGCGCGATACATTAATGTCATTTGGGATTCAAAAATGTGAATAAGCAAGTCGAATGAAATAATTTAAAGAGTTCTTAGACTTTTGTTAAATGTGCTAATATCAAGTACTTTTCAAACTGTTTTTGAATGGTTGCTTATACTGGTTAAATAATAATCCATCTGTCACACACTAAATATCTCATTTCTTTTTTAGTTCTAACATTAATATATATGTGATATACAATGATGTTATGCTTGGATAGCTTAATAAGGTTTTCAAGTCGAACTCGAGTCTAAATTAGTGCTTGTTTTATTAATGAGTCAAGCTCGACCCGGCTCGAAAAATACTTGACTTGGCTAGTTACAGCTCTATACTTGACTTGGCTAGTTACATACTCCCTCCGTCCCATAACAGTTGCACCATTTTGCCATTTTGGGCGTCCCGTTAGAGTTGCACCATTTCATTTCTTTGCCATTTTGGGACATGTATATAATAATTTTATATTCCACCAACACATTTGAGTGGCCATAAATCACCAATAAATTAAAAGTAACCTCCACTATCAATATAACTCAATATTTAACTCTCATCCTTATTTTTTGTGTTCAAAAGCAAATGGTGCAACTGCTCTGGGACGGAGGGAGTATACTATATGCTAGCATATGTAAAAGACCATCCCCAACTTGAATTGTTTATATTTAACTTTTATTAAACTTTGATTACTTTATCATTTCAGATGTTAATTTGTATAATATGTAATCTTCAATTTATTAATTTTAACATCTTATTTGTATTTTAGCATTTTTTGTAATTATCATGATCTCGACTCAAGTTCGTTCAATAAGGTTTTCGAGCCGAACTTGAGTCTAAATTTATGTTAGTTTTTTTAACGAGCCGAGCCTTGACAATACTTGGGTCGGCTCTGCTCCGCTCATATAACACAACATGTACACCAAATGTTTTTTCTTTTTGACTTTACACCAAATGTTTCGTTTTGGGCGAAATAAACCATTGACCCAATAACTGTCAATACGGCCCAGCACATGACAGATACAAGAAACAAACAGGCCCATCCAACCCAATTATGATCAGTCTACAAGCCCATGTATGTATTGCATCTTCTTCTCCATGGATAAAGTTGATTAAATTTCAAGAAATTGGAAATGGAAAATGAACCCCACAATGCCTAATCACCCTGCAATTGAATTTTTCCCACCACATGTATCTTCTCACTCTATCCCTTCAAATTCTCCACAAGCTCACTTTCTTTGCTGCAACATATACTGTACATTGATACCCACAAAATATCATATTCTTGTTCATGTTATTAGTCTAGTGACCAGAGAACGACACCAATGGTGACTCTATTTGGAGCTCACTTTACAGCAATTCCATGGGGCTGTCAAGCTGATGATCACAAGAAGTTTCCGGGTTTTCGTTCCTTGTCAAGTAAAGTTCTTACCACGCAGTATTATTATAGTGCTGATATATGAGCAGAGTAGCTTGCTTTATTGACAATCATGATTAAGATTTTATCTTTTTGTTTGCAGTTTTAAAATATTTTGTGTCGTTTGTTTAAATTTATGTTGTTGTTGTTGCTTCCAAATTAAGGGTGGCCTAATTGGGTCTTGTGGATGAAAGTGCTTATTTCCTTTGCTGTTTATCTGTTTTGGAATAGAACATTTAGTTTATCACTGAAAAAACAGTCCTATACAGAAGTTCATCGCTGTTGGAAATGATGTTAGAGGTGCAAGTGAGGTAATGTAGTTCTTTGCAAAAGTCTACATATGCTCCGGTTTACAAAGATGATCACTGTGATAGATGTGAGCTTATGATTCTATATCAGATGTAGTTTGTTTTGGTAATAGCAGCAATTCAATGCTTGTTTGCAGGAAAGAACTTTTCCGGAAAGCCTACGTATGGTTCTCGGATCCCATATTACACGGTCACAGCACCAGATAAGGTCTAGTTTAAGCATTTATGCAGACATTTCACAGTACACTCCTACTCATCCTGTATAATTAGTAGCATCTTTAGATTGTTAACTTCACGAGATTGCTGCTTAAGTCTGTTGGTTTCCATATGAGTTTCCAATGATTTAAAGTAATTATGATCCTTAGGTTCTTCGGAAAGGTGAGGAGAAAAGTTGCAAGACTACATTATGGACTCATTCTTGTCAAGGCCTTACCAGCAAACTATCCTCGAATAAGCTAATGAAGAAACATTCCACGTCACTGGATTTCCGGGTTCTGAGTAACCCGTCAGTTAGTTACTTGAAATTTTTGCTGATGTGTGGATTTTTCACACTTCAAAGTACTCAACAAGCACTAGCCGGTCCAGATATTGCTAGCAGCCTGCAGTCGTTTCAGTTTTTAGGGGATCTCGGAGATATTAGCACAGGTTTTGCTTCAGTTAGTAAAATTCTCCCTGTTACTTTTGCAGCTATCCACCGTGTTTTAGTGAAATGCAGAATTTCCACCTGCATAGATTACATAAACCGTCATAATAATCTCTTGATACACTTACTTGCAGGCATTCTTGTTAATATTCTTTTCTGAACTTGGCGACAAAACCTTCTTCATCGCGGTAAGAATTAGTAATAATCAGTTATGACTTATGAGGTTGCTAGTCTTTATACGTTTTTGTCACAATCCACGTTAGTTATATGTCAACATCTCCTGCTATTTCAGGCTATGATGTATCTTGTACATCCTATTTCGCATAAGATGAACATAATGATCAGTTGGTCTTATGTGCAGGCACTTCTAGCAGCTAGGAACTCTGCAGCTGTTACATTCGTTGGAACTTTTGGTGCGCTCGGGTAAGTTAGTAGACTTCAATCAGTGACTGACAGTCCACCTCCAGTATAAAAGTTCAATAATAGTAGTTCTCTTGACGTTGAGATGGCTCAGCGCTCCTTAACATGCTATTTGTAACATGAGCAGGATTATGACCGTTATATCTGTTGTTCTTGGACGAACTTTTCACTATGTGGATGATATCCTTCCATTCAGGTTAGCAAATTAGTACTACTGTTTTTTTGGTTCTGAAGTAGTCCATAAGGAACCTTCAGAAAACTGTTCTTCTTGAAACATTTTCATACAGGTTAGGAAATGCTGATTTGCCTCTAGATGATCTCGCCGCAGTTGGTCTCCTGGTAAGAAGAAACTATACAAGTTTCAGTGAACAAAATCCACCAAAGACTCATCCACACTTTGGCAACTTGCGTTGACAAACAGGTGTACTTTGGTGTTTCAACTCTGCTCGATGCTTCATCAGGTGACGGCCTAAAAGCTGAAGAAGAACAAAAGGAGGTCAGTTTTATGGTTGAAATATGAAAAAAGTTAATATTTTTCAGATATACTTTGAACTGACAGATGTTAGCTTTATCCAGGCAGAACTAGCCGTTTCAGAACTTTCAGGTTCGGGTGCTGGCATATTGGCCGCAGCTAACACCGTGTTCAGCACATTCCTATTAGTTTTCGTTGCTGAATGGGGTGACAAGTCTTTCTTCTCCACAATAGGTCAGATGAAAAACCTTTTTCTCTCCTTATCAGAACTTAGATTTTCCATACGTAGATGCCGATGAGATGATCACATAGGCTATTAAGAGAGTGATTTGATTCAAACCAGCTCAATGTTGGAAACTGTTTGCTAAAATACTAATGCAACACTCTTTCTTTCAGCACTTTCTGCAGCCTCATCTCCTCTTGGAGTCATAGCCGGCGCACTTGCTGGTCATGGAGTTGCAACATTGGTAAGTACTACTGATCGATTTAGTGTCTATACTATACACTTTTTATGGCGATTATGCTACAAATAAGCTATAATAATTTCTAGAAAACGTTTGCGAACAGACACAGCTATCAGGTACATACTCGTTTATGTTCTGAACTCATCGAGAGATACTATCCTATTTGCAGATTGCTGTTCTAGGGGGGTCTTTCCTGGGAACATACCTGTCTGAGAAGGTAAGGTTACTCTTTGAATAATTAGCCACAAACAGCTGCTAGTTCCAACAGTTACAGTTACCGCAGGTCAAATATATATATAGTTGATTCTGTGTATTTCTCTTCGATAGGCTATTGCGTACATTGGAGGCACTCTCTTTCTGGTCTTTGCAGCAGTTACGTTGATTGAGATCGTGACTTGATCGTAAAAATGGTGGCCTTATCAACCTTGCAAATCCAAAGAGCTGCCTCGGACTACTTCAGTTGAATCTAGAAGCATTAGATTAGAACGTACGTGACACGAGTAAGATGAAAGTTACAATTTTGCAGGATTCATGACATGATTCTTCAGAAATAGCTTAAGATCATCTGCATCTGTAACACGGCGAATAATCAATCGGTCTTAGAAACGTCGAAAACTTCCATTTCTTCTTCATCTGAGTACAGTTTCCTTCCTGACTTGTTCATTCAATATTTATCACTTGTAATTAAGATTGTTTGTTGAGTTTTCCTTTTCTAGTTAGGGATGGAATGTACATTGATGATTCCATTTGTAATTTAATTTATCTTTGCAGTGTTTGGGCCGTTCTGTCTATTGCGGCCCAATATGGCCCATCAGTTGCAAATTCTAATATCCCACAATAGAAACATACAGCTCTTCTTTACACTATATATACAGCTACCTCCTTACATCTGATTATCCCTTCGGGGACATCCGATAAAATTGGAACGATACAGAGAAGATTAGCGCATGGCCCCTGCGCAAGGATGACACGCACAAATCGAGAAATATACTTTAAATTTAAGGTGATTAGGATAGTCGAAAAACTAAATTTATGGTAGGCTTTATACTTTAAAAGGATTAGGATAGTCAGAATTTTTTCAGTGGAATCAAACAGATATATTAGTAGTTTAGTACTCTATGTAAGTTGATGAGGCTGAGATGGAACATACAAGTTCGATTTACTTAAACAAATTAAGCAGATTGAGTTCGACAAGCTAAAGTTATTATAACTCTTAATCTATAGAGACATCAAATATATAAATAGATAACATTATAATCCTTCCTTCTCCTCTATCTAAATCAAATGATTATTATTGTTATTATTATTATTATTAACGGATTATTTCCAAAGAAAACCTGCAGCCTAAGGAATTCATGAGTTCAACAAATTAAAACAACGTAAAATTAGAAAATTCATCTCCAGATAGATTTAAACTTCTTATCTGATTATTTTTGGATTAAGTTGAAAATTAGTAATAAGTTCTTGATCTGATTTAAAGTTCTTATCCAATTTTCACTACATTTTTGTCAAGTATAAATAGTCACCAAATTCATTCTCATGCATCATATTTCTATCTAACTGGACTGCGATTTCGAAACCGAGTTACCATGAAAGACTTCAGCTCATGCAGCATAAACTTCAAGGTACTGTATTTTCTTTCTATTTAAAATTTATAAATATTTAGCAAGCTACAACGTATATATTACCAAACAGAACTGACATATATTGCACCACGCGTGGACTAGCGAGTGCATCAAGGCTGATGGGTCAGCTCTTCTAGCTGGAGATTGCTTGAGTTTCGATAAATGGAACTACACTGGAGGAGCGATCAAGTCGATGGACATTGGACAGTGACTTGTGCATATCAGCAGTTGGAGATGGGCTTCCGGTGATACTTACTAGCGACTGTGTGTCTGACAAGAGTCAGTGGGAGTTTGTGACACCCTCGAAGATGGGGCTGAGGAACAAACAAGGACTGTGCTTGGACATGGATCTGGATTACTCTCCCAAGGTTATGGCCAAGAAGTGTTTGTGCTCGACTAAGGATGATGATTCAACCACCACTTGTGCTGATGGTTCACACAATCAGTGGTTTAAGCTCATTTCTGGCAATGTTCATCAGTAGATAGAGCTTATATATAGTATAGCAAATAGTTTTTTTCCCCCTTTTATTATATATCGTCATTTCAGTTTTCTGGTAAATGAAATTTTATTTTTCTTTAAGGATGTTAACTTAGTACATTCTCTGTCATTCATAACTTGATGGCTAGCTTGATATTAGTCATTAGATGAGACTCTGTTTGGTGCTTAGTTGTATCCTGCCAAGTTAAACTCTGGAAATTTTCGTGTCCGTATTGGTATATATATGTCCTGCATTTCACTTCTGGTTTTTATTTCATGTTCCATGAACTCACAGATTCATAATCCCAGTTTCTAGATTCTGAGCTTCTATTGATCAAATTCTAAACTAAGAGAGAATCGGCATGAACCATTTACTTTTTCTTGATTGTTAATTTGTTCTGTTTGATCCTTGCGAATCTTCTAAGAAACTACATGTATATAGAGCTCATTTAATCATTCAAACATGTTGTTGCCTATTAAATATATAAAAATCCATTTTTGGCACTGCCATTTCATAGCGTAGCTATTCCATAGAAACATTATTCAGTTTCATTTAGTTACTGATATCTGCTGATTGATCTTACTACTTGGTAGTAACTATTTTCATATCATACGAATGGAATAGTGAGAAACCAGAACCATACACTCTACAGTTAAATACAGTAATGGTTAAACAAACATTATAGGACTCAAATAAGTATGAATGCTTACAGAGTTGCACAAGTACAGAAACAAGTTTGGCATGGGAATGAATTTCTATAGTTACATACTTCATGTTACACAAACAGTAAAATCCAGGCTGCTGTAAGGCAGTAGCCTAATCCAATTCCAGGACCTTTTGCATGTATTTCATGATCTCATACTCGACCATGCTTGTTCAAATGTCCTTACTACTCTCCTCCAAGTGCTGCATAATTAAGAAACCAAAGCAAATCAGTAAAACAATGTTAAATGATGTCTTCAAAACAGGACAAAGAAAAATCAAATAATTGCGTATTGAGTAACATACCTTCTATTGACCTATAACATGAATCAGACATCTTCAGTCTTCACAAACCACAAGCATACAATTTAATAAGATTCATCTGTCAGTAAATCCAACTCAACTCAAAACAAAAATATGATCTTGCTCAGGCTTCCTCTCCAAACAGTACACTCAAGTGATCCTTGGAGATTGGAGAAGATACCTATGATCTTTGTATATAATTAAGCAGTGGTAGATTATTCAAATTGAATTGGGCCGAAGCTATGAATGATTACCTTTTAAAATCTTGAATGCCGAACCTGAAGTTTTCTGCAGAGAAGCTTCTATGTTCTGTCTTCACCTGTAAAACTCAAAATGAGAACTCTTCACATAAGAAAAGGCATAAAATATATTATTTCACACGAGTTACAATCACAGTGATCATTTGCTTTACAAACGGATGCATATCCAAAGAAAATAGTAGTAATTGAAATTAAGGTGATGCAATCACAAAGCACATGCCAATGACTAATATGTTAGCATGCTATTTTTTGCTTGTAAGAAGCAAAAAATGACAACTAAAACAAACTCACCCATGTATTAAAAATATTTCAGCTTTAGCAAGTGTGAGCCTAATGAATTAAAGCTCATGTTTTCCTACTCCATTAGCTATCCTTTTCTAATTGACAGTATGGAAAAACAGTTCAAGTCATAATAGTGAACTTTGGCTACATGAATAAGCAAGTATCCAAAAAGAAACAGTTTAAAATAGTTTGACAAAATGTGCAGGTGTCATTTCAAACAAAGATCTATCATATCAATATTAGGTTTGCAGAACCGAACTCTACATTTCTGCATTTTAAAAGACTTTGCAAAATACAAGTATCATGATCGAACAAGATGTGCATGATGAAAATAGTCCATACCATGACCCCATAAGCCACTTAATGAAGTATTTGGCCGAATCTTCAACTGAGTTCATCCTTGTGCAACAATCCTTTCCCTGCACAGCATTCAATTGTTTATCCCCAAGGCCAGAAAGTTAAAAGAGTATTATATAACAGTTGTTCAACACGGGTTTCTAAAAGCTTTCACTAAAAAAGACACAAGTGTAACCAATATAATACCAAACAGGAACAACTGAATATTAAACTTGAACAATCTATATAATAGGTATATATGTACAGATGATTGAAAGAACAACGGATAGGAAGTGGAAGGATTCTGCAAAAGACGAAAAAGCAGAAGTTGGAGGGCAGAGTCTGTCTTGAAAGCAAGACTATTAATTACAAAAAACTCACATCCACCCCTCAATAAGTTCATATATATATTGTAAATATGCCCCAAAATACTTTAAGTCCAACAAGGCAACGACCTTTGATCTAACCCCAAAACTATATAAAATCACAAAACAACCTCATACAGTAAACCACAGTAACTTAGCTACAGTTTAAGAATAATGTTAGGCCATATTGGCTTATTATTAGAACTTGGTAGATTGGTAGATTAAGAATAGTGTTAGGCCATATTGGCTTATTAGAACTTGGTAGATTGGTAGATTTCAGTTTTCTGCTAAATGAAATTTTATTTTTGTTCAAGGATCTTAACTTTACATTCTCTGATCATTTCATAATCTCATGGCTAGCTTGATATGCCTATAAGTCATTAGATGAGACTCTGTTTGATGCTTAGTTTGCATCCTGCAATGTTAAACCGTAACTCTGGAATTTCCGTGTCCCCGTATTGGCATCGTACCATATTTCAACTCTGTTATAGTGTCATCTGTTGTTGATGGCCTCATCTTATCGTGTCGTTTCTATTTCTGCGTCCAGTGTCCATATCTAGTGATCTTATATCTATCCTCCATTTTTCTTCTTCTTCTTCCTTTTTCTGTTTTCATTTTAAAACCGAGCACTTGAATACAAGGTGTTTTCATGATAAAATCTAGCACTCGAATACGAACTAATTAGGTTACAAATTATCACAATATCAGTTTAAAAGAAAAAAAGAAACAAAAATAAATAATGATTAATCATGACCAGCTAATATGAAATTTACATTCAGAGTTCCATGTACTAAGTACAAACTAATGAAACTGGAATCCTGAATGTGTAAACTAATGATTTCATGAACTTGGTATAAGACAGAACTGTCAGATGAACTTGATATCATATTGGACAGATCGAATCACATGTGTTTGATCCGAGTTTTTGATCCGAGACATGGCTAAATGGGAGTTAATCTGGCCGTATATATGAATGGTAGGACTTGAACCTGATGTCTTTGAGAGAGTGAGAAGAGCTTGGATGGAGGAGGTTTGTGAGCTTGAGCATCTATAACTGATGTAGTTTGTTTTCGTAATACCAGAGATCTGATACTTGTTTGTAGGGAAGCCTACATATGGTTCTCGGATCCCATATTACACGGTCACAGCACCAGATAAGGTCTAGTAAGCACTTATGCAGACATAACTGCAATGCACTTCCATTTCATCCTTTATAAGTAGTGTCTGTAGATTGTTAACTTCACGAGATTGCTGCTTACGTCTGTTGGTTTCTGTATGAGTTTCCAATGATTTAAAGTAATTATGATCCTTAGGTTCTTCGGAAAGATGAGGAGAAAAGTTGCAAGACTACATTATGGACTCATTTTTGTCAAGGCCTTACCAGCAAACTTTATATTCTCGAATAAGCTAAGGAAGGAACAATCTACATCACTGGATTTCCTGGTTCTGAGTAACCCAGAAAAGGGCTAGTTACTTGAAATTTTTGCTAATGCATGGATTTTTCACAACTTCAAAGTACTCAACGAGAACTAGCCGGTTCAGATATTGCTAGCAGCCTGCAGCCGTTTCAATATTTAGGGGATCTCGGAGATATTAGCAGTAATAATCGTTTTGAGGCTGCACTATCATCCAGTCACTCCTACAGTCATACTCCACAAAATTTTCAAATATTGCTAGTCTTTATATGTGTTTGTGACAAATTAGTACTCCATGTTATTGATTTGTAAAAAAACTCCATTTTCAAATTGTCTTGTACATCCTGTTTTGTCATAAGGTGATCATAATATTTAGTTGGTATTATTATATGCAGGCATTCGTTGGAACTGTTGGTGCGCTCGGGTAAGTTAGTAGATCTCAATCAGTGACTGACAGTCCACCTCCAGTAGCAAAGTTTAATCATAGTAGTTCTCTTGACGTTGAGATGATCAGGATTATGATCGTAAATCTGTTGTTCGTGGACGAACTTTTCATTATGTTGATGATATCCTTCCCTTCAGGTTAGAAAATAAGGAATCTTTATATGAAATTGCACCAGTTAGTTATAGACCTTCAGAGAAAACTGTTCTACTTGAAACATTTTCATACAGGTTAGGAAATAAATGCTGATTTGTCCTGGTAAGAACTATACAAGTTTCAGTTAACAAAATCTATACCAATTCACAAAGAGAATTTCAAATCATGAATCTAATATAAGTAAATTAAATTTACATACACATAAAAATAGCATCCACACACACAGAGCACACTTTCTATGTTAGTTCTAAATTAGAGGTGCTAACATTTATTTATAATAATAGTAATAGATTCATTAGCACATAGTACTTCATATATACTAATTAATCATTTGACTCAATCTTACTAAATGAAAATTCAGTTAAGTTAATTATTTGACTCAATCTTACTAACTAAAAATTCATAAACAACTTTTCCCTAAACATAGGATTAATTTACTCATCCACACAAGTATATAAACCCACTCTAATTTCAGTTTTTAACATCTCATATCATTCTAAGTATTTTACAACAAACACAAAAATATTCTCATTTTGAAAATGGACACTCTTCTAGTCTCCAAGTCAATAGAATCATGCAAACCTGCATCCATAGACTCATGCAAACCTGCCAACGGTAAGGTCATCTGCCCCGCCACTAATGGCGTCTCCGCCATCCACGTCCACGACACCCATTCCCCACTCACCTCCGCCGAGTCCACTCTCGGCCGGCACATTGCTCGCCGTCTGGTCGAGATCGGAGTCGAGGATGTGTTCTCCGTTCCTGGCGACTTCAACCTCACTCTCCTCGATCACCTCATTGCTGAGCCACGGCTGAAAAATATCGGCTGCTGTAACGAGCTCAACGCCGGGTACGCTGCAGATGGCTATGCACGTGCCCGAGGCGTTGGTGCGTGCGTTGTCACGTTCACCGTGGGAGGATTGAGTGTGATAAACGCCATTGCTGGAGCGTACAGTGAGAATTTGCCGGTGATTTGCATTGCTGGTGGACCGAACACGAATGATTATGGGACCAATAGGATTCTGCATCATACCATTGGGCTGACGGATTTCTCTCAGGAGCTGCGCTGTTACCAGGCCATCACTAGTTATCAGGTAAAACTGTCACTGTATAGTACTAACTCCGCCTCTTTTAGATAGTTTACGTATGTGTGTGGCCTGTTTATTACGTTTGATTTTTGATTTTGGAACAATTTTAAGAACAGATGAGTAATATTATCACTTAGTAGTACTATACTAATCAGTGTAATTTCCATTTCGAATTTTGAGACTTCATAATCGAAGAAAATAGTTCATGTTCATGAAAACTACTTTACTTGTATCTTTGAAATTAATGCTTTGTTTGTTCTTATAGTTAATTAACAGATGACTTGGTATGATAAGTTGTAAAACAAGCAGTTATGGGTTGATAGGCTTATATATGCATATAACTCATGATGCACTCACTTATCTTTTACTACAGGCTGTTATCACTAACTTGGAAGATGCTCATGAGCAAGTGGATAGAGCCATTTCCACCGCTCTGAAGGAGAGCAAGCCTGTGTACATAAGCATCAGTTGCAATTTGCCCGGGATTGCTCATCCAACTTTTGCAAATGATCCGATTCCTTTCTCCATTTCGCCAAGGTTTGTACCTTGTTCATTCTTGATTTTATCCCTTACCATTCTTAATATCGATTGCCAAGCAAGTACATTGTCTTAAGCACTTAAAATAGTGGTAACTGATTGTGAAAACCGCATCATGGATTATTCAAGAGCAATAGAATACGTCAATGAGACTAAATATATAATTTGAGAAATTCTAATATGGAACTGATTGTGGAGTTAATTTCAAGAAAATGGTACTGGGTTGATTATTGCATTGGTAGGCTACTACAATTTGCACTTCTAATGGCATCTTCTTCAACCATTTCCACGTCTTATATATTTAATGGAATTTGTTTTGCTTCTACACAGATTGAGCAACAAGCATGGGCTTGAGGCTGCAGTAGATGCAGCTGTGGCTTTCCTAAACAAGGCAGTGAAGCCAGTAATGATTGGAGGGCCTAAACTCCGTGTGGCAAAGGCCGGGTCTGCATTCATGGAACTTGCAGATGCATGTGGCTATGCCATTGGAGTAATGCCATCCGCCAAGGGCCAAGTACCAGAGAGCCACCCTCACTTCATTGGCACATACTGGGGTGCTGTTGGAACTGCTTTCTGTGGTGAAATTGTGGAATCAGCTGACGCCTACATCTTTGCTGGCCCTATCTTCAATGACTACAGCTCGGTTGGCTACTCTCTCCTTCTCAAGAAGGAAAAAGCTATCATTGTGCAGCCTGATCGTGTTGTGATTGCCAATGGCCCTGCATTTGGCTGTGTGCTCATGAAAGATTTCTTGCAAGCACTCTCTAAGAAAATTAAAAAGAACACCGCAGCGTTTGAGAATTACAAGAGGATTTACGTGCCTGATGGGGTTCCTACAAGTATGCCTAAGGAACCATTGAGGGTTAATGTGCTTTTCCAGCATATACAGAAGATGTTGTCGGGGGAAACAGCTGTGATTGCTGAGACAGGCGATTCTTGGTTTAATTGCCAGAAGTTGAAGCTGCCTGAGGGATGCGGGTAATCTGAAATCAATCTCTTTTACCTTAACATAATTAATAGCCATGTTATTTAATTTACCAGAACTAGATATAATAAAAAGTTGGCATTGCAGGTATGAGTTCCAGATGCAATATGGATCGATAGGATGGTCCGTTGGAGCTACCCTGGGCTATGCTCAGTCTGTCCCCAAGAAACGTGTGATTGCTTGCATTGGTGATGGAAGTTTTCAGGTTGATATTCCATAAATTCAGAAATGCAGGTAATGACTATGTTTACTTGTAAACAACACTGAATTTAATAGTTGATTTACTACAATTCAGGTAACTTGTCAAGATGTTTCAACAATGATTCGCTGCGGACAAAAGACCATAATATTCCTAATAAACAACGGTGGGTACACCATTGAAGTTGAAATCCATGACGGACCTTACAATGTGATCAAGAACTGGAACTACTCTGGATTAGTGGATGCTATCCATAATGGTGAAGGCAACTGTTGGACTACTAAGGTATGCTGCGCGTCTTTTGAATTACCGTGCATTTTATGATCAATTAGTAATATCTGAAAAATCTGTATTTCTCAATCTGTTGCAGGTGTACTGTGAAGAGGAACTTATCAGTGCTATCAGTACCGCGACGGAGGAGAAAAAGGATAGCTTGTGCTTTATAGAAGTTTTTGTGCACAAGGATGATACTAGCAAAGAGCTGCTTGAATGGGGATCCAGAGTTTCTGCTGCCAACAGCCGCCCCCCAAATCCGCAATGAGCTGATAAGTTCGTTCGTTTTAGAGAGGGTGTTCTAGACATGGTTGAATAAGACTAGTTAGGTTTTTATGGTTGCTGAGATGAATTTAATTATCGGCCAGATTTGATTGTAAAAGAAGCTAGTTGGTTCTTATGAATGAATTTATCTCTTCTGCTGATTGATAGATATATGAACTTATAGGCTATGAAACTGAGCTTGATCAACTTGACATGAGTAACCTTGCCTCTCTCCTTGATATACTAGTGTATTCTTTCTTTTCTCTTCTCTTCCATGGGACTGTTTTGGCCTCCAATGGACCAAATCCAGCAGAAATGATGAAGACAATGTAATCAATTCATTTTGCTCTAAAAGTTATGCAGACCCTCAGATTCTCTCAACATCAATCTATCACAATCCTGCTGCATTTTACCAGTAAGTATCCTTTTTGTACCTGTTCGCATATCTGACGGAACTGTCAAACAATCACCTTGCTTTAACCGAACATCTTTCCTTTCACTGGAGCTACATAGAAATGGAAATGAAGACAATATAGACCAGAACTGTCCAGAACATAGTTAAGATAGTACAGTAACATATAAACTTTTTGTCAGTCAAGCATTAAACTTTTTGCAAACAGACACAATTATAAGGTATTAAGGTAGGTACATATTCGTTTATGTTCTGAACTCATCCATAGAGATTCTACCTATTTGCAGATTTCTGTTCTAGGGGGTCCTTCCTGGGAACATACACTCTCTTTAATTCTGGTCTTTGCAGCAGTTACGCTGATTGAGACCGTGATTTGATCGTAAAATGGTGGCCTCATCAACTTTGCAAATCCAAAGAGCTGCCTCAGACTACTCCAGTTGAATCTAGAGCGATAAGATTAGAACGTGAGTACGATGGAAGTTACAATTTTGCAGGATCCATCAAGCAATTCTTTCAGAAAGTTACACAGAATAATCTGCCTTAAAAACATCGAATTGTTTTTAAAATTTATTTAGCTGAGTAGAGAGTTTCCAGACTCGTTCATTCAATATTTGTTCAGGTTTTGTTGTCTAGTTATAGATGAATTTGTAATTTATTTTGCAGTGTTTGGGCCGTTCTATCTATTGCGGCCCAGTATGTCCGAAAGGCACAAGTTCTAATATCCCACAACAGAAACACACAGCTCTTCTTTACACTTTATATAGAGCTACAATGCAAGGATGACACGCAACATGAAAATACCAAACTGAGCTGTTAATCACGCTCTGGTCGAGCAGGAGGTACGATCCTATAGAACAGATCAGTTCCACTACTTCTCTCCTTCTTTTATATACTAGTCTATTCTTTCTCTTTTTTCTCCTGTGGGATCTCGCAGGCCTTTCTCTTCTCTTTTCATGGGCCTGTTTGGGCCTCTCTAATTAATGGACCAACTCAATCAACTCCAGCAGAAAAGATGAAGACAAAATAATCATTTTGCTCTAAAATTCCATGCAATAATTAAATATACTTATCATCATCTACTCTAATTTAGGCTAATAGATTAAGACTGTAGTATAAATAAGTTTACACTAGGCCTGATTTGACTATCAATACAAATTATCATAATTGAATGAGCCTTACATAATTAGTATAAAAAATTGAAATTTTGGTGATAAATTAGTAAACAAGATAAGGCAAGGAAACGGTTTCAAGATATAGTGCGGTTAATCCAAAATCTTTGTCAATATTCCATAGAATTTTTACACATGGTTTCTCTATTTTAACAAGAAAATAAAAATAAAAATCGTGGAATTCAATTCTTCCCTGGAAATTAAGCAGTTTGTATATGGTTTGTCTTGTGACGAAAAATTAGTTACTGCAGAACTCAAGAACAAGGAGGATGGTGAAGGGAGAAAGATCATCAACTGCATTAATAATCTCTGCGATTTTTGCGGTATCGATATTCATTGTGTATCTCCCAGGTTACTTGAATGATCATGATCATCATAATGTGATCAAGTTCAGAAATTGGAGTGATCATGAGAAATTTAAAAATATTACACGTCCTTCAAGTGATGTTGATAAATTCAGAGCTATCAGTTCTTATGAATCTTCTTCTCCAACCAGATCCAAGCCTCATAATAAGTTGAACAAGTTACCACTCTCTGTAAGTATTTTTACTTTTCTGGTCTCATATTTTCAATTTTACCAGAGTCCTTCTAACCATTAAGACCTTCTTTTTCTACGAGTCCTATCCCAGGTAAAAGTAAATATATATAGCGGTAATAAAAAGTTACTACAAAAATTTAGATAGTTTAATTTCAAGGAAAAATTGAAAATAAGTTGCTTTTCCCCATTAATTAAGTGTTGTTTGAAACTAATGGAAAAAATTTAGATAGTGTTCATATTATTTTGAATTCTTCAATTAATATCAGATTCTGTTTAATGATGAGTATGTAGAAATTGGAGCATGGACTAGCTAGAGCCAGAGAAGCAATTGCCAAAGCAGCTTCCATGAGAAACTTGTCACAGATCAACAATGATCCTGACATTCTCTCAACATCAATCTATCACAATCCTGCTGCTTTTACCAGTAAGTATCAGTTTCGTATCCATCCGCGTATCTGGCAGAACTGTCAAACAATCGTCCTGCTTTAACCGAACATCTTTCTTTTCTTAGGAGTTACATTGAAATGGAACGAAGATTCAAGATCTACGTGTACGAGGAAGGCGAGCCACCTCTCATGCACGAAGGACCGTGCAAAGAGATGTACAGTGTTGAAGGCAAGTTCATTAATGAGATCGAAAACGGGAAGCATCACAGATTCAGGACGCACGACCCAAGCGCAGCTCATCTTTTCTTCATGCCGTTCAGCGTAGCAAAGCTGGTCAAGTACATCTACATCCCCAATTCGCGTGATGCCAGACCACTTCAGAAATTCGTGTCAGATTACATCGAATTCATCTCCACTAAGCACCGGTTCTGGAATACAAGTCGAGGAGCTGATCATTTCATGCTTGCTTGCCATGACTGGGTGAGCAAAGCTATTATTTTTCAAAATTATGAACAGTTCTTTTGTTTTGGCCTTAAATCAGATTATCTTATTTTTCGCTGATTCGATTGTTTTAGGGACCTATGGTATCAAAAGGAAATGCAGTTCTGTTCAACACATCGATCAGGGGATTTTGCAACGCAAACTCGTCTGAAGGATTCAATCCACGAAAAGACGTGAGTGTGCCAGAAATCCATCTTGTCAGCGGAAGTGTACATCCGAAGCTGCGTTCTCCTCCGGCTAACATTTCCAGGGACTATCTTGCATTTTTCGCAGGTGGTGGAGATCACGGCCCTGTCAGGCCAATTCTGCTGAAACACTGGAAGGGTAAAGACCCTGATCTCCAAGTATACGAGTACCTAAGTACAGATCAAGACGGTTATTATGACTATATGCTACATTCCAAGTTCTGCCTATGTCCCAGTGGATATGAGGTGGCTAGTCCTAGAATTTCAGAGGCTATCTATGCCGAATGTGTCCCAGTTATAATATCAGTTGACTACGTGTTGCCTTTAAGCGACGTTTTGAAGTGGGATGCATTCTCGATACGTGTAAATGTAACTGATATACCTAGACTGAAGGAGATGCTGAAAGCTGTTACAGAAGATGAGTATTTGAGGCTAAAGGATGGGCTGAGAGCTGTGAGACAGCATTGGACGATGGATGAGCCAACCAAGAGATTCGACACGTTTCATATGATTTTACATTCTTTATGGCTTAGAAGAATAAATCTGAGCTTTGTGTAACTGTTATTGACAGGTGAACAGAACATAGTTAAGATAGTAACCTAGCAATATAACTTTTTGTCAGTCAAGCATTAAACTTCTGATACAGTATTACCTTTTTGTTATCAAAACCGAAATACTAGCCGTTGGACACGTATGTACATTCACAGAGCGATTCTTTATGTACATACTACCGGCTACTTAGAAACGTCGAAGACAGAAAACTAGCTAGCTAAGTATTTACATTTACTTTATGGCAACGAAGTTGTGGGAGAAACGTTCGATCTGGGATCTCAACATGTCCCCGATGGAGAACCTATGCTTTCCTGGTGATGTTGGCCGAGCGTTTGTGGTATCTTCGATCACCGCTAAGTCTATCGCACCCATCTCCCTCTTCATTGACTTGATGAAATCCAAGTTCACGTTGTTTCCTGAGATGTCTCTCACATAGAAAGCGTACACCGACTTCTCTCCTTGTGTTGCAACGTCTGCTCTTACTACTGCTAGCCCATTTTCCCTAAGAACCCGCGTTATATCTGAGAGCAACCCCACCCGATTGAGTGCACGTAGTTCTAACCTAACTCCCTGCAAAACCGAAGGATTAGTACAATTTTGTGCATATATATGTAGCATTGTGCATGTCTAGTAAGAACATACCGCACAAGCCCTGCGTTCAATTGCAGCCTGCAAGCATTTTACAACTCCCTCTTTCTCACTATCTGTGTTCAACACACAACCGTCGACATGCCTAATGAAATACTCCTACAAGAAACAAAGAACTTGGTTATAACAAATTAACAAGGTAGGAAAAGTTATGGGGTTGGTGTTTAAAATGATGGTTTACTTGATAAGCATAGCCTCCACGAGAATCGACTGAAGCATGAAAAATCACGTATTGCATATCAGTAAGCGTGCAAACAGTGTCGAACATGAGTCTCTTCCGGTCCTTGCATTGGATACTAACAATTGAATATCCCTTCTCAGCACAACTCTCAATTGAAATGCTAGCCTTCCTCTCCTTCTCTAAACTATCCAATCTCAGCGTCGTAGTAGGTCCAGCCGGCCAATCAAAGTCCTTTACGGAAAGCATGAGTTGGTGCAAACGACGTTCTACATTAGTCATGGTGGCTAATTCACCCTCAAGAAGGCCAGCAGTTTTAACTTTGTGATGGTAAGGATTCTCTTCTTTGGAAGTTGTGGCTAGGAGGATAGTAGTTAAGTGGTCCTCAATGACATGGAGCCTGTTTTCGTCCATTGGAATGTTTGTTGACTGGTCAGAAATGTACGCAACGCAGGCTAGACGCGCATTATGGCTCCATGCATGTGCTTCAACGACGTTGCAATGGAGATCAGCTAGTGCTGCTGATATCTCCGAGAATAGGCCTGGTCTGTCCTTTCCTGTTATTTCAATCGCTTTAGGCCCGAAAAGGTGAGAGTCAAGTTTGCATTGGGACTTTGTCTCCGGTGTGATAGGCCTACCAGAACCAGCCTGCATATTTTTCGTCTATATAAGTACTCAGAAAAGGCCGGATTAAATAAGCAGCTTATATATAAGGATTCTGCTTATTATGCTTTCTGAAAACTGAAGCAGAAACAGAAAAATAGCTTATAAGCTGCTTAAGAGCATAACACAACCAAAGAAAATATCAATGAACAAACTGTGTTGTTCAAACTTGACGACTAGTTACCTGTTGGATGTATTCGATGACTCTTGGATCGGTAACTTTTTTGCCTTGCTCGTTCTTAACATGGAAAACTGCAATTTGTCAACATAGTAAATCGACACTGCTTATAAGCATTTCTTCCTTGAGAATATCACTAGAGCTATTTCCTTTTACTGAAAATGATGAACACGAAACACCATTCTACTTGCATCAACAAAGTTTTAAAAGAAAAGATGAAAAGAGAGATGAATACCATCCATAAACCAGCCTGCATCAGAAGATATGAAGCCTTTTGTAATGGTGAGGTTCATGTCTGTCAGTACTTGAACAACTTCCAACAAGAGTCCTTGCTTATTCACACTGTCAATCTGCGATGCACATTCAAATAACCATAAATTCTTTCAACACTCTGTTCATCAATAAACGTTAACTCATCCTGGCCAACTGATGAGCGTATAGCAGGAATTCAGGGATCCAAATTCATATAATCAAAACAAGAGAGAAAGATCAAAAGGTGATGCATAATTACCTTTACAACGGTACAGTCTTCCATGCTTTCATTGTCTATGTTAACTCTACAACTGCAATTTGGATAGTGAATAGATAAAGTTTTGCGAATACTAGGCATGATTCTCCAGGTATGGAAGGAGCAATGCGTCTTGATCTAAGGAACTAAAAGAAAATACTTACGCTGGACCGTATAATCTCTCTGGAAGGCTGTCAAAATCAGGATCATAGTAAGGCTGACAAACTTTCTTCATTGTGAAAACTGCAACGAAAGACAGGATAACACCACATTGTCAAAAATTCCTTCGCCTATCTTTTTTCGATTTAACAAGATTGTTCAACGAATTGGTTACGGAACAAGGATGTGGATCGTTCATTACCTTTACGTAACTCTTCGTGTCAGCAACGAGCAAGATATATCATGCAGCGATCATCGACAGGTATAGTTCAAGAAAGAAAATGATGATGCAAAAATGCATGAATTAGGCAATGAGTTGGGCAAATCATCATCATGAACAACAGCATACAACTCCCAGGGGAGAGAGAAGAATGGTTATCATCATGATTTCAATTCTCTCTCTCTCTCATGAATATATACAAACAGGAAAAGGGGAAAAAGGGAAAAGCAGAAAAAGAGGAAGAAAAAAAAAAAGAAAAAAGAGCAGACCTTTATTATTAATTTGTTCCTAAAATGAAACTGAGAAGCCGAGATGGTTTGTGAGATTAATGGTTGATTATATGTTCTGGAAGTGGAAAGAGTGACTACTGAATTGGATGGTTCATATTTCATGTGATAAGAAAAGTAAATGTGTTTTTGTGGGTTCTCCTTGAATCTCTCCATGATCAATGGAACATGATGCATCTGCAATTCTGCATGGTGTCCATGTTCAGTCAAAGAAAACTGTTACTCTATGATTTCAGATGATCATTGTCCTCTTGATTCTGATATAAATAGTATGTGTGTTAGAAAGTGGCGTATCAACCACGTGGCACGAGGGAATTACCTTGCAAATAATTTTCGGTTTGAAACTGGCAGTGAGCATTCACTGTAACTTTTAGCAGGACGATTTTGAGTCCCCTGTTCCGTTAGGGCTAAGTAAGAATTCAAAGGAAATAGATCAGGGGCTTAGCATTCTTTAGGCTCTGTTATCTGCAGTTGAAAAAATCTTGGAAGGCATTCAACATAGTAACCCTGGTCGTGGTAGAATTTGACGGTGTCTGAGACCTTTGCATACAGGCCAAATATAATTTTAGTACTAGTAGCATGTTTCTTTTATCAAGCTGCTTTCGAATATTTGCTTGGACGAACCATCACCACACAGGAGCACATTACATCACGCTACAAAGCAGACACGGTTCTGTGTGTGCAATAACGTGACCAAGACGCTCGTCAGATAAATAATACTACCAGCACCAAGCACATTACAGACCTTAAGGAAAATCAGAAATGCAAAGGAGAGTAAAAGACAAGTAGGCAATTCTCTAAACAACTTTCGATTGAATGAATTTGCAAAACTCAATATGGCATTGCAACTGATCTGACTGTTGGAATACCATGCAGCTCAAAATGAGAACGAATACATGATTGATCTATCGGGGTAATATTTTCACGGAGTATCCAACAGTTCTATCATCAGCTAGAATGCAAAGGTAAGTGAAGAAACAGGTCAATGACCCCTTCACTTTAGTATAGTATAAAGTTGCCTAGGCTTTATATCTCCCACCCTAGTTACTGAACCATGGCCCAACCCCACCATTCACATGCCCGTTGCTGTGGATCCCAACACCATTCGGGACGTGAGGAGGCAACCCAACGGCCATTGGAGGTGGAGTTGGCGGGTGATACAACCCATGCGTATGAGCAAGGTTATGAGGACTAATCAAAGGACTGCCACCTGGACTTCCACTTTTAAGCTGTTGGATGGCATGAATCTGCCTAAGCCCTTCTTCATGTATACGCGAAACTGTCTCCAGCTCTTTCGGTGACAAATTGTCCAACCCAACACCATATAGAGGAGCATGCCGTGACATTTCTTCCGAGAGTTGAGACTCTTGTTGGCGGATATATTGCTGAAAGGAATAAAAATAAAAACAAATAAAATATAAGAAACCATTAGCATTTAAGTCATCAGACAGTCTAGTAGTTAGAATTGTCTTAAGAAGCTAACAGCACATAAGAGTGAGCAGATAAAGCTAGACATCAGATTTTGGCAGCTAAGGAAAATGAGAAACAACATAATATCATAAATCTCAGAACTAAATGTCAGAGAGTGAATGGTCATACAATTAGTCTGATCATAAGACTGTTGGCAAATCAAGTCAGAATTTATTTATGTATGGGGTTAGAGCGGCCTTTGAAATAAATTAGTGAAGCATGGCTCCCAAGAAAACTAACTAATTCCACTTCATTAGGCTGGTGTGATTGCTATCAACATATCAAAGCAAAACAACAAATATGACTCAAAGTTCGCATTTTATTCTCACCATAATTAGTAATTCAAATAGAATAAATTCTTTCAGCGCAGAGCATTATAACTTTCATGACACTGACAAAGAACCATAAAATTAAGGTTTTCTTAAAGAGGGATAAACCTGGAATGCCTGCAACTTGGTTTCCATCCCGTCAATATATGCCTCACATCGAGCAACTTGTTCCTCCTTCTCACGCTTTTCTGCTTCCGTCTGCCCAACCGTTTGTGTTAAACGACGGACTTCATCCTCAAGCGATTGTCTGATCTCGTCACGGGTAGCGTTTTCTGTAGCAAGTCTTTTCAACTCTTCGTCAAATCTTTTTCGAGCCGATTCAGCACCCTTCAACCTTTCAGCAAGAGTATTTTTCTCTTTTGTTACCCTCTGAAATAGTCATGAGTTATATATTCAGTCAAAGCATAAAATCATAAGAACAGGATGCCTCAGCTGATAAAGCCCAAGGCATCCAAATAACACTCCAAGCTGAAAAATGGAAAGAATAGTTTCTTGAAATCAGCATCTGAGAAACCAATAAAACTAACTTATACTGGTCAACCTTTTTGTTGAAAATGTTCAATCTAGGGTAAGAATGTTGGGATATTAGAAATTTTAACACAGAAGAAAATCATACAGGAGTCCACAAAAATTGCACAAAAAGAATTCACTATATTTGGTCGTAATAGAATACACACACACACACACACAGTAAATATATTTCCAATGTAAGATAGCAAACCTTCAATTCATCACGTTTCCTGGATTTCAACTGAGACAGTTGTGATTCGGTATCATGAAGACGATCCTGGAGAGTTTTCTTCTCAGCCATAAGTTTTGTGATTTTATCATCCTTTTCTGAGCGCAACCACTCTAGTTGATTTTCGACTTCTTGTATCTGCTCTGTCATCTCCTTTCTTTCCCGAGCAAAGCGATCCGCCTCAGCCCGCATTTCAGACTGTCATCAGGTGCAAGTGTCAAACAGTGTGTCACATTTCTGAATGAGCATATATAGACAAAATAATTACCTTCAGACGACTATTAGTAGCCTCAGACTCGGTCAGCCTTTGGGATAAACCAGCTTTGTCTTTAGTGATACTAGCAATTTCAGCTTTTCTTTCGTCACGAATACGGAGAATTTCATCTTGACTGACACTGAACCGATGCCAAAGAGCTGCTCGTTCAATATTAGCGTGGTCAGCAACCTCCCTCATCATGCTAAGAACAGGTCTAACGATTTCTTGCTCCTCACACAGTAAGATGGCCAAAATCTCCAATTCTAAATCTGTTTCACGACTGGCATCAGTAGTGGTTGTAGCACGGTCAACAAGTCTCTTTAGCATCCTTGGTCTGTGGGTCTCATCAGCATACCATTTGAACAAAATTGTATACAGAATTTTCACAAATTCTTTCACCTTCAACTCTGCAGAGAGTGCCAACGTCTCAGCAAGACCAAGAATCAAACTGAAATCATCCCGCTGTATTTGAAAATGTTCAATGGCTTCACCATCGATGACCACTTCCGACTGCAGAGAATTTTCTGCAACATATTGTGAAGTCAAATTCATTCGTCTAGCTAGGCGTCTTTCCAACACCACAGCTACAGACTGAGGAATGAATGAGCCACGTGCTACGGCTCTCTCAAATGTTTGGGCGGCTTCAACCGCAAGACAGGGTATGGATAACATCTCCATTAGAATATAAGTGTCAGAAAAATGACAACTACCATCGAACACATGCTCCTCGCCTGAATGTGAACTTTCACAGTGCGACCCACTCTCACCGAATACGAAAAGCCCAGAAGGGGTTGGTGAGTAATTATTTCCAAAATCATCATCAGCGTCAATATCTCGAAGAATGGATTCAGCAATGTCAGCACAACTATTTACAGTCCGGCTTAAATAATCTAAAAAGCAGGGAGAGACTTCAGTGCCCAAATTCTTTAATCTGACTCGTATGGATCTCACCTGCATTAAGACACCAGCAAAAATGAACGGCAGGCTCAAAGATACAAAGCAGAAGGATACAACTATACAAGTCAGGAAATGAAAAAGAGGTGTGATTTTCTTTTGTTTGTTCTTACTGCTTCAGGAAGATGTTGACAATGAAGAGCAGCTTTAAATATAAAATCCACAGTCGCGACAAGGGGCTCATCATTAGAATCAGCCAAAAGCTCCAGTGATTGAAAAAGAACACGTTCCCACACTTCACTGCTACACTCTAATTGACTGAGTGCCCCGAATACCTGAGATATAAAAGCTTGTCAAGATGAGCTATATGCATGAAAACAATAACAGTATTTACTTGCAGACCCTCACCGGCAAACGTAGTGCAGGTTCTGCATCAGGCTTCTGCAGTCTATCTAAAAGTGCGCATGCAGCAAGAGGATGTTCTGAATGCTCAACTAGCCTCGGGACCAATGCAACAAGATCAGGTTGAAGATGCTTGGGAGCTTTATCCAGTACAAGAGCGATCTTTTGAGCTGACTGCGGCCGCCTTCTTGGTTCTCTACAACCTTGTGGCACTGCTCCATCCAGTGCTCTCAAGGAGTTCACGATCAATCCAAGAAGCTCCTCTGACTGCTCCGGCCACTTGTTCTGTGAATTAAGTCCCCTTAATCAGCACACACCATAAGCAAATAAGATAAGACTTAAAAGAGTATTTTAACAACTATACCTTGGACCGGAGAGAGGGGTTTTCTGATGAGCCAGCAGCAGAGGTCTCTGGCGGACAAATAGCCTCTCCAATGGCATTTCTTTTGGCATATAAATCAACCGCTTTCGTATCACCACTTAGTGCAGCAGATGCACTTACACATTCATCAAATCCAAGTTCAAGTCTCTCCTCAGCGGAAAGCTGAATGGATTCAGCTATTCCATTTTCCCTGTCAGATTCTAGTGGACTAGTTGCTCCACTCCCATCTGGGGAAGGCTTTGAACTAACATCAGAATCATCATATGAACTAACTTCTGACGGCTGGCAACACTCAACCATTATGTCCAAGAGTAAATCAATAATTGCTTGTTGCAAAACTTTGACCCCCATCAATAAGTTCATCAAACTGGGGGAAGACTCGTCATACTTGTTACTTTTCTTCCCATCATTGCTGCTGGATATCTTTGTAGGAAGTAGCAATTTTTTCAGTTTTGCAGGGTCATCAAGATAACCACGTAGTCCAGTCAAGAAACCAGCTATCGTCCCAGCATCCATGAGAAGCTTCTCTCTGAAAGTGACCAGTGGTTGAGAAGCACTATCTCCATAACTAAGGTGAAAACCGGCCCTCGAGAGAAGATTTCTGAATATATCTTCTTCATCTCCACTCAGACCTTCACTATCATCAGAATCTATAAGTTCATCAGGGTCGGTCGTCAGGGCATCTTGATCATCTTCAGAAGCAAAAACCTGGGAAAAATGATCTTTTAAGTTCAACCAGGATAATAACATCAATTGCAAGTGGTAGTAATAGATAAAGAGAAAATCCAACAGTCATCACTATTAATAGATACCTCAATTCGGTATCAAATACTTTGTCGACCTGAACGCTTACCCCAAATGTGAAAGTGCACATCTAGCACATGACAAATCTAGTTTTGAACTGCTAAGGTTTTTAAAGACAACTATGAAAATCAAACCTATGTTCATGGAACAACACATCCATATATTGCTCCACACTGTGACAGGAAAAATGAAGCCATAGTTATCTAATTACCTACGGCTCAGGCCCCTGGCAATGAATTTTGAGTGTGTCCATATTCTGAACTCTAGTTTTTTTATTCGCACCCGCAGATTAACAATCATTTGTCTGCAAATGTAGCTGTGATAATTTAGGCAAATTTAATAATGTGATTCATTTTAGGAAAAAACTTCAGTTGGTGAAAAACTATAATGCAAGTCATTGTTCAAACATGTTTGTCTTATCCAACTTATGTGTGGAATTATAGGAGTTTTGGAATGTGTTCGTAATAATAATTACTTATAAGCAGGATACATGCAAGTCGTGGCTACAGTTTTTAGGCAAGACAGGGGTACAGTTTTTAGGCGAGACAGGAGGTAAGGTAACAGACAGCAAAATACATGGCAATCTACTAACCTCCAGGTCTGAAAATTCGAACCATGGGCAACAGTCCAAGATCTCACAAACAAACACGACCGTGTCACGTAACAAGAACCCGGCATCAGCTTCTAACAAGTCAGATACCTTCATGAATTGAACAACTGAATTGTTCCACGTCTTAGTACAAATGGAAGACTCTTTCCAGACAGTTTTAGATGGATTTTTCTGATTCACAATAGCCATTCTGTATTTGACCCAAAAGTTCTTATCTGGGTCGCTGCCAACTGATTGGTCACTCTCCAAATATATGCATATTGTGTCGAAGGACTCGTAAACACCTGCACAACCAAAGGGGGTGAAGAAAACATTAGAATAAGCCATAGTGTTAGGGAGGGGGGGACACATTAGTTGCTACAACAATATGAATGTTCGAAGCATAAACTTTAAACAGCCACTCACCAATCCTAAGCTCACATCCCCCAGCTTGAAAGAATTTGCTAAATATTTTTCTAGTTTCCATTATCTCCTTGAAGGAAAAGAAGTTCTCCACCTTCCATGTGAATGAACTTCTTTTCTCAATTTTCTCTGAAAGGGATGAAGCATTTCCAGAGTCACTTGTGAAGTCCACCATTGTAGATGTTTCTTTCAATATAAGAACCTCAGCAGAGAAGTAAATATAATCCTGCACAAGATATCCCGAATCCTGATCAAAGAGACTAGTGAGTGTCACAAACTCACGCCAACCCCAGTCCTTTGCAGCCTTAGAGTAGCGATTCTGAGATTCCTTTGTGACAGACTTTTCTTCCATTTTTTGGTTCACAACAGACAAGCGATGGCTCACAAAGCAACTCCAGTCACTGGTAGTATTTCGTGAATCTGTAACTTCAAGAAAGACTGAAAGGTAACATGGAGGCTGAGACTGACCTGGGACCACCAAGCATAAATGAGGATTCATCAGTTCAGTACGAGAAGTCAGATGCAAGCTCAAAAGGATCGTCTAAGAAAATAAATAGCACAAGCTCCTCGATTAAGCAATGCTTGTATCCTGTTTGTTCACAGTTCAGTTAACATTCTACCTTACAGCAAGATGAAAGGTACAAATGTAACATTTAGTTAAAATATGAGCTTTTCAAAGAAACATTTAGGGCAAGATACACTATTATAGCTCTGAATTCCAACATATAACATAACTTATTGCGACCAACCCACTCTTCAAAAGCACAACCAACTCAAACAATATCATGTTGATGGAACTGCAGAACATATCAACTACGATAGAAAGGAGGTTACCAAACCAATAATGTATTGTGATACTGACCTAAGAAAATTTGGTAAGACAATAAGCTTCTAATTAATTTTACAATATTTTGTTCCTAACTAATCGTACCATATGCCTTACATAAACTAGGTAACTAGGAAATGCTAACCATGCCGCTTTTGGGAATGCTCACTGCACAATTCTAAAGTTTCCATATTCAAAACGTACAAACACTTGACGTATTTATGACCGATGATCTTTAAGAATTCATTTTCATAAATTATCCTAGATGTTCAGACTTGCTTATAGAAACAAGCTAATCATAAGCGCATTCATCTCCAGAAGAGGGTAACTTTTCAACGAAAAGAATCATGATAATACAACCACTTCCCAGTTGAAGTTACGACACTTTACCTCGGGGGTAAACGATGAGGCGACAATCTCGGTTTCCGATCTGAAACCTCCTGCTTTTAATGCAAAGGCCAGTAATTTTCCTTTTCTTCAAAAGATCCTTCAACCTAGTAAAATTTCCAATTTTCCATGTAAACTTCCCTACATGTGCATCCGACTTCCTCACATTCCCCCCATTCCTTGCACCAATCGAAGGGCTAATCTTCTGAAAATTACTCGTCTCCTTAATCACATGAAACGATGTGCTAAATACAGCTGCATCATCCACCAAGAACCCAGACTCAGGGGACACAAACTCAGTCATTTTCATATAATCATTCCAACCCAAACTCGTATTATCCCCACACTTACTATCAGCAGCAAAGCGCCCATAGCTATCCCTATGCACGTGGCTGGATCCACTGCCCGGCTTCTGATTCAACACCGACATCCTAAACAAACACCAACAAGTCTTATCAGATAGGGACGTTGCACTCTTCTCGGTATCCTTACTCTCCAAACACATTGACAAATACTCAACACCATTCACCACACTCTGGTAAACACTTATCCTGAGATTACACTCCCCAGCTGAAAAAACAGGGCTCATAATCTTCTGAGTCTTGATCATCTCCCTAAACAAACAAAAATTGTGCACCTTCCAAGTAAACTTACCACTCAAAACATCGTTATTACTGGGTTGCAGATCAAAATTATCGGGAGAAAACAAAGGGGACTCGTTGAGTATCAATATATCCGCAGTTATAAGTATGCAATCATTAGATGAGTGCAGAAATCCAACCTTAGGGTCTAACAGAGAATTAAGCGAAGCGAAATCACACCAGCCGTGAGACTTCTTCTTAGACGAGAACCTATGCCAGCTATCCCTATGAACAGTCTTAGAAGAGTCAGATAGATTGACAATAGCTAACCTATAGCTCGCAAAACAGTCCCATTTAGAGGATGCTGTATTTCTAGGGTCCATGATTTGGAGATAAATCGATAGATAGCCAGGGAGTGCCTGTGAGTCACCCTTAGGGTAGATTAACAACCGGCAATCAAAACCCCCAACCTCAAAATACTTACTCCACAGCGACCGGGATTTTGTTTTCGGGAAATTCGCGATTGTCCATCGGCATACAGCGGAATAGTCCCCTCTCCGCTCCACCAGGACTGACTCCGCCGCCGCGAATGACGTGGTGGCCACGGCGGCGGAGGATGAAGAAGAGGTGGAGCTTGTGGAGTCGCCAACTGGATCCTCGATTGCGGCGGAAGGCTTCTCGGAGGTGCGTCGGGTCAGTGGAGGTGGTGCCGCCGGGGTGGCGGCGTCGGAAGAGGACACGGCGGCGTCGTTTTGCTGGTGGTGCTGGTGGTGATGGTGTTTCATTGTTTTTTTTTTCTTTTTTTTTTTCCTGTTGTACAATTGAAATGACACACTATCAGAGTTGATTAGGTTTTTCTTTTCTACGTGTGTTATTACATGTTTTTTCTACACTTCTACTACTAGGGGGCGTGTATTTCAGTGAACTCTAGTAATTTATTTATTTTCATTTTTACTAGTCGATTAATTTTTTCTACGCAGCATATATACTAAAACTAGATAAATAGCTCAATAAAGTGTACTGTATACTTTAGTTTAGTTGTAATGCTCCAACTTTTATGTCCATAATCCTGATCCTAAGGGTCATCGTGAATATATAGGTTGTTGTTCCGTTGAAATTCTAACTAAATAATACGTCTCGATAAACAATCTTGAAGTTATTACAAATAAATTTCCTAATATAAATAAATGTGTACATCGGACGTAAGTTAACTGTCATTGTCGTCATTTCTTGTATAACCAATCAACCATACCCATTGTTGTTGGGGTTTGTTCAAATGGTTATATGTTCAAAGGTGATACCATTTGAGTTGGTAGCCGCATGGACCTTGTTGATCGAGGGTCGTCCCTTTATGGTTATGATGTGATTATCGGTGTATGATTTTCACATGATAAATTGGTTCCACAAAGGCAAGGCAATATGTGTTCTTGACAATCAATGTGTTTGAACTTGTGTGGAACTCGGGGAAAGTCACAAGGACCACGAGACATTCATTATAATACTACTCCAAAGCACAAAAACTTGCGAAAACATGTGTCGACATGGATTATTATTATATATGTACCCCTCAAAACTTACCGTGTGTAGCCTAAAATGCTAAGTGTACATACCGCTCTTAATTACTTGATTTTATGACAGGTTAGACTTATGAAAGACGAGCGATTCTAATTGAATGGGTTATCACGCCTTAATAAAGAACCGTAAAATATAAATTTGACAATGATATTAGGGGAAATAAACAAGAGTGGCCCATAAAGACTTGAAAAATGATCCATTTAAAAAAAAAAGGACTTCAAAAATCCTACCACGAAAAATAAAACCCTTTTATTCAAATATACTACAAATCAATTTATAGTATATTTGTATATGTTCGAATCTACAATCAAAGAATTAGCACAAACGGTTCGGCACCCAAGTGCGGTTGTGGAGGGTTAGAGTTTTATGCCGAAGACCTTATTGAAAAAGGTTTGGGTTTTATGATGTGGATAAAGACCTCCAAGCCCACCTGATTGAATGGATTAGACTATGCAATGGGTAGGGGGGCCTTATAGCAATCTAGCCCACTCGATGAGAATTAGCACAAACGGTTCGGCACCCAAGTGCGGTTGTGGAGGGTTAGAGTTTTATGCCGAAGACCTTATTGAAAAAGGTTTGGGTTTTATGATGTGGATAAAGACCTCCAAGCCCACCTGATTGAATGGATTAGACTATGCAATGTGTAGGGGGCCTTATAGCAATCTAGCCCACTCGATGGATGATATGGAATAGTACTATTAATTAAGATAATAATTTTGAACTACATTTTACTTGGCTTTATTAGATAATAATTGTGACGACTTCAGTTTATTACACTGTCAGTGTGCTTGTTGGTGATAACAATGTGAGCTAAGTGGACCGTGGTGCGTACTGCTAGTGTGAATGTTGGTGATAATGGTGGGAGTAAACCTATAGGTGGTGGTGTGATTGATGCTCATGCATGGTGGTAATTCTGGTGGTATCATAGACTGTTTTGGTATAATTGTCAGTGTTCTTTGTTCCTTTCTATTTCCATCTCATTGTAGGAAAATGGTTTTGGGAGTATCTTCTACCCCTCGGTTCTCTTTCAAGTTTCCTATTTACTATTCTCAAAATAATTTTAAAAAAATAATCGAAAATAGAAAAAAAAAAATTGATGATCACAAACTTGAACTTTATGTCATTATGCACATAAAATCACCACTCATCAAAAATTTCTTATCTTTTTTCTATTTTTTAAAGTATTTTTTAAAAATTATTCTAATACTATAGAATATGAAACTATAGAGGGAATGGAGTGATTAATAGAAATAACGTAAATAGACATTCTACAGAGATGCGTCGACTTAAAAGCTAATAAAAAGTAAAGATTAACAATGTTTAGAAGTTGTTAAAAGATCAATGTTTAAAAGTAGTCTTTTAGTTAAAAATTATCAATGTTTAAAAGTAGTCTTTAAGTTAAAAGATTATCAATGCTAAAAAGTAATTTTATTTGCTTCCTCGTTGATATAAGTGACCAGGAGTTATAAGGGTGGCCGAATGATAATAATGTTGGAGTAATAAGGAGAGGTCGGGGGTTTGAACCCCAACGAAGTCATAAGATGGTTTAGGATAAATCTACTATTAAAGTATGTTATAAATAAATATAATAAAATTAGACTACGAAAGAAAATCAAGTATATTTTTATAAATATAACTTTATTATATACTTATCACGTGTAATTTGGAAATAATTTATAGTTAAAGTTTGAAACAAGTCAGTTTAGAAACACTAAAATGGAACGCAATGAATACTTAAGTAGATCTAAACATAATAATTGAACTTGACAAAATTAAAATTAACTAAATTTCAAATCTCTTCGTATGAAAACTCATTATTTTAAATTCAGTTCAACTTTGTTCAGTTTCATTCCGTTAAGTCCAATTCTGTTCAGACTTGCTTAGTTGTATTTTATAATAAAAATAAATTCAGTTGAGTTCAACTTCATTCAATTATGTTCAGTTCAACTATGTTCAATAATTTTGTTTAGACCAAAAAAAATAGTTTATTACTGAGCAATTTTTGTCATAGCCATGGGTGGGACTCGACTGGACGACTCGTGTGTGGTGTGGTCACGGGCGAAGCCACCATTAACCAAGTTGGGGGCAATTGCCATCACTTAATTTTTTGTTTTAAATATATGTGATCTTTTCACTTTGCCCCCTCTAAAATTTTGTTTTGCCCATCTTCAATTCTAAAATTATGAATAATTCCATAAACTTTGGATTATTTGTAGATTGAAACTTAAAAGGTAAAACATCTCAACATATTTTTTTTATAACAAAGTAAGAACTATATAAAATGTACCTATATAACTTAAATAATTTTAGAAAATTACATAAAAGAACCACTTGAGGTCACCTAATTGTTAAAATAGCCACTTTAAATAACTACTTACAAAAAATGTCATTCTATTATTTGTGCCCTAAAATCTAATAACCTCTTACAAAAAAGACCATTCTATTTTTTGGTGCCCTAAAATCTAATTAATTTGGATGTCAATTTCTCGCTCGACACCAATGTTCTCATTAAAATGAATTCTGATGGTGTTTTTGACATCCATTAGTGTTAATTAATTACTAGCTAATTATATTTAACTATTTTTTTCTAACTAATTAATATCTATACACAGAAACTAATGAAACTGGCATTTAATTTTTGTTGTTGAAACTAATGAAATTTTCATCTCTGTTGTTGAATCTAATGAAACTAACATTTTTTTTGTTCGCTTGTGATGCTGAAACAAATGAACTTAGCATTCGTGTTGCTTAAACTAGCATTTTTGTGACTCAAACTAACACTTATGATGCTTAAACTAGCACTTATGATGCTTAAACTAATGAAGCTAGCATTTAGTTGTTGAAACTAGCATTTGTGTTGTTGAAACTAATGATACTAGCATTTGTGTTGCTGAAACTAGCATTTTTGTTGTTGAAACTAGCATTCATGATGCTTAAACTAATGAAAATAACATTTTTGTTGTTGAAACTAATGAAATTGACATTTTATGATATTGAAACTAGCATTAATAGTTAGTTTCAACTAGTTCGGCCAGTTTATGAAACTAGTTTTTATTTGAAACTAGCTTCTAAAACTAGCTTTTTGTGTGAAATTAACTTGTGGAACTAGCTTTTATGTGTTGAAACTAATTTGAAACTATGTTTTTTCAGTTAAAATAATGATTATATTTTTGTAATTATAGTTTTCATATTTTTCTAATTTATTTAGTTTAGTATAAATAAGTTTTAGAGTTAATTTAATTATTTTATAAAATTAGCAACTAGTTTTAAAGGTTAATTTCAGGAAAAATATAAAATTAACGGTTAGTTTCAAATTGTTTCAGTCATTTTTAGCTAGTTTCAGCCACTAGCTTCCGGATGTCAAATTTGCTATTAAATCCAACTGAACGAGATTTTGAGGTCCATTTATGTAGGCGGATTTCAAAAATCTTAATTAAATTCAGTTTAGCGAGTTTTTTAGGTCCATTTTAGCTAGTTTCAGCTAGTTTCAGTGGCTGAAACTAGTTTGCGGATGTCAAATGTGCTATTAAATCCAATTGAACGAGATTTTGAGGTCCGGAAGCTTAGTAAGTAGCGAGCATTTGGTAACTAATGTTTTAAAGTGGCTTTATTTGCAATTAGTTGTTGTTTATAATTTATATGTGTATTTTCTTTTATTACTATATTTAAAATTTGCAAAAATTTAAACAGAAAAATACAATAACACAATATCAAAAATTTTGCCCCCTCTGACAAATTTTTCTTGCTTCGCCCCGAGTGTGGTCACTGGTGCCCTGCTCATTTAAAAACGCGAGTTTAGGAATAAAAGTAGTACTGTAGAAGTTAGCAACTAGTACGTAGGGGCCGAAGAATGTAGGAAATCGTGCGGGGCCATGGATCCATCAAAACACAGCTCACAAAGTCAAAGTGCTTGATTAAGCTGCCGACCTTCGTCATCATAGTATCCGAAATTCCCATTACACCCCCGGGTCTTACGCTATACCAGCTCAATCAGTACCATCAATCCATTCAATTCAATTCAATTCAATTCAATTTCAAATCCATAACCCTAATAACACAGACACTTCTGTTCCTTTCTCTTCTTCTAGAGAGAGAGAGAGAGAGAGAGTTAGTTGGACAAGGGATAGATGGCAATACTGTACGCGCTGGTGGCGCGTGGGTCGGTGGTTCTGGCGGAGTTCAGCGCTACCACCACCACGGCGAACACGATCGCGCGCCAAATCCTGGAGAAAATCCCCGGTGACAACAACGACTCCAATGTTTCGTATTCTCAGGATCGGTACATTTTCCACGTCAAACGCACCGATGGCCTCACTGTTCTCTGTATGGCCGACGATACTGCCGGACGTAAGCTCCTCCCATTTTATTTGACCTATCTCAATTCTGATGAATTTTTTTCCTCTCTCTGTATGGATCTGGTTGAATGGTCATTAATTACTTTTTCAATTTAATCGAAATTGTATAATTGTTGATTTGAATTACTATACTGAAATTGAATGCCTCTTTAACTTGGTTGTTTTCCGAGATTTTGGATATTTGTAAATTTATTTGTATTACGCCGTCAAATTACAGATCATATATATACAATTGAACGCGGAGAATAAGCTCAATATAGTTAAACATTAATGGAGATAATATTTGATGCCTCGCCTCTACTGGTTTAGACTAGGTTGTTTTGGCCATCGATGTTTCCTGACAAGCAAAATTCAGGCTGTGTTTAGGTTATAATACCTTTTGCCTTTTGGTATTTGAAAAAAAATGCCAATTAATACATACTTAGTCATTATTAGTTTTAGTAGCCGGTGATGGCTGTCTTTACTGTGGTGTTCAATGCCGAGGCATAGAGCGAGCAGGACTGATGAGAAAACCTGGAAGTTTATGTATGGGCATAAAGCTAGAGTAGGAGAACCATATGCATTATAGCCACATTATGCATGTTGTGAAGAACCTTGTAAATGTAACTTGTGTATATTAATCATCTGGTTTTTCAGCTTATGGATGTTCTAGCTAATAATATAGTTTGCTGATGTGTCATAGCATCATGTGTCAATTTTTGGAGTGAATGTCATGATTATAGTAACCAGAAGAATTTTGAATTTTCAGCAATGAATCTTAGTTTTAGTAATGCATTTTATGATGACTATAGTCCCTGGTTGATTATGTACCTGAATGGACTTTTTTTACGTTCTAAGACTACATGATTTTTCTTAACTGCTTGAGTAATCCCTTCATATTCTTCTGAAATCTGTGCAGGGAGAATTCCTTTTGCATTTCTTGAAGACATTCATCAAAGATTTGTTAGGACTTATGGACGAGCTGTGTTGTCTGCACAGGCTTATGCGATGAATGATGAATTTTCAAGAGTCCTTAGTCAGCAAATGGAATATTACTCAAATGACCCAAATGCTGACAGAATAAACCGACTGAAAGGTGAAATGAGTCAGGTGGGGATCCTATTCTAACATGTGAGAGGGGAAAAAAGAGAGATAACCTTTGCATCCTCTTTTCAGATTCTATACAAATTTTAGTTGCTACAGTGAGCCGGTGGGCATCCTAGATGTTTATTTGTTAAAGATGATGAGTTTATTTCCCTGAATAGATGCTTATGTTCAGTTGCAACTCGTCTAAAATGCGTTGAATGCTTCATTCAAGTGTTTGCTGCCTAGGCTGAAAATGTGATAAGTTGATGCATCATACATTCATATTCACATTACTGAAGTAGTCCCAGTCTGCCACATTTTGATATTTTCAATAAGATTATATTGTCTATAGGCATATTTAAATACGACAGCCTGTCTCCTCACATGCTGTTATATTTGTGTTTTTTATATCTAAAAACATTATCTACTCGTTTAACAGGTGCGAAATGTCATGATAGAGAATATTGATAAAGTCCTGGAACGAGGTGATCGGTTGGAGTTGCTGGTTGATAAAACAGCAAATATGCAAGGGAACACTCTTCGCTTCAGGAAGCAGGCTAGACGATTTAGAAGCACTGTGTGGTGGAGAAATGTCAAACTCATGTAAGCATACTCAACAGATTTGACTTTCTGAAACAATGTATAACTGTTGTTAAAACATGCTGAAGCATACTAAACGCAATTGGATGAGATTGTTGCTTGATATGCAAGTTATTATCACTTCAATAATTGGGCTTCCCTATGTAATTTTTGAGATATCAATTACAATTCTTGAAAGATCATTCCTTCCTGTTGACACTTGGTCCCATTTGTTTATAATATTGGCCAACATTAGCTTAGTTTACACTAGGATTATTTAAGTGGCCTCCTCTCTCTTCTGCTCGTACTGATGATTGGTTTTTCCACAGGATTGCCTTGATATTGCTTCTCCTGGTAATTGTATATGTGGTCTTTGCTTTCGTCTGCCATGGCCCTGCACTTCCATCTTGTTTGAAGTGAGGATTCAGTCATGTACATCTGGTGGCCTTCTCCTGGTACCCAGTTGTGTACTTGTGCATTATTTTTGGAGATCCTGTACAATGCTTTGTATCTACTGCAAGAAGTTGACACATTGAAGGCCTTCTCCCTTGATTTGCTGGTTTTAGATGTCAGTGTATGTAAAGCTTCCTCTGGGGTTCTACTCTGGTGGAACAGCTGATACTCTCCGGTGATCACTATTTTCTCGTATTTTCTTTCTTTGTGTGATATGATATGTTTTCTCCGTCTTTACTTTATTTAAAACAAACAAGATTTTGTGCCCATGTCTGTGGCGGTAAATGTCTAATTGTTCTGTTGAGATCTGAACACCTATTTCAATGGTTTGTTGAAGTTGAATGCCATAGTGAACATTTTCTTTGAATCTGTGGATGCTCAAATATTGAATTTTCTGTGAAGCTGCTGATGTGTGCCTTATGGTTGGAGTGAATATGACCTGGAATTCTTTACCAACATTATGGATATGCATCCGATTTATTGAGAAAAATCATCAAGGACAACAAATTCTCTTTCTCATGGCCCATAAAGCATGGAGAACTTCATTGCGTAATGTAGTACTGTTTATCATTCTTGTCCGATCATGTGGCATTCACGTTTTCTACTTATGCTAGATGTTTGAGCCTTTGAGGCCATTATCTTATTTTATCAAAGACTATCATAAATGAATGCATGACTGTGATATGTCGGGATTTCGGTATTGAGATGACCGTACAGCCTAAAATAAGAGCAGGTGAGGGCCTGTCAGGTAGACTTTTTTTCTCTTTTAACGTTCAGTGATGCCTAAGAGGCTATGATAGATATTGAGAAATCACATTGTAATATCAATTCTCAAGGATGGATGCATGCTTCTCTATGCTTTTAGGTTTGTGAACTCTTATGTTAAAGACTTAAATTGACATATCTGTGAGCATTTGGATTGGAAGGAGTGAGTAATTTGTCTTTTTTCCTTTAAAGGTTGTCATGTAAGATATTTTGTGACCGTACCATTATGAACTGGTGGTGGCTATTGTTTTGAGTAGTGTTGTTGGATCACGAGTAGGTGTATGTACATTTGGCTGTGGGGGAACTGTTTATTCTCTTGAGTCAGAGAGAAGAAAGTGTTTTAAATAGCTAACCGAACTTAGGTAGAAAATCTGGTGTTAGTTGGAGAAAATTTGGTATAGAAAGGTTCTCAATCTCATGTTAAAAGAGATTTTGCAAAATAGATGTAAATATGTCATATGACTCATATATATGTGTACATGATTTCGGATTATGCAAGTGAACAATCCATAAGGTTTGTGGTTTTATAAACAAAAGCCAATACATACAAGCAGTCTTCTTCTCCATTAAATTCCTCTGCTTGTCTGCATTAGGATGAATGTGATTGGTGTTTATACAATGTACACATGGTGCCAGGTCCACCTTAGAACAAAGAGAAACTTGAAGAAAGAAAGAAACAGAAGATACATATGTGCCAATAAAATGTAGAGAGATCTGCAAAACTACTCAGCAGGATTAGAACAGTGTTGAATGGTTGGCCAAGCTTTGTACACTCAAAAAATCCTAGGGCAAGATGAAGATTAGGTTTTGCTGGCTGTTCTTGTTTGCACTCTACCTATGTCACATGCCCCAGTTTATCCTCACCTTGTTGTTTTCTTTAGGTTTTCGTGTATATACTAGTCCATGGTTTGGCGTAAAATGTGTCCGTATCGACTGGAGACCGCACAGTGCGATTAGATTGATCGAGTCGACTGACTATCCTAAATTTGTAGCAGAACTTGTATATTCACACATTTCACACACCTTGGCATGAAAGTATAGTTGTGAACATACAAGATTACTAGTGAATGAGTTTTACCATGTTCTGTAAGCCAGAAGTGACGGCAAACATCAATAATAGATGTGGGATTGAAGAACTGGACAAAATGCTGGGCAACCAAGTATAAAAGAAAAACACTATCTTTGCCTGTATGAGAAAGCCTCGTGAAGCTTACAGTATCTTACAATTCACAAGTTGGCCTTGTGCCCTGTTTCTTGATGTCCCTCCTTCACAAACTACTAGTAGTTGGCATTTCAATGTGCGCAAAACTACATACCCTACAGATGTTTTTTTTAGAAATTTCGAATAGTGAGTGTTGTCTTGCCGTGTTTGTTTAGTGGCAAACAGTCAATAAAGGTGTGGAGTAGAAATGTGTCAAAGAAATAAACGTAAACAGTCTTAAAAAACAAACAGATATAAAATGAATATGTAAACAATTTAAAAAGAACAGATACGTTACGACAGTTTGTTAATAATACGTATTTGTATTCTAGCGGGACCACAAACCAATATTGACACCACAACAAACCATTTAACCTCACATAAACTAACACCAAATTACCCAGACATACACCTATAAGGTATCATCTTCACATGCAAACCCATTTTCATACCACAAGCTTACAAAACATCCACCTAGCAAACTCTCAATAACACTTCACACTCTCTTCCACTCACTACCTCACATTCACCTTTATATACAACGCCATTCCTCCTCACTAATCGCATTCTATTCCTCCCCTCAAAACCCAACTCCAAGCCCCTCTTAGCCATGGCCGCGAAAACCGCCATTTTCATCCTCTCCCTCCTCTTGCTCGCCACATTCTCCAACGCATGCGGCTCATGCAAGGGGTACCCTACCCCTAAGCCTCACCCGACCCCTATGCCAAACCCCACCCCTAAGGCACCCCCAGTGAATCCTTTCTGCCCCCGTGATACGTTGAAGCTAGGCGTTTGTGCTGACCTTCTCGGTGGCCTGGTGAACTTGGTGGTCGGAAGTCCACCATCTGGCGACAAATGCTGCCCTCTGCTAGAAGGGTTGGCGGATTTGGAGGTTGCAGCTTGTTTGTGCACTGCCATTAAGGCTAGTGTCCTTGGGATTAACTTGGACGTGCCTGTCGCACTTAGCGTGCTCGTTAGCGCATGCCAGAAGACCATTCCTGATGGATTCAAGTGTGTATAGAGACACCATGGAGTTTAAGTAATGTTGTTAATGGAGTTTGTTGTTGTGTTTCATGTAAAATGGTCATGTTTAGTTATTGGTATTATATTAGGAGTTCGGTAATATTGTGTGCTTTAATTTCCGTTTTGAAGTTTCAATGTAAGTTTATTTGATTTTGTAGTTGAAATAAAAGCAAGGCAAGATTGTTTGCCTTGTGTAACTTAATTTGTGTATGTTCTCTTTGATTAGTACTTCTGAATAGTATAAAATGTGTATTCTGAATTTCTGATTAATTAAGAGTTTGATGTAAAGGTTTATTCCCCTTTGTGATCAAGGTTAACTTCATATGTTAAATGTTGGAATATATCTCGTGACATGATTTTGTCTCAGTGTATTTATTTGTTTGTTTTGTTTTTTTTAAAGGTAAAATATCAGTAAAAGTAAAAGGTAAAATATTGCTAAAATACCTTCTATAATATTATCAGCCATACTTTTTAGATGAAATATTCTGATAGATAGACTAAAATAGGCGACAAACATAGGTTTTCTTTTTTTCCAAAACAATATTGTAGGGACTTTTCATATAGAAACTACATTTTGTTAACAACCCCAGTCCCCAAATGACATTTGTGTACTTTAGAATGTGATAAGGGCTAAGGGCTAGACTGTATTTCCATACCAAAAAATAATAATAAAATAAATAGAAACTACATTTTGTTAACAACATTGTAATAATGTAATTTTTCTTAACAATATAGTAGGTAAATATATATTTAAGCTGATCATCTCAAAATAAACAAATACTCGTTGCTAAATCTTAAATCTAATAACAATTACAACCATTTATTTTAATATCTTCAATTCCTTTTATACCATTCCTTTTTTTCTTTTTCTTTTTCAACTTGAAATGGTTGCTAAATATTATTGTGGTCCAGATAATCTACTTGGATTGAAACTTGATAGGTGTAGCGTTACAAATGCAGCTAGCTAGATCTAAGTAGTAGTAGTAACACAATTTAATTTGTATTATAACAACGTATCAATAAATTTGTAATAATAATGAAACACATAACATAATAATTTCTCCATTTCATTAATAACTTCCTCTTCGGTCAACACGATTTATATTTGACCGGACATTACTCCTAAATAGTACAATGCAATTCTTTTTTAAAGTTATATAATTAAAGTTCATAAGTTAGTAGTATTTTAAATATTTTTTTAAATTTATTTTATTAATATAAATTTAGATGTAATATACGAGTCAAATATAATTACCGTTGACCAAAGAGGAAGTTTGTAATGAAATGGAGGAAGTATAATTAATATAATTAGTGTTTATTTGATAAAACAAACTAATAAAACTAATAAAGTAACCATAGAAATAAAGTGACTAAAATTTTATTGTTATTGATGTTCTTATAACTTGCAATGATGCAATTCATTGTCCCATCTTTAATTTGTTCTTCCTGCCCGTCCCATTTATGGTTTTATGTTTCTAATTTTTTTTCTACTTTTTCCTTAATATACTTTTTATAATGTTTATGTTCCTGTCTACTTTATTCGGATTTCACCACTCAAACATATAACTATTTTATCCGAATTTCACCATTCAAACACATACTTACTTGTTCGGTCCAGGTCAAAACATCATCATAATTTAATTTTGGTGCCTTAATTTTGTTGATTTTTTTAATAGTAGATTACTCTAGAATAACATCCTTTAAAAAATTGAGTTTGGCCAAACCGGTTAATCTCAATCAATTAATCGAAACAGATCCAAAGAAACAAACAATAAAAAACCGATAATAATAATAATATATACGAAAAGATATTTCGTAAAAAATTGAGAAGTCGCGGAGGAGGTACAACGACTTTAGCACTTTCGAGTCCAATAGAGACAGACAAACGACACCGAGCGCAAGTGCGTAACGCACAGAGCACTATTTTGGCCATTTTCCTTCTTATCGTGCGCCGGGAGAAAATTCCCAGGAGACTCACGAACATGACAACAAACCAAACCAAATCGCTTTCCTTGGAATCAATGAATGAATGAACGAACGAAATAGTTTTTTTTCTGATCGATCGATCTCAATTTCCCATCCATAAACCCTAGATTACACACGATTCACCAGTGGATTCATTCATACTAGTATTGAGAAGTGATCGATCGATTGATTCACAGCTGTGGTGTTGGAGTTGAACGAGACTGTCATCGATGCAGCAGAGGCAAAGTCCACCGAAGCACAGGCACGATGGAACTTCGCCTCTGCCCTTGGGGATGGATTGGAGCCCTCCTCCTCGTGTCTGGGTATGGAATCTCTAGTTCCGATTCATCACTCGTTTTTTCGCCTAATCGGCTATGGATTATTGATCATTTTGAGCATTTGGTGATTTTTTTTGTTGATTTTTAGTGTTTGTGCTTAAAGCTTTTGTTAGATGAAAGGCTACTACCAGTAATTTAGTATTAGTAGTGATGTTTGTTAGTGCAAAGTAGTGTGGAATGTTTGCTGCAAGCAGTTATAGGTTGCTGATCGTTTTGAACATAAGAATTTGGTGATTTTTTGTTGATTTTTAATGTTTTTACTTAAGCTTTTGCTAGCTAAAATGCTTCAATTCAGTATTACTAGTAGTGTATGTTAGTGCAAAGTAGTGTGGAATGTATGCTGCAAGAAGTTGTAGGTTGTTGATCGTTTTGAACATAAGCATTTGGTGATTTGTTTTTCGATTTTTCAGTGTTGATTCTTAAGCTTTTCCTATATGTTAGTGCAAAGTAGTGTGGAATGTTTGACGCAAGCAGTTGTAGGTTGTTGATCATTTTGAACATAAGCATTTGATTTATTTTCGATTTTTCAGTGTTGATTCTGTAGCTTTTCGCCTTTTTCTCTACTATCAGTAACAGTAATTTAGTATTAGTAGTGGTGTTCGTTAGTGCAAACTGCAAAGTAGTGTAGAATATTTGACACAAGCAGTTGTTGGTTGTTGATCATTTGGAACATAAGCATTTGGTAAATTTTGGATTTCAATTTTTTTTTTTTTTTGGTAAGCTTCTTGATGACTGTTTGTTAGTGATAAGACTGTGTAGCAGCTTTAGTAGTGGTAGTATTGATTAGTGCAGAGCAGTTTAGATGGCGGCAGGTGCATATTGAAGCTATTTAGAAGATATACTCTAGACGATAAGGCTGTAGGATCTTAAGAGGTCTGTTCAATATAGAAGTTAAGAACATTATGGCAGTTTTCTTATTGAAGTTGCGGCAAGAATGTTGGTATGAGTTTGTGATGCCTATTCTTCAGTCGTAGATGCTAGTAATATTACAGTGGTTGGGCTTGTTGTCAAAATTTGTAAATAGTAATACGACAAGGTACATTTGGTTTTGAGCTAGGTTGACTGATGCTCTCTGTCTCTCTCTGTCTCTCTCTCTCTCTCTCTCTCTTTTCAGGCTGGGAGAGAGACTGTTTGGCCTCATGACCCTCGCACGGGATGGAGTTACTGCGTCACAATACCTTCCTGGATTGTGCTTGCAAAGTCGAGAGATTCGGACCCCACAGTGGTATTCTACTTTAACTTGCAGGGTTGTGTCGTTAATGGCAATGCTAAATCTTCTCTGTCATATTGAAGTTTATGGGTATATGCGGGTCTTGACATTTTAAGTGGCAGTATTACAGGGTTCAAGTTGGCTTACAATCACCGGAAGGAATTACAATTACAAGAACTATCTTAAGAAGATTCAATGATTTTCTGAAGTTGCAAGCTGCTGTAAGTTCGACATGTTTGTTAGAAATTGATATTGACTTGCTTCTTCGACGTTGTTTCTGTCTGCTTGCAAGTTACCTTACAGAAGGATTTTTTTTTTTTTTTCTTAATCAACTTTCAAAATACAGCTTAAAAGATTATTTCCCCGGAAGAGTCATCCACCAGCTCCACCAAAGGGACTTTTGCGCATAAAAACAAGAGCAATGTTGGAAGAGGTAATTATTACATCACCTTTGAATTTTGGTATGTTCTACTGTGCAAGTTTTCTATCTTCATGTGCAACTCACAGGTACAATATATTCTTTACATTGTCCTGCCAAAATGAGCTCGATGAACCATCAACTACACCTCTCGACCAATTTGATTCTTCAACTCCTTTGTGTGTGTGTGGGGGGGGGGGGGTGGCTCTTCTTCTTCTTTTTTGTTGTTGTGACGTACGGGTCCAACTTCCAATTTACTGCTGAAATTAAGTTTATTATTTCTTCTGAATGTGGGTAAAACAAACTATTCTTAAGATAAACCGTAATTCTGCTTCATTAATTGTGGCACACTGTTGAATAACCAAAAAAACTTTGTTTGTTGCAGCGACGGAGTTCTCTGGAGGAATGGATGACAAAGCTGCTATCAGACATCGACTTCTCTAGAAGTGTTTCTGTCGCGACATTTCTTGAACTGGAAGCTGCAGCTAGATCATGTGTGTATAAACACTCGACATTTTATCCTTACCACTAACGAATATAATATACTATCTCCAAGATTAAACATGTGTATGTATGTACTGTGTGTTTTGGACTTCTTACACCAGAAACTAGTCCTAAATATTCCTTACCATCTTTCAGCATTTCAAGAAGATGGCCAACCCAGTCAAGATTCTCAGATCTCTGTGAGCACTGCAGGCTCTTCTCTTGTCCATCCAAGTTCTAGCATATCTTTCGCTGATGGGAGTCCATCGGTGACATCGGAATATGGCAGTGATGTAGCTTATGAAACATCTGAGATTGGCACTTCAAGTCTGGGAAGGGATAACAGCTCTGAAATTGGGTTAGATGACCCCTCTCTGGACGATGAATTATCAAGCCCAATCGATAAGTTTGTCAAGTATGGCATGTCAAATATTGACGAAGGGTTGTCTATGGGGCACGCTATTCTTGAGCAGCTTGAAAACTTTCCAAAGCATAAAGTACTTGCCAGAGATTTCCATAGTAATGTGGACCGATATGCGAGCAATGGAAGTTCTTCTAAGACATCTCCGCATAAGACAGATAACTTGGAGGTCCTGTCAGAAACAGACTCTGGCACAATGGTCCATCATGTTCGCAAGCTGTCAAGTGAGAGCATTGGAAGTGACAAGAGTTCTCAGAGAGGGAATGATGTGTCAAATTCAGCATTTCCTCACTCAAATGGGCATGGAACTCTTGACTTCAGAAGCAGGGCTGAGGTCTCAAGAACCGCCGGAACAGTTGAAGACTTTGATTATCAGCTTCTGGACAATGTGCAGCTGGTGGTCCCTCTGGATCAACGGCACAAAATGAACAGGTTACTCACAACAATGCAGCGGCGCCTGATCACTGCCAAAACTGATATGGAAGATCTGATATCGAGGCTGAACCAGGAAATTGCTGTGAAGGACTATCTTGGTACCAAGGTATTCAAATCCCTAAACTTTTTCACACTGTTGGTTGTCATCTAAATCTTAGTTTTCCATGTATTACTAAATGATTTTGTTGCAATATTACCATCTTTGGTCAAGATAACATCTTAGTGTGTATTGGTGTAGCTTGTACTGGTAGAAGAATGCTAAGATTTACATCAGAATTTCAGTGAATGCCTTGTATGCTTTGTTGTTAAGATGTGGAGTGAAGATGGAACCCAGATATACCTTCCCTTGTGATGTATGTATTTGTCTCTCTTTTGTGTCAGTGATGTATGCTTATAGCTAATACTTCATATACCAATCCACTAGAAACACAAAACCAAACTGTTCCCAATATGCCATCAGCAATCTCATGGCCATGCCTTCAGCCACAAAAGGGATGATTTCTTGAATCTGTCTCTATGCTTCTCTTATTTATTTGTCTTTCATTTTTTTTAAAAATTCCCTTTCCTTTATGATTTGTTGATACTCAGCCTAAGTTTAACTAAAGCAGAGTGCCTTCTTCTCAAAATTAGAGCTAGTGTATAACCCATCACATTTTGAGAGCCACGGTCATGATCTCGCCAAAGTATGTTCAGTAGCAGTAAAAAAATTTAGCAATGATACATGTTTTTTTTTTCCTTGAAGGGAACTTAAATTCTGGGTGATTTTCCCTAAAGTGAATTATAGTAGTAACTGTTATGCTCAGGAATTGTGTTTAACAGCTCTTGACCCGCATGGCATATGACTGTGCTGTGAACTTCCCCTTTATTGATTTTCTCATCGCCCCCTTATGTTTTCCCTGCTTAATAGGGTTAAAGTGCACTAGGATGATTTGAACCTCACAATTTACCATGCATCCCAGGTTAAAGATTTAGAAGTGGAGCTCGAAACTACTAAACAGAAAAGTAAAGAGAACTTAGAACAGGCTATACTAATTGAAAGAGAAAGAGTGACCCAGATGCAATGGGACATGGAAGAACTTCGGAGGAGATCAATGGAAATGGAATTGAAATTAAATTCTCAACAGGTCGAGTTTTACTTGCTTTGTCTTTTTATCATAGGTTCATCTCATTATAAATAACTGCTGAGTTGTTGACTTCTTTTAGGCTGAAAGCACAAGTGAGTATTCAAGTTCATCAAACAATCAGCAGAAACATGTCTCGCCACAGGAGTTAGGTTCTGCCAATCAGAAGTATGAGGATTTATCAAAGAAATATCAGGAGCTGGAAGTGAAGTCCAAAACTGATATCAAAATTCTTGCAAAAGAAATTAGATCTCTGAGAAATTCTCAAGCAGAGCTAAAACAGCATCTGAATCAATCCCATGAAGAGAAATTGAGAGCAGAGGTACACCTTAGTTTCTCTACTCCATCAAAGCAGCATGCAACTCAATTGTCATTATTTATTCCAGAAATATAGCAGGACAAGTGCTCTCCTCTGCTATTTAGTGTGTTTTTCTCCACTTATTATGATTGTTAGTCGCCTACTTATTCTATTATTCTATTGGGAATGAAATCTATATTTACTAGGTTTCTTGTGTTACAAATTGGACCTTTGCTGAAGTGGTAAAAATTGTATAGATTGGCACATTAATCTTGGATAATAATCACTGGTAAAGAGGGAAGTACTGTAGCTATCAGAGTATGATAACTCCACCCTTGATTGCCAACCCCACAAAGTCCGAGAGGATGTGAAGCTAGCAGAATAGGATATCTCTGATATTCCAACCCCTTAAAAAATCGAACAGATCCGGTGTTAGTTTTTTGTTTTTTTTTCTATGCATGGATGGTGAAATGATCCAGTGTTAGCTTTTTTTTTGTTTGTGTACGGATTGTTGACTTTTTTCTTACCTTCATATTCTAGTGATCAGATATGTTGTATTCAACTTATTTTATTGCATGCATGTAATTGTATTTCATACTTCTTGAAACGTATGCATGATAAATATTAATTTTGAACTTGAATGTGACGTTGAAAACTTCTTATGAGCCCAGGAACTACTCCAAGAAGAAAGAAAGAGAAATGAGCAAACACAGATCTCATTGAGGAAATTGTTGGATAGATGCAAGAGTCTTCATGAGGAGCTTCAGGACTGTAATGTTGTTTACTTGATGCCAGAGAAAGGAGATCTACCTGTAAATAGTCCATCATCATCAGATCTCTTAGATCTTGTAGAAACGTCAGACAATCAACTTGGCCGACTTCTTGCTGAGGTACCCATGGATTCCCTAATTGTTTCTATCTTTGCCTTAGCACATTATAGAACACTATAATTAGCCTCAGTGTTACATTGTTTTACGAAATATTACTAGATTTTTTTAGTGTTCAAACTATTTTCCAATCTGTGATAGAAATTTGCCTAAGCAAACAGACACTAAGATCAAGTCTTTAAAAAAATGGACAAATATCAATATATTTGAGGGAACACCTAGAAATAGGGATCCTTTTAAATCATTTTCACGAGTTCAGCAACTGTTCGTATTAATTCATTCTTCACCCGGCTTTAATCTGCCTTATAACTTCATCTTCAGGTTGTCTAATTTCATTCTTCTAAATGTGAGCAGGTTCACCATTTAGCCGAGGATGCCGACTCTGTCTCAATCACTGAAAGAGTAGCCGGTTTGGATGATACGTTGACCTTAGATGAGGAGCTACGACAGATGCTAACTAGTATCTTAGTTGATAGTGGCGTATTAAGAAAACAAATGAATGCTCTTATTGTTCATGCTTTTCAAAAGAACAAAGCACCTGAGAAAGTTGTTACCGAGCCCCATTCAGATGTAAATGAACCAGAGTGACATGTAGAAAATCAGCTCATCTTTTTTTACTAACTGTTGTAAATTGACATGGGGGCATATATTACTTACTGTTACCGCAATGGATGTGAATAATCGTAATCTGCCAGTGTAGAGTGCTTGTATCAGGGGAATTTTTCTTGCTAATCTCATATCCCACTTCTAGAGTTCAGACTGTTGGTTTAGCAAGTGTTGTATCAAATTTGATTTGGTCCTGCAATTCAATTCATCCTTCTGAAGTTTCCTTGTGAGTTTGTCCTCGAGAATATATTTAGGTAGAATATTGGGCACATCTGATCTTGCCAAGATATGATACCAATAAGGCTATGTTTTTTTCATCTGAAATAACAATGTATTGCTTATTTGCTTAGTTGTTCAGTTAAGTTTCACTAAATTCAGTTTAAATCAGTTTGGGTTTAAAACTTTAGACTCGTTATGAAGTGAACGAAATTGTATTAAGATCGCAGTCCCAGCAGAATTCTATTAAGATGCAGTAACCAATGATCTTACGATTGTAGCATATCGCATCAGAGATGCGAAGATGGAAAATTTACCCTCAGCTGGGCAGAGAACTCAAATTATCTTGAAATTCAGTAGCCGATAAGGCGATAACTCCCTACTTGTCGAATGAGACATTTAAACGAAAAAAAAAGAAAGAGGATAGAAAACTAATTGGAGACAACGTTCATTCCGCACAGCCAAAACTGCAACTTCCATGTGACCTTAAACCCTTCCAGAAAATCAGCCTGAGGTGATGAAAACAGACAGAAAAGTTGTTTCAGCAAGTTGTGTTTGATTACTTCAGAAACTGCGTAAAATACATGTGTTCATACCTCAACAACCATTTTCTAATTCCCCTGGCTCCCCATTTTCTAATTCCCTTGGCTCCACCAGTATGTAGAGTGGTCTCCCATTTAACCTATTCTGTCCCTGAAAACGAAAAAACATGTATCATTCAAACAACTAAGTCGAAAGTTACAGGTTAAACCAGACACGATAGTAGCAGCAACACAAAGATTGTAAGAATCTGTCTTCGGTGAACTTTTAACAGCACTGTAAGTAGCTTATATTCTGGCTTCTACTACTGTTAGTTGTTACTGTGCTTGCTTTGAAAGGGGCAAGTAAAAGTAATAACATGATTAGCCTTTCTTGTTAGTGGCTAATTATATAACATGATGGTGATTGATGATCGTTCTTTTGTTTTAAAATATGTACCCCTTGTTTAAGCTTAACTGTAAGTTGTTAGTATCATTGTTGAGCAGAACTTTATGACAATAAGAGACTACATACAGTCAAACAGAACAAGTATGATGAGAACTAATTCGAAGATCAGAAGCTTTTGCTTCAAAAGACAGAAAGATTTTCAACGAGAAGCATACACTTGAAAGGAAACAATACCAAGATGTGAGGAGTTAAGTAGTCGAATCAGTTATAGCTTGTACTACTACAGGGTGGGAGGCAAGATTTTGATCGAATTATTTTAGAAGGACAATAAACATCGCGTAAAATGTACCATTCGCTCAATCATGGAGTTACATTATGGAAACAGCTAGTCCACTACTTGATAGATTAAGACAGAAATTCTATAGTTATGAGTAACATTCATGAGGATATTCATCTTGTACTAATAAAGTTATGGACCACACTTTTAGTGGCAGAGAGAAAAAAATATCCAATCTGATATAAAAAAATAGAATGGAAACAAACTAATGATACTTATTGCTAGCACATTGGCTCAACCACACTACACTACACAGTACACACACTTTTATCATTCAAAGAAACAAGGATAAATTATGATAGAGAAAAGGTTTCGCTTTTCATTGTAATTCGTGAGCTTATAAGCCAATTATAGCATGAACAAAATTGTTTACGCGAAGTAAGCACAAAGATGAGCAATTACCGTGACTTCCGGCAATCCAATAACACAAGCACATTCAATCACCTCAGCCCCCATACGCTCTACATGACAGATGTAAACGTGTTACTTACTGAAAGAATGTCATATCGCGACTGAAGGAAAGGAATGCGAGACATACCCAAAAGTTTAATCGCAGCAGAAAGGGTCCCACCAGTAGCAACCAAGTCATCAATGACCACTGCCTTTTCACCTTCCTGTACAGCACCAACATGCATTTCTAGACAATCTTTGCCATACTCCAGCTCATAAGCTTCAGAGATTACTTTGCCTACATATTTCAATCATGCACAGACATTTTTATAATCAGGTCATGTAAAGAATGTCACTAGAAAATGATTGTGTGCAAAACAGACAATGAACTTTCCATAACTAAATCCAACTTTCAGATCTTGCACCAATCTGAGGATAGATTTTATCTATCATGTACCACGAAAAAAGTAGAAAGTGGATTCAGATGTGGAAATAACAAGTGTTTTCTCTATGGTTCTAGGTGCATAGAGTACCATATAGCGATGGCAACAGAGCACAATCCAATACACTAAGTGAGCATTTGTAACCTATCGCTGCAAGCTGATTACAGCTTTCTAAAAGCAAACCTACAAAGTATGAACTTGAAAAACACTTGCCACGCGAACTTACTATTTGACTTGCAATTATCTGCTTTTGATCAGTTTCTGCATTTCAATATACATATACGCTATATCACAAGAACTCAACTGGATATCGGACAGAAAGACTCCGTCTTATAACAACCATATCAGCATAATTTATGGCATAATTTTACATTCCAATTGTCACACAATGTCTTTATGATACTTGATGTCTAGAAACACTACATAAATGAAACATTCCGTACCCCATGTTCCGGTGAATAATTGTCGTACTATTTCTAGGTTCAGTTAGGTGAAATCTTCATTGCAGTGCCAGCATAAAGATCAACAAAATCTTGTCAAGGTGCATGCATTATCTCACTCTAGTACCAAATAGTTTTGTGTTATGATCATAAATGACAAATATCTCCTACATTTATAGAGGCCATTTACGCAACGAAACTGACTATTCCAAGGCCTAGTTGGCTAGTAGATTCATTCGTATACAACCACATTAGTCTCCAGTTCAACTCAACAGGTAAACAACCCAAATGCTGAGTGCAGACCACTATTTTACTGTGTTTAAATAAAACATACCAGGCAATTTCCCCGGTTTTCGCAGGGGAACGAACTTGGCACCGATAGCCAAGGCAACAGATGGACCAAACATGAATCCTCTAGCCTCAATTCCTAACAAACAAGGTTACAAAAAAGATCAAGAACTAAGCAAATCTGTGTATATAATAAACAGATTCTGCATCTAGCTTATAAGTACTAAATGTCACTGTCAGTAAAAAGAAAAAGAAACAAGATTAAGCAAATGCAAGCAACTCCAGATGCAAAATAAAAAACCAAAAATTCAGGTGAATCTTAACTTTGTATCACTTTTTGTCAGATTCCAACATAATGTAGTAGTTTTCTTGATTTTTTTTTTTTTTAAATTTAATCTCAATACTAGTAGTACTAATTACACAAATCTATACAGAAGAAAACAAAGAAGGCACATGAACATAGTAGAACAAGAAAAGAACAAGTGAAGAGGATAAATAAACAAAACAAACCTGCAACAACAGAAATGTCCATGTCCTTATACCTGTGGACAAAAATGTCCACTGTGTCTTTGAACACTTGATGATTCAGAAGCAGAGTGGTTATATCTTGAAACATAATTCCTGAGCCATTCAAATTAAAAAATTAAAAAATGGTGCATGTAATTATAGAATTATAATCAAGAAACCAACCCAAAATGCAGATAAACTCAGAAATTCAATGGAAGAATTAAGTAAACCTTGTTTAGGGAAATGGGGTATGACTCTAATTGCTTGAGAGATGGCCTCAAGTCTCTTGTCTCCTTTCAACCCATTTTCTGCGGCAAACATTTTTCTTGTTTTTTTCTTGTCTGAACTCAATGAAACTCAACTCTCTCTCTCTCTCTACTTTGTGTCTTCTTGTTTTGTTTATGTGTCTCTCTCTGTGTTTTTGTTAGTAGTACAGTGAATTTATAGCAAAGCAATTGATGAAGAGAGAAAGAAAGAGGTGAGACTTAATTAGTGAGTGAGTGAGTGAGTGTGGTGCAGTGTACTTACTTTCTCTTGCTTCAATGGCTTTTTTTTTCTTGTTGAGTTTTCTTTTATGTAAGTTGCAAACAGTAAGGGACTATGGTACTGCTGTCAAAAATATAATAAATCTTTCTCTTAACTTTGATTTTTGCACGATTTTTAAAAATTGTGTTATATTATGTACAGTATACTATTACTACTCATTTGAATTTGAATGACTGAATTTTGTACTCCATAAAACGTAAATAAATGAATGATACGGACGAAAGTAAATGAGCACGACGGAATTACTAAATTTGATTAAAGTAGATAAAATATTAAAAGATGAAATCTTTCTTGCTCTTTTTTGTGCTAAGTATCTTCTGTAAAAATACAGCTTTTAAGAAATATTTTTGCTGCCCAAAAAAACTAAAAGCAACAATTGTGATTCTGCCTTTGGTAGAACAAGAGGTTATGCCATTAAAACTCACGCGATCACACTTGGCGGTGCATTACACGCGCCTTGCATCTACCTTTACATACTTTGATGTTTGTGACGGGGAAATAGACTGGAGTGGATACTTTGTGTTGATAACTTGATAGTAGTAATTTCTCTAAAAAACTTGATAGTAGTAGATGAATTATCTCCTTTTAATTTATTAGTTGTAAAATCAATCTTTAAACATTATTATTGTAAAATTTAATTTTATTGCTTTCCGTTTCAGTTTTAAATTTTATTTGACAAATCGGACTCTAAAACTGGACCATCAGGGGCTCATATAGCTTTAGACACCAATGTTTCATGCCAATAATTTTGTTTGGCGCTAATAGTTACTAATAGTTAGTTCAATTATCTTATTCACCACTCGGTGCGACATTAATATCTAGTTCTAAATACAATTAACTGAATTTGTGTATAACATAACCAACAATTTTTTATGATACCAATAGCTAGTTCGAGAAAATGGTTGGTACTCATATTTTGATATTACTCGTAATATTTTGTCAAAAATACTATATTAAGGATTACATAAAGGGTATAATATAAATTCTACTTGAAATATAATTCTAAATTGTAACATTTCATTACAAATTTAAACACAACACTTGACTTAGACGAATTATTTTTAATGGTTGAATTTTTTTCTGAAACGACAAATATTACAATTACTCCTATACAAACTTACTAAACCACTTTATTTTTTTAAAAAGACAAATATTACAACTAATCCTATACAAACTTATTAAACCACTTTATTTCCCACACCTAAACCAACCTTATAACTCCGACCTCGCCGGGGATCGAACTCTGCACCTTTCCTTCATAAACCCAACTCCTTACCGCTGCAACACCTTATGACTTCTATTTTTAATGGTTGAATTTGAAGAACATCGATCTTATGAGTTACCTATTTTATCATCTATGCCTGCCAAAATGCTGCACTCTTACCTTATAACACAACTTATCAACACAGTAAGTGCGATTAGAGTTAGTTCTAGGAAATGAGAAGTTAGCAATTGGTCTAATCGCGCGATCACAATTCACAACTACAGTAGTAGAGATAGTAACGTCATTAAGCTAGATATGGTTTTAATCCAAAATGTAACGTTAGCAAAGATTTTAAAACTCCTACTTAGTAGTTTGACCATTCACCAATCAACAAAATTACACATATTATGAAACCATATGTTAGAGTACTTTGCAATATCTCTCTTGACTAGTTTATCCTGTTACATGTCATTGTACCAAGTAGCTATACGTGATTAGGATTGTTATGAAATTAAGCCGATAGCAATCTATTCGCGAAAAAGTTCGATTATAGTTCACATCGAACTTGAGATCAGTTAACATCAACTTGCCTTGTGAACACGACTGTTTCATGTTCGAATTTGAACCAATCATCTTGAAAATGTGATCGAAGCTAGCAAGCAACAAATGAGCTTATTTTCTAGTTCTAACGAGTCGAGCACTCATGAAAAAATATGAGTCAATCAGCTCACGAGCAATTCAATCCTTTACTAGCCGAGCACGAGTTTGATTTTGTAATACTGGCTTCCATCACGAACAAACTTAAAATTCTGACGATCACTGCTCGCGTCAAAACTCTGCTAGTTAATGGCCTTAGGCTTGACTTGAAGTTTGTTCAACGTGCCATTCGAAATATTCTAGCGGCCGGGCTAAATTGTACATATGTTAATGTTCAACTGAATGCATTTCGAAATTCAAACGAACATCGAACACCTTAGACCGAAAATATCGGTCTGTTGGGTCACAAGTGGTGGCCACTGTTTAGTGGGCCCCACTGTGCCCAACAAAATAAAAAAAAAAGATGATGGCATGGGCGCACGTTTTACGTGCGCCCATGATGCCACCAGCCACCGGCTGGTGGCATCTATGGAGGGGGACACTTGTCCCCCTCCTATTTGTCCATTTTTTTTAATTTCTATTTATCTTTTTAATTATATTTTTAAATTTTATAATCATTTTTTTAGATTTTATTATTATCTTTTATATTATCTGATATTTTTATTATTTAATATATATATATATATATATATATATATATATATATATATATATATATATATATATATATATATATATATATATATATATATATATATATATTAAAATTCATAATTTTTTTTCCATCTATAAATATAACCTAACTTCATTATATTTCACACACTTCTAAATATGTATTTTTATTTCGTTTTTTCATAATTCTGCATTTCATGTTTTTCGTTGTAATCAATTTATAAAAATATTGTAATATTAATTTTTTTCCTTTAGTAATTTTAGTAATGGTTGTACTTTATTAATATAATAATGCTTAATTTGTTATTTCGGAAAATTAGAGAACTTTTCTAGATTAATACAGTAATTTTATAATAATATATAATTATTATATTATAATTATTAAATGATAATAAGAAAATAAAAAAACAAATAAATTGAATTGATTGGATGGTGGGTGGTCATGGATAAATGTGATTTTTGGTGTTGTGGTGGGTTGGTTGAAGGATGGGGTATGTGTATGAGAGAGAAATTAATTTTTTATTTGAAATTGGATAGTGGGGTGGGTGGTGGCTGATATTTATGGTCTTAGTATGTATGTGTTCACGAACATCAATGATGATAGTGGAGTATAACGTAACACAGAGGGGAGTCTTGAAATATATGATTTGGAGTTTGCAGAGTAATAGTAAGTCTTGGTTAATGATGAAAGTTGGATTGTGGGTGCAAACGTGCGCCATGCAAAAAGCATACTGTATATAAGATCAAAATATTCTAAAGGTGTGATGATTTCAACATTTCTTGTCTTTTTAGTATCAACTTGAGTTGAGTGCACTTCCCTTCCGTGCCCACTTATCAGACCGTTTGATACTCAATTAAAGATTTGTCGTTCTCGTCTCTAAATGAAACAGTAGTTTTTGAACTTACTTTGAACGATCATCTGCTTACAGTGTGTAAATTATTCAAATTTTCTTCTCCATCTCTAAATAAATTAATCACTATTCAACTTCTAATTATCCTTTTTAAATTAATCCGTCTGAATTGAGATCCAAACGGTCGATATTCATTTAGCAGCCCGGCCAATCTTATATTTTTATTTGACTTTAGAGTGTAACTAAGCTTATTAATTACATGATGCCAGATTATTTCAAAGTGGTGTACACACATATGATTGATCATAATTGTGTTTATTGTTCAAGTAAGTATATACTAATTGTTTAATTATAAAGAGAGTAACATGTTCGTCGCTGTCTTTAATTCCACAACAACAATATCAATTGTTCGTAATTGAACATCTAGTGAGGATATTTTCAGATTAACCAGGATAATATTTGTAATAAAGAATGATTTGTAATCATTATCAAAGTTCACTGATAAAACAATTTCACACCTGTCTCCGCTCAATAATAATTTTCTCCCCACCGAGCCTCCAAAAAGAGATTGAAACCAGCCTATTCCCTCATAAATAATCCATGCGGCATGCGCGCAATGGAACTATAGGGAGATTTGAAATGAGATCACTAATTTGGACCCCAAATTCGGAGGAGGGAGTGTTGGAATGTTAGAGAAATACACAAATATGAGTATTAACTATACACAGCTATACAAGTTCAAACTTTTAAACTTTTAAATGGAATATGTTTGTATACAAATTATGTCAGAATAAAAACAATGTGAAACTATAAAACCGGCTAAGGCTCTGTTTCTTTCGTCTGAAAAACTATGAACTGATCTGAATTGAACTTAATTCTGATTTGAACTAAACTTATTTGAACTGAACTTAATTAATCTGAACTAAACTTGTTTGAAGTACAAATTTTAACTAAACAAAACTGAACTGAACCAAATTTATCTGAACTGAACTTAATTATTCTGAACTGAACTTATCTGAAATGAACTTAATAAAATTGAAATTAAGGTGAAACAAACAAAGCCTAACGATATTTTCTTTCATAAACTTGACAATCGGAGTTTGAGCAATTATGTTGCGCATTAGACATTTTTCTTGGAGACGGCAAAATTATACTATTATCAATGAGAAAATATCGAGTAATTACATCAATAGTAAAAAACTGCACCTAAGCGAGTAATAACAAATGCACAAAAACTGCACCTAAACCAATTCGAGAAATGATAATAGTATGATTCTCAAAAAAGAAGAAATGATAATAGTATACACATGATGAACCGTAAAATTGTTACGAGCGCAATAGAACTTGGCCACGCCCTCATTTAATATATCAATTCACCGGCAAGAATTCAAGATTTGTAATGTAAGGTGACCAAAAATTGTAAAGAATTTTACATTAGACATTAGCTTGAAAAGGAGGAAAAGGGAAATTAAAGATCATTGGGGATTGTATTTTGCTTAAAGACCGAGAAAATTAAAGCTATGTTTTAAAAGACTAGCTAGGAGGGTTATAAGCATTCACTATTAATTATGCATGGAAATTAATAAATAAAGATTAATTTAGGTAGATATATTACTGATTAAATCTTGAAGTTGGGTCCTCACCAAGAAACCACAAAGCTGGGCATGGTTGGATTCTCCAAGCCGTCAATATCCAATAAAATAAAATCTAGATTTTCACTCAACCGATTTCAATATTTCACCAATATCTTTCTTTTTTCTTTTTCTTTTTTTATCTTTATTTATTATTTTATATTCTCATGGAAAAGAAAAATTAACTCGTCCATAAAGCAACTTAAATATATGCTTCGTTCTATAGAAGTGAAAAATGTATACAAATTGAACAATTTTCTAGGAGACAGTTTATTTGTGAGATAATAAAATTTTTTTTGAAACATAAAAAAAAGAATTCATTAAGTCCAAAACAATGTGATGTACAAGATAAGAGGGGTATGACCCAACGTGACACAAGGTGTATCACCAAACCTCTAGTACAAATGAGGGTCCGAAATAGCCAAAGCAGATAATGAAATTATCAAAATCGGACGAAACTCGAAGTACTCTAGCTATGCTATGATCCCGAAGAATCTAAGACTGAACCTCATACCGTAATAATAATAAGTTGACAAATATAAAAATTATTATAAAAAACATAGGATTTATATTTAATAACATTAAATACTTTTATAAATAAATATAATGTGTTAACGATATACCGTTTTATTAAATAAATGGTCTACATGACAAGACTCTGTGATAAAATTATTCAAAAATTTATTTACTATTACTTCCTTCGTTTCATTAATAACTTTCTAAGGAGATTATTCATCGCGAACTTTGACCACATATAAATTTTAAATTACATTGGAGAAAAATATAATAAGATTATATTATGAAATTAAATGGAGTATATTTTCATAATCAACTTTTAATTTATATTGATACAGTTTAATTTAAAAACTATACGTGGTCAAAGATCGCGATGAATAGTCATCTTAGAAAGTTTTTAATGAAACGAAGTAATTATTAATATGGAGTGGAGTAGATGTTCTTTTTTTACGGCTTAAAAGAGGAGATACACTTGCAATTTTTAATAAGTAAATATTAAATAAAATAGTAAAAATACTTCTACTACTATACCTAGCTAGAGAGAATTAAGTCAACAAGGAATCTTGGGTTGATTAATCTTAAAAAAACGTGAAACTCATCATTCTATGTCATAAAATAGTAGTAAATGACCAAAAAGACGAGTATATCGTATAAATCTTGGGGACTGTGGCAATATCATAACAAAATCCAAACATGGATTGTAATCTAAACATTGATTGTATTAGAAATCTAAAATAAGGATGAATACTTGTATACTTACTACAATACATATATTAAATTAATATAATAAGTCGGTTAATTTACCATATTGATTGAACTACCAGTCAATTTTAACTCGTTGATCTTGGTTATTCAATTTCAATCTGGTGTGTACATGTGTCATTAGTTAATTAAAAGATGTAGGGTTCGAATCCTATTGGCGTGATTTTTTCTCCATTATTTTTATTATTATTTTTATTGCATGTGTTCGGTTCGAACCTTGTTGGCGTGATTTTTCTCTATTATTTGTATCATTATTTTAGTTGAAGGTGTTGGGTTCGAATCTTGTTGACGTAATTTTTTTCTTTTTTATTTATTCTCTTCTTAAATTTTTATTTTTTAACATAAAGTTTTATGACGTATTATACTTAATTTTAAAAATAACCATGATATGTTCTTATAAACAAGACATACTTCCTCCGTTCAATAATAAACGTAACACTTGATTTTGTTGACTTTTCGATGGTCATTTTGACCTTAAATTATTCTTAAATCATACGATAAAAATAACTAAAAACATCATATTATGAAACTAGAATGTTTATGAATCACTTGACAATATATTCAACTAATGAAAAATACTAATTAACATCCGAAAAAGATGCATTGCAAATTTTGAAATTGAATGTTTCTAGAGTCTAGAGATGTATCTGATGGTTCTTAACTTATCGGAAGAATACTTTTCGTATGTCTAATATAGTCCAATTCAAAACTATTAATTGAATAACTACAAAAACTATATACATTTATAGCACACTATTTATATTAAGTCTAATTACTCAATTAGTTATTTTTTATTACGTTTGAAGTCATTATTGAAAATTATATATTCACTCCATTTATTTCAATATATTATTTAATAAAACAATAATGTTTTACAAGATTACGCTTCACACGCGTAGCGTGTGACACGGTTCCTAGTATTTTTATATGTTTATTTTGTTAATTTTTTTATAGTGTCGGTTGACCTTTAATAAATTTTAATAAAAAAATAATTAATAAAATTATATAATGAAATTAGATACACTATATTTTAATAATATAATTTCATAAATTAATTTTTCATTATAGTTTAGGAGTAAACGGAGTTCAAAACGGGCACAAAAAAGTCAACAAATACATACGTAAAAAAATGACTGAGACGGATGAGTATATTCCAACTCGCTGTGTCAAAACTATTGCATGAGTACATTTTTACATCCGGTTAATGAGAGAACACACCTGGTACCATTTCCACCATTAGAATTTTGTTTATGGTGTTAAAGTTTTCCAATTTTAGAGTGGTAAAGTCCAAACACCAAAAATCATTTCCAAAAGTGAAATCCATATTTTTTACTTTATTTGCCATTTCTTTTGAATACGAAGAAATAAAGAAATAAGAAGTAAGAAAATAGAAAAGTTAAAATTAAAAATAGAAAAAGTACATACTCAATTTTACATTTGTTTTTTACATAATTTTTAATAATATTATTATATTATGAGTTTGCGTAGATGTAAATACAATAAATAAAGTGCTAAGTTGGGGTATTAAAAAAAGATATATAAATAAATGAAAGTGGGTATATAAAAAAGAGAAAAAACAATTAAAAAAAGGGTACTGCTGCATATCTAACGTTGCAATTTGAAATGATGATAAGACAATCATTTGAAAGATTTTATGGATATATTTCCCTGTCTTTCTTAAACTAATGTACTCGTGTTGTTTCGTTTTCGATGTACCTGCGATAAATACACGGTCAAGATTACACATGATGACAGATCTCAGCCATTCATCATGCTAGTGTATTTTTTGGAAGATTTTGTGCAGATTTTGTTCTATTTTTGTCAAGGCAGCCAGCTAAAGTTAGAAACCCCAATCTCAGATTTATAGCCTTGCAGTTGCTGGTATTGTGTATTTATTGCACCAACTTGCTCCTTACCCCCACAATGGGCCCAAATGCAAGTTTCTTTTTTTTTTTTTTTTTTTTTTTTTTTTTTTTTTTTTTTTTTTTCCTTTCTTTTACGTTTTGAGTTACTAAATTCATCTATAAATGTAATTCGAGTTGAGTCTAGCGGAGTATTGTCAAGTTGGACTCGAGTTAGAATATCACACGAGTTTAAAACGAGTAAAATTAGGTTCAACTTGTTAGCAAGATGAGCTTAAAATGGCGCTCAATCTGGTATGAAAATCTGTATTGAGCCTTTTCGAGCCGAATACTTGTTAACTCGACTCGCGTAATAACACTAGATAAGTAGTACATCATTAACGCGGCTTATGTGATGAAATCGAAAACTTGACCCTTATATCAACAGTTTGAACATAAAGACTTTGTTTAAGAAAATGTAAAGTATTTCTAATGGTAATACGATGCAATCACGTACTGTATATGGATCAAATTCTATTGTATATTTTTGTGCAACTTTCAACTTTAGATTAGAAATGGTGTCACAAAATATATCTGGCAAGAGCTTTTGGATAGATGTTGTTCAGATTGTGCTTTTAACAGATACTAGTTAGTAGTTTCATATCACACCAAAAGCTTTTATGCATCTGATATCATAAAAGACATGGACTTTATGCATGTAAAAGGTTTTATATAAAGAACAATACGAATGGTGCCAGTATAGCTGAAAGAGCTTGGGCCTGGGACAATTAAGGCCCAAACATTTCCTTTCAAATATCCCACATCGAGAGCAAGTAGCTCTCCTGCTTGGTTTATATAGAGCTATTGTACTTGACCTCCGTTGACATACGATAAAATTGGAACGATACAGAAAAGATTAGCATGCCCTGTGCGAGAAATGGTCCAAATTATTTTCCCACTAACTAATGAAAGTTAAACTCAAAGTCAAAGCTAACAATTTATATTACATAGTTCATAAATGCGGATTAGAGTTGCGATTATAATATACAGGATGGCCCAAAAAAATAAATTACAAACTCATCATCAAACCTGAAGAAACTGTATTCAACTGAAGAAGAAATTGAAGTTTTCGACATTTCTTAGGCCGATTAATTATTCGCTGTGTTACAGATGCAGATTGTCTTAAGCTATTCCTGTAGAATCATGAATCCTGCAAAGTTGTAAGTTTCATCTTACTCGCGTTCTAATCTAATGGCTCTAGATTCAAGTGAACTAATCTGAGGCAACTCTTTTAATTTGCAAGGTTGATGAGGTCACCATTTTACGATCAAGTCACGATCTCAATCAACGTAACTGCTGCAAAGACCAGAAAGAGAGTGTCTCCAATGTACGCAATAGCCTATCGAAGAGAAATACACAGAATCAACTATATACTTATATTTCACCTACAGTAACCGCAACTGTTGGAACTACAAGCTGTTTATGGAATTTAAGTACCACGGCTTGGACTCGTGTTCGCAGGGATGAGGGAACTGATGCCAAAAAAGTGGTCTCTCTACAATATGATTCTTAATAATCCCAGCCCTATGCGAGTCCTGATATATACGAAAAAAGACAAAGTCCCAATGCAAACTTGAATCTCACCTTTTCGGGCCTAAAGCGATTAAAAATAACAGGAAAGGAAAGACTAGGCCTATTTTCGGAGATATGAGTAGCAATGTGTGTCTAACGACAAGTATGTTCGATTTTGATCACAAAGGTCATATTGTATGAGTACTATCAAATGTTTAATGCTATCAACTGATTAGAAGTTCTAGGTGATCACTATATCTTAACGTAACTATGTTCTGTTCACCTGTCAATAACAGTTACACAAAGCTCAGATTTATTCTTCTAAGCCATAAAGAATGTAAAATCATATGAAACGTGTCGAATCTCTTGGTTGGCTCATCCATCGTCCAATGCTGTCTCACAGCTCTCAGGCCATCCTTTAGCCTCAAATACTCATCTTCTGTAACAGCTTTCAGTATCTCCTTCAGTCTAGGTATATCAGTTACATTTACACGTATCGAGAATGCATCCCACTTCAAAACGTCGCTTAAAGGCAACACGTAGTCAACTGATATTATAACTGGGACACATTCGGCATAGATAGCCTCTGAAATTCTAGGACTAGCCACCTCATATCCACTGGGACATAGGCAGAACTTGGAATGTAGCATATAGTCATAATAACCGTCTTGATCTGTACTTAGGTACTCGTATACTTGGAGATCAGGGTCTTTACCCTTCCAGTGTTTCAGCAGAATTGGCCTGACAGGGCCGTGATCTCCACCACCTGCGAAAAATGCAAGATAGTCCCTGGAAATGTTAGCCGGAGGAGAACGCAGCTTCGGATGTACACTTCCGCTGACAAGATGGATTTCTGGCACACTCACGTCTTTTCGTGGATTGAATCCTTCAGACGAGTTTGCGTTGCAAAATCCCCTGATCGATGTGTTGAACAGAACTGCATTTCCTTTTGATACCATAGGTCCCTAAAACAATCGAATCAGCGAAAAATAAGATAATCTGATTTAAGGCCAAAACAAAAGAACTGTTCATAATTTTGAAAAATAATAGCTTTGCTCACCCAGTCATGGCAAGCAAGCATGAAATGATCAGCTCCTCGACTTGTATTCCAGAACCGGTGCTTAGTGGAGATGAATTCGATGTAATCTGACACGAATTTCTGAAGTGGTCTGGCATCACGCGAATTGGGGATGTAGATGTACTTGACCAGCTTTGCTACGCTGAACGGCATGAAGAAAAGATGAGCTGCGCTTGGGTCGTGCGTCCTGAATCTGTGATGCTTCCCGTTTTCGATCTCATTAATGAACTTGCCTTCAACACTGTACATCTCTTTGCACGGTCCTTCGTGCATGAGAGGTGGCTCGCCTTCCTCGTACACGTAGATCTTGAATCTTCGTTCCATTTCAATGTAACTCCTAAGAAAAGAAAGATGTTCGGTTAAAGCAGGACAATTGTTTGACAGTTCTGCCAGATACGCGGATGGATACGAAACTGATACTTACTGGTAAAAAGCAGCAGGATTGTGATAGATTGATGTTGAGAGAATGTCAGGATCATTGTTGATCTGTGACAAGTTTCTCATGGAAGCTGCTTTGGCAATTGCTTCTCTGGCTCTAGCTAGTCCATGCTCCAATTTCTACATACTCATCATTAAACAGAATCTGATATTAATTGAAGAATTCAAAATAATAGGAACAATATCTAAATTTTTTCCATTAGTTTCAAACAACACTTGATTAATGGGGCAAATTAAGCAACTTATTTCATTTTTGTCTTTTAACACTATCTAAATTTTTGTAGTAACTTTTTATTACCACTATATTTATTTACTTTTACCTGGGATAGGACTCGTAGGAAAAAAAGGTGTTAATGGTTAGAAGGACTCTGGTAAAATTGAAAATATGAGACCAGAAAATTAATAATACTTACAGAGAGTGGTAAGTTATTCAACTTATGGGATAGTTCCAAACATTGAGCTGGTTTGTATCAAATCACTTTGTTAATAGACTAAAATCCAGGAATTGCGTGATCATGTCAACTTGTATTCATGTGCATCTACTTTAAGACGGAAAATCTAAGTTTTAAGTTCTTAATCTGATCTATTGTGGAGAAAACTAACAGGAACGTGCTGAACACGGTGTTATCTGAAAGTTCTGAAACAGCCAGTTCTGCCTGGATAAAGCCATCATCTGTCAGTTCAAAGTATATCTGAAAAATATTTAGGTAGTCGTATACTTGAAGATCAGGTTCTTTACCCTTACAGTGTTTCAGCATAATTGGCCTGACAGGTCGTGATCTATAAGATTATTTGTCATCAAGTTGATTGAGTTCAGTTTCATAGCCTATAAGGTCATCTATCTGCAGAAAGATAAATTCATCTTATATAGAGATTCAAACTTTACCAACTTGCTTCTTTTACAACCAAATCTGGCAGATAAATTCATCTCAACAACCATAAAAACCTAACTAGTATTATTCAACCATGTCTAAAACAAAGGAACTTAATTATCAGCTCATTGCGGATTTGGGGGGCGGCTGTTGGCAGCAGAAACCCTGGATCCCCATTCAAGCAGCTCTTTGCTAGTATCATCCTTGTGCACAAGAACTTCTATAAAGCACAAGCTATCCTTTTTCTCCCCCGTTGCCGTACTGATGGCACTGATAAGCTCCTCTTCACAGTACACCCCTGCAACAGATTGAGAAATACAGATTTTCAGATATTACCAAGTGATCATAAAATTAATAATGAACGACAATTCAAAAGACGCGCAGCATACCTTAGTAGTCCAACAGTTGCCTTCACCATTATGGATAGCATCCACTAATCCAGAGTAGTTTCAGTTCTTGATCTCATTGTAAGGCCCATCATGGATTTCAACTTCAATGGTGTACCCACCATTGTTTATCAGGAATATTATGATCTTTTGTCCGCAGCGAATCATTGTTGAAACATCTTGACAAGTTACCTGAATTGTAGTAAATCAACTATCAAATTCAGTCTTGTTTACAAGTAAACATAGTCAATATACCTGCATTTGTGATTCCATGCAATATCAACCTGAAAACTTCCATCACCAATGCAAGCAATCACACGTTTCTTGGGGACAGATTGAGCATAGCCCAGGGTAGCTCCAACGGACCATCCTATCGATCCATATTGCATCTGGAACTCATACCTGCAATGCCAACTCTTTATTATATCTAGTTGCTGTAAATTAAATAACATGACTATTATTTTAAGGTAAAACATATTGATTTCAGCTTACCTGCATCCCTCAGGCAGCTTCAACTGCTGGCAATTAAACCAAGAATCGCCTGTCTCGGCAATCACAGTTGTTTCCCCTGACAACATCTTCTGTATATGCTGGAAAAGCACATTAACTGAATTTTCATTCAGTAAGATTGAGTCAAATGATTAATTAGTCTATATGAAGCATGTGAAAATTATGAATCTATTACTATTATTAAATGTTACTAGGTGTTAGGGTCTTAGGGACGTAGAACTAGAACTAACTGATCTGTGTATGTGCATTCTATTTTTATGTGTATGTAAATTTAATGTACTTGTATTAGATTCCATGATTTGAAATTCTCTTTCTTTCCCAAAGAGATAATTACTCTGCAAATGGTGCATGTATACTCTGAAACAAGCTTACAATAAGTTACAAATATTGAATGAACTAGTCTGGAAACAATAAATTGAAAAACAATTCGACCTTTTAATGGTGGTTATTCTGGGTAACTTTCTGAACAAACTGGAATGAATCCTGCAAAATTGTAACTTTGATCATCTTACTGTCTAATGGCTCTAGCTAGATTCAACTGAACTAGTCTGAGGCAGCTCTTTGGATTTACAAGGTTGATGAGGACATCATTTTACGATCAAGTCACCATCTCAATCAACGTAACTGCTGCAAATACTAGAAACGGAGTGCCCTCCAATGTACGCAATAGCCTATCGAAGAGTAAGAGACATAATTAACCATATATATTTGACCTGCAGTAATTGTAACTGTTGGAACTAGCAGCTGTTTTATCATATTTTAACCGGGAAAAAGTGGCCTACTTTTGTTCTTCTTCAGCATTTCATTAACTGTATGAAAATGTTTCAAGTAGAACAGTTTTCTGAAGGTCTATAACTACTACTGGTTTTTTGGTTCTGAATAGTACTACTCCTGAAGAGAAGGATATCATCAACATAGTGAAAATGACTAATAGGCATATCAAGCTAGCCATCAAGATCAGACGATGTAAATGTTAAGATCCTTCAAGAAAAAGTAAAATTTCATTTAGCAGAAAACTGAAATTACCATATATAATTGATAATAATCAATCAAACAGTATAATAATAACAAATTAAAAGGGGAAAAAAGAAAAAACTAATTGCTATACTATATTTGCTCTATCTACTGATGAACATTGCCAGAAATGAGCTTAAACCACTGATTGTGCGAACCATCTGCACAAGTAGTAGTGGCTGAATCAGCATCAGTTGAGCACAAACACTTCTTGGCCATAACCTTGGGAGCGTAATCCAGATCCATGTCCAAGCACAGTCCTTGTTTGTTCCTCAGCCCCATCTTCGACGGAGTCACAAACTCCCACTGACTCTTTTCAGATGCACAGTCGCTAGTAAGTGTCACCGGAAGCCCATCTCCAACTGCTGATATGCACAATCCACTGTCCATCGACTTGATCGCTCCTCCAGTGTAGTTCCACTTATCGAAATTCAAGCAATCTCCAGCAAGAAGAGCTGACCCATCAGCCTTGATGCACTTGCTAGTCCACGCATGGTGCAATACGTTGTAGCTTGGTCCTTTTGAGGTAGGTTCTGCAGAATATAATCACATATATATACAGTGTCAGTTAACTATTTATACATTTAAAACAGAAACAAAAAAAGGTATATACATTCAGTACCTTGAAGTTTATGCTGCATGAGCTGAAGTCTTTCATGGTAACTCGGTTTGGAAATCGCAGTCCAGTTAGGATTGAGATAACCAAAGACGTCGACCAATGATCCTTTAGGCGCACTTGCCCAGTTCCAGATATAGTAAGTTCCTTGCACAGCCCAGTAACTCCAATCAAAATCTTGTTCAGCTAAATACCCCATGAAGCATCCAATGAATTCGTCTTCAACCTTTTTGTTTGCGTTATCATGTGTATTAGTACCGAATTCAGTATACCACACTGGATACTTTTCTCTCAAAAATCCTGTCTGGTTTTCGATTTCTTTGATCATAGTCTCACAGTCTTGGGTGCCGTTAGACCATGAGTACCTATGAGCTTCGTAAACTATTTTGCCATCAGCATCGAATCTAACAGGATTTGTTTTTAGGAAAGTGAAATCGAGGTCATAGCTAAAACCAGAGACAAGGACCAACACATTGGGGTTGGCTGCATGGATTGTTCTTGCTCCTCTCGGCATCCACTGGCTCCAAGTGGTTACGTTTTGGCGGGGACCACGAAGCTCATTTCGCAGACTCATAGCAATAACCTGCATTGATCGATAGAGTTCGAATCACTAATATAAATAGCTGGATCATGAACATTAGTAATTTTTACGAATCGAAACAATCAAACAAACATGCATGATATATAGTACGTACCATTGGATTATCTTTGTATCGCGTAGCAACCATGGAAAGACCATCTAGCCACTCGTTGGGATCAAAGTAAACGTCACCGAAGAATCCATTCCCGTCATTGTTATCGCAACACCACGTGGGCTTGCTAACTTGGCAATCGAGCAACGTCATGACATTGTTCTTGGCGAGGGCGTCGATGACAGCCTTTTGAGCATCAATAACTGTCATCTCAAAGAACTCGGGATTGTACTTTGCAATGCCAACAATAGCGTCGTCAAGGCCGTGTTGTAGCAAGGTTTGAGCGACGGTCTGGTTAGCAAAGCGAGTGTACATGTGGACTGCCCATGTGAGCCTGACGCAGTTGAACCCCATGTCGGATATGTGCTGAGCGATCTCATTGACAGGACGTTTGTCGAGGCCTTCTGCCACCATAGGCTCAAGATGAGCAGCCCAGTTGATGCATTTGAGCTTGACACGTTCGCCTGTCTTGTCGTCGATGATCCATCTGTTATTGGTGGAGAGGGGAAGCGCGTGGGATAATGTTGCAAAGGAGAGAAGGACAAGAAGGGACACAACCAATTTGGTCATGGTTAGGTTATGATGATAGTAGGTAGATAGAAAATATGATGAGAATGAACGAGTGAATTTGGTCAGTATTTATACTTGCAGAAACAGAGTGAAAATCAGATAAGACTACTTTGCAACTTAATCTATCCGAAACTTTTGTCAGAAAAGAAGTTCAAATATATCTGGAGATTAATTTAATTTGTAATTATACGTTATCTGGATTCTTAAGGTTTCCTTTGTATTATTATTATTATTTTTTTTTTTTTTTATTATTATTATTATTATTATTATTATTATTATTATTATTATTATTATTATTATTATTATTATTATTATTATTATTATTATTATTATTATTATTATTATTATTATTTATTACAGGACAGATCAGGATTGTTTTTTAGAAGTATTAGATAGGGGAGGAGAAAAAGAAGGATAATTCATTAATCATTATCTAATCTATATTTATATTTGATGTCTGTATGGATTAAGAGTTGTATTAATGTATCGTGTCTCAATCTGCTTAATTTGTTTCAAGTAAATCTAACTTGGATTTTATATCTCAACCTGATAAACTTAAATAAGAAATATACTACTAAAATAAGTTTTCTTGAGTTGTAGTAATAAGTTGATGACAAATCTGAACTGATCAATTACTTTGTTGAACTCAATCTGCTTAATATGTATGTTCAAGTAAATCCGAACTTGGCTTTTACATGATCAACTTGGACTACTACTATAAGTTTTACATGATCAACCTGCACTTGGATAATGTTCTGTTTGGTTCTCAACTAAATCCGAACTTGGTTTTTGCCAGAACTTGGATAGGACTCTTGTTCCGTAGATTCCACAAGTAACTATGCTCTACCACTGCACCACATTTCATTTTCCAACGATATAAACTCGCATATTTACTTTGACTCCATGTCTGTTTAGCTCTTATTATGTGTATAGACCTCATATTCGAGTGCTTGATTTTATCATGAAAACACCTTGTATTCAAGTGCTCAATTTTATGAAGACAGAGCAGGATGCCAGGATGTAACGAGCTGAGTTGAAGCTTAATTAATCCGTTCTAGTCCGCCTATTCTTATTCGTAGCATATAAACATGAGTTGATGAAACACGTTTTTAATACTGAGATTAAGACACGTGTATTTGATCAGACGGTAGCTGTACTCCGTCTTGGATCCCATTTCTGTAGCTTTAAATAGTTGTGTAGCTCAATTGAGCAGTTATTGAAGTTTGATGAATAGAAATTAGTTCTCTCTCTAGTCATTTAGCTAGCTAATTGGTAGTTTTACAGTAGATTCTAGCTAATTGGTAGTTTTACGTAGATTCTCTGGTAGTTTCATAACAGGAGGAAGAACATGACACGATAAGATAAGGCTATCAACAACATATGACACTATAAGGACGGAAATTTCCAGAGTTCAATTTTATTTTTGAAATGTGGTACATCATGATACCAATACAGAGGGGCGTGAAAATTTCCAGAGTTCAACTTCGAAGGGTGCAACTAAGCATCAAACGGAGTCTCATTTAATGATCACTATTGTCCCGCTGAGTATTACTGAAAGAACGGCTTTGGCAACTTGTGTTGACAACATGTTTACTTTGGTGGATTTTGTTCACTGAAACTTGTATAGTTTCTTACCAGGAGACCAACTGTAGCGAGATCATCTAGAGGCAAATCAGCATTTCCTAACCTGTATGAAATGGTTTAGTAAAACTGTTTTCTGGAGGTTTATAATTGGTGCGATTTCAGATAACGATTCCTTATGAGCTAGTACTATTCAGAACCAAAAATATACTAGCGAAAAAGTTCATCCAAGAACAACAGATATAATGGTCACAATCCTGCTCATGTTATAAATAGAATGTCAAGGAGCGCTGAGCCATCTTAACGCCAAGAGAACTACTATGATTAAAATCTAACTTACCTGAGTGCACCGAAAGTCCCAAGTTGTCCCACGCCCTTCCCCTCCCAACGAGTAACAGATTGATGGATTGTCAACGACAAGACCGGTGCATGTGTCAACTGGGCTGCTCAACTCCAGCATATGTTGGCAGAAGGCCTCGACAAACGACCTATCAAAGAGATCGCCCAGCATATTTCTCGACAATAGTGTCATCAAGGACGTATTGGAGCAAGGATGGAGCGCGGTTTGGTTAGCGAAGCGGTTTTACATGTAGACTGCCCATGTGAGCCTGATGCAGTTGAACACCATGTCGGGTATGTGCTGAGCGATCTCATTGACAGTACGTGTCAAGGCATTCAGCCAACATAGGCTCAAGATGAGTAGCCCAGTACGTGTCAAGGCATTCAGCCAACATAGGCTCAACATAGGGAATGAGACAAAGCTGCAAAGGTGAGAAGGACAAGAATGGACACAACCAATTTCATCAGTTTAGTTAGTTAAGACAGGGAGCAGGCTGAGCAGATAGAATATGATGCATGTGAATATTGAACGAGGGAATTTGGTGAGTATTTTATATGCTAACAATTCTTGTAACATGCTTACTACGTGTTTTTTCTGTTAATATTGACATTGTTATTTGGTGAAGAATACAATTGTTGTGGACTTGTGATCATACTGCAATAGCTAACAGCATACTTATTTTGCCAAGAAAATCAAATGCCACCGTGGAGTATCTTACCTTGAGAGAACAAAGGTGAGTTTGTTCAAACATCAGATTGGCAATAATAATTGTGTTAGATTATACTAGTATATATCTTGTGTAATATTCGTAAATATAGAGATGTATATCTGTCCTAAATTATAGGCTAGAATCATGGATCTTGTATTGTATTTATACCCTTTCCAATGAATGAGAAAGCAACGATTCATATTCTATTATGGTATCAAACTAGGTTACGAGGTGGCCTGGGCATGTGCCGAGATGGGCTGGGCGCTGACACTCGGCGTTCCACTTTGGGTTATTGTGTCTTTCTTGGTGATAATCTTATATCTTGGTCAGCCAAACGCCAACCCACGTTGTCCCGTTCGAGTGCCGAAGCTGAGTATCGTGGGGTTGCCAATGTGGTTGCTGAGTCTTGCTGGCTTCGCAATTTGATGCTCGAACTGTTATGTCCTATCCATAAGGCTACCTTGGTCTATTGTGATAATGTTAGCGCTATTTATCTCACGGGCAATCCTGTACAGCATCAGCGTACTAAACATATTGAAATGGACATTCACTTTGTTCGTGAGAAAGTTGCTAGGGCCGAAGTTCGTGTTCTTCATGTCCCATCGCGTTATCAAATTGCTGATATATTCACCAAGGGCCTCCCGTTGGTGTTGTTTGACGACTTTCGTTCCAGTCTCAACATTCGTGAACCTCCCGTTTCGACTGCGGGGGAGTGTTAGATTATACTAGTATATATCTTGTGTAATATTCATAAATATAGAGATGTATATTTGTCCTAAATTATAGGCTAGAATCATGGATCTTGTATTGTATTTATACCCTTTCCAATGAATGAGAAAGCAACGATTCATATTCTATTAAATTGTAGTTCTTACTCCCCAGTCCCCATAAACCTCAACTACATAACTTGATACTTCTACTATAAGTTTTCCGAAATCAAACCTGCATTACAGGTTATCATGAAAACACCTCGTATTCAAGTGCTCAATTTTATCATGAAAACAGAGGAAGAACAAGAAAAATGGAGGAATAAGACTAGATATGGATACTGGACATAAATAGAAATGACACGATAGGCTATCAACAACATATGATACTATAACAGAGTTGAAATATGGTACGACATGATACCAATACAGGGACACGAAAATTTCCAAAGTTAAACTTGATAGGGATGCAAAACTAAGCATCAAACAGAGTCTTATCTAATGACTAATAGAATAGCCATATCAAGCCAGCCATGAAGGTTACGAATCCTTATTATATTATTATCCAATTTGATGCTTACAAGCATGTATAGTTGCACACACTATACAATTAGCTCAATGAGAAGCCCGTTACTTTACGGCTATTGTCCCATGGAGTATTTCTGAAATAATATGTGGTAATAGAACAAACTTCTTCACATCTTGAATACATCGATATTTCCAGGACTCCGTACTACCAGAAAACGGAAGTTATGGGGTGAAATGACGGTAAGGTATGCTAACTCTTGCGAACACCTAATTTGTTCAATGCTGCAGTGATACCTTCCATGCTACAGTCTTCACATTCGACTGTATTAGGATGATCGGTTGACACCACATGTTCAAGAGGATAGTTTCTGTTGATGTGGATATTGCTTGTATCTCTGCAAGTTCCATTCAGAACAACATTTTTGTGCACACCACCAAGCAATCCTTCATAGTCGGAGTCTCCTGACTCTCCCACAAAAACTACAACATTTGACAAGTCTATGCCCCAGCGGACATGCAAATACCTGTGGCAAATCATTATCAATATATAGAGAGGAGACCAAGGTATGGATATGTAACACCATTTCAAATTTGAAATTATTGTGATACTAGCATAAAGGTCCCTACTGGATACTATATGAAACATCTATCAAAGGCCAATTGTGATTTTTTCTCTGGAGAAAGGCTTTTCATATTTTCAAATACTCTATGCTAATGAAAACCCTTCTCCAAATTTGAAATCTTTGGTGCACAATTGAAAAAATATTAGAAAGTTAATAGAAGAATTTGAGCTACTTGAAATAGTAGAAAGAATTTTCATGCAACTTAACTAGGAAATAAGGAGGAAGGACCATTCTTTTTACATGGTCCTCAAAAGCTCACCTTAGTGCTTGAGGTCGAGAAGCAAGGACAGGGATCACATTTACCCTGTGACGGTACTGGCAATACACAGGATAGCATCGTAGTGCCTGAATTCTGATGAATCTTTTAAGTTCCTTGTAAGGAGGGACCTGTACAACACAGAAACGAAAAATGAAAAATAGATGTAAATATCATGGAATGAAATAAGGTAACTATAGATATTTCTCAAAATTAACTTACTGTTGTTGGATCGTTCATTTCAAATGCATGGCAATGTTCTGATCCTGAATCAATTTCAGTAATGACAGGTGCATTCTTGTCTTTCGATTTATCATTGATAGAGGTGGCCCAACGAACCAAAGTATTCCTCAAGCTGTCTCCACCCCAGCGATAATCAATGTGCGGATAATAATCCGAATCAACCAAGTATGCAGATCCGGGTGACTTAGCATCAGGATTTGTAGATGGATAATAAATCTCACTTCCACTGTTGCATATAATAGCATCAAAATTACTGGACTTAAGTCCACCCTTATCTAAAAGAGAGTTTACTTCAGACATACTGAGGGCTGTTGATAAGATGAAACCAATAGATTGAGGATCCTTATCGTTTCTACCAGCCTCAACTATTATTGTGATTATTTTGATAATATCCGCGGACGCATCACAGTCCAAAGCCATAAAAAAGATGAACTTCCTTCTCCTTAATGCTGGAAATCTATTGTTTTCTGGTTTCTCCAGTGATTCACCTCTTCTTAGAGGTTCACTGTTTATCTGTAATCTCCCATCAAGAGAGCGTTGTTGCTCTTGGCCCTTCAGAGCATAAGCTAAGCCAAGCCCTTCATTCTTTTCACCATCTAATGAAATCTTGAAGCTTAATGACAAATCATTGATATCTCTTAGGGAATCTCCGGGAGAATCAGATTCTGATTCTTCATCATCTTTGTCAATTCCTTGCCATTTTGGCTGCCTCTGCTTGCAACTGGTTACACGAGCTAAATATGTCTTACAATGCTCTGGCCAAGAAAAAAGATGAATGTTTTTCAATCCGTTCTCCCTACATTTTGCCCAAAGGTTCTTTTCAGATACAAGCTTCAGGAGAGCATCGGCAATGGACTGTTGATCATGTGGGTCCACTAGCACGCCATTATCAAGAACCTAAATATTAGTGAGGAGAATCAGCTATGGAAAGATGAAGTAATAGTAAGCATTTAAATATTTATATGTAAACAAACCCGATGAATGTCAACAGGACCTCCATTTTTGGTTGCTACAATAGGTAGACCACGAGCTGCAGCCTGCAGTTGCAAGATGGACTCGATCATTGGATGTAAATATAACATAATACTTAGGTAATCATAAAAGGGCTTGATAAGAACCTCAATCAATGTGAGACCAAATGGCTCGATAAATGCTGGATTGATGAATACACCCTACAAAATAAGTTGGCATTAGGCAATTGCTACTAAATTCTGAAACAGAAAACCACATATTCATGCAATCCGTACCTTTGTTTTTGCTGCCAAACGATATATTTCATGGACATCAGCTTGATTGTGGTGTTTCGGATAGGCAACTTGGCCATAGAGGTCATACTTGTCGATCAATTTAAGTATTGAAAGCAGGACAGATGAATTTGTAGCAGACATATCATCAATGGCGTCCCTGTTCCCCATTATTAAAGTCTGCAATAATTTATAACAAACTAAATAATGGAGATTGGAATTGGACAGAAAATAACAAAACAACAACACGTCGGACTTATTTGCTTAGTAAGAGTGTGATGCAGAAACCAAGACATACAAGGTTTGCGAGATCCCTCAGAGGGCGGCACTCTCCAAAAGCTTTAACCAGAGTGATCAAGTTTTTCTTCGGATCTGGCCTTGCAAGAGCAAGTATCATAGGCTTGTGAGGATTGGTAAAGAATCGGCCAATCTGCCAGTAAAAAACAAATAAAACATGTGATGAGAAACAATGCGCTGCAAATGGGATTAATGCATTAATATAAGTTCACAAGTGGAGAATTTAATACTACTTTGTCTCTGGTGTAACAACTACAGTCCGAATTCACGGCGTCACTAAGTTTCTGACAAAATTATGTCATATACTGGCACCTTCAACTTGTCCATGAACAATGCATCAGCTGCACTGCGGTTAACAGAGCAAAAACAATAAGCGACCATCTTGACATTTGGGATCTATCCAGATGTGTATTAGTAGGTAAGGAATAGTATAAAAACTATAAATGATCCCATAATGATAAGCAACCCTATTACCATTTGGGACCATTCTGAAGTGTTTGTTTATACTAATTCTTACCCACCGAATACAGATATGGTTCGAGCACAAATGGCAAGAGATTGCTTATCATTTTTTCTCCACAGTGATGCATGTTAACGAACAGAATGAAGGTGCTAATATGAGTATTGTCAGAAACATGGTGACTACATCAATATAATTGAAGTTGTTACACCAGAGACCGGAATTTGTTCGTAATTGAGATCCAGCCTGTTTGTACTGAAGTTGTTGTAACTGACTGGAATGTGTTCAATTGATTCTTGTGATGGTGTCATTTGTGAGGGATAAAGTATACTCATTATTGATGGGTATAAAGTAAGAGAGGTTTAAGTTGGAGTGCCATGATGTTGTGTGTGTCAGAATAGAATCTGACAAAAAAGTAAATGAAATGGACTTGATCCAAAAGGTTCTAGAAACTTATATCCAAGCTTGGTACGATAAAGGAAAAATTCAGATGGTCCATACAATAATTTAAAAGAATAGATAGACCTCTGAATAAATTGGCGGATCTGGAGAGCCAGAAGTATCTTCATTTCCTTCTAATTCTCCATCCACCTCTCCAACATTTGCATCTTCATTACGAAATTCCATGCCAGGAGGAATTACCTGAACACAGTGAAAAAGTTGTAGATTCAGTTTATCACCATCAAGCAGGAATGGGGAAGGCTATAAAGAATGAAACCACTGTTTCTACAGGGTAACAGGCACTGTAACAAAAAAGGTGGATATATTATGTGAAGAAAGAAGGGGGAGATGTACTAGAATCCAAAGACGTGTAACTGACTTACAACCATGCGTGGCATGAATCTACCATAACAGCTCACGTTACGTTTGATACGAGCTCGAAGTTTTCGCTCTAAAACCGGATCAAACCCATCATACAAACGCCACTGCTCTTCAATCTCCTGTCTTGTGCTGGTAATAATAACTTCAGAGACGTCAAGAGATATCTCTTCCGCCTCTATACGCCGCATTATTTTGTAGGCAGAATTTATCTCCTCTCTTGTCTGCCTACCTTGCTTCAGAAGTTGTTCGAGTTTGTCACGTCCAAGAGAGTGACCAGTGAAGATCATTGGCACATTCAGAGCTCCGGACAGTAGAGCAGCAGAATTCCCAGCATCTGCATAGTGCCCATGAATTGCGATGGGCCAGAGTGGCTGTTCACTCCCAATTTGCTTGCCAAGAACCTTAGACATCTGCATAATGTAGCTAAGAGCACCATCCACAAACTCTGGAATATGAGGCCAGAGAAGCTCTTTAGAGAGATACTTATCTTTAGGGCCAAAGGGTATGCGAATGATATAAGCACCACCACTCTCCCCCATTTCATTCGTTTCATTTTCAGCATGTAGTGGGTTTAGCATCTCCGTTGGTTCACTGTAAGTCCAATCCACATCCGGTGCCATTATTTGCCTTGTAAGTAAATCAACACGATAAACCCCAGGCATTGCACCCAAGGCTCTGGCTAGCTCCACAACATATTTAACCTAATTACAAAATGACGGGATCACATAAACTTGTACTACCTCCATGTATTAGCAAGCTTCCCATTTCATTTTATTGAATTTTTTTAGGTCCGGTACTTTCATAATATAATTTCGTTAATTATTTTTCCGGTACGATTTGGAAATAATATGAGGTCAAACCGGACCTAAATAAAGTCAATGAAATGGAATGTGAAGCTTGAGCTGGGCACATTGATTGTAATAGAATTTGAAAGCTTGAGAACAAGCATACCTGACCTCCTGTGTCAGAATCCTTGCCAAGTTCCATGTTTTCACCCCGGATCAACCCATGGATACTGCAGATAGTAAACAAAATTAAATGCCACCCGCTGATTTTGAGTGCATATATAAGATTTTAAATATTTATTTGAAAAAAAAAGTAATATTCTGACTGGTCAGTGGTTAATTGAAAATGCCTCACCTGATCAGGATTATATAAAGTTTCTTCTTCGAATGCTGTTCCGCCCAATTTGCCATCATATCCACTGAGCTAACCCTAGGCATTCTTCCTCTGGCAGTATCACCACCATGAGCTGAAAGTTCAGTAACTGTATCCCCCTTTTCTCCTTCTGATAAATCTTCAGACATATCAGCAGCTGCCTCTTTCCGGGCCTTCTCACGGTCCAGGTGCTTTTTTCTCTTGCGCTGTTCTTCTTCACTCTCAATCTAGACGAAACACCATGTTAACAAGGTGAACAATTGGTCTACATGTTATTATCATCACACTAAATCTAATTTGCTGCTGCTGTATTGATGGGCAAGGGTAATGGGAACAAAAGTAAGTCGAGTTAACCATTAAATAAAGCGTCATGTGGATTGTAGAAATCGATGAAAGTTACCATGTCTAATAGACAAGTTCCGCATCTACTAACACGAGACATGTGTAAGGTGCTTGCAGATGATACTAATTCTTAGGAAGACAAACTGTTTCTTTAGTTTTACATGAAAAGAAAGGGAAATGAATCCATGCCTGTTTCTTCCTGCGGGCCAAATTCCAAATCCGCCAGCACATATTTTCCAATCTTGTATTCCTCTCCTCTGAGTTTCGGATTGATGAAGCCTGGATAAATAATCCAAAAGTCAGATGCAGACACATTCACAGTCAATAAACTAGATAGACCCCAACAATCAAACAGAAATGGTATAAGCTATATCAACTCCACAAATCGTATAATATCAGAACAAAAACCATGAAAGACAAGGCTTATATCCAGAGCAAACACACCGAGCATGCCATATGAACTCCATTACTGAATTTCTTCATATCCATGAGAACACAAAGCTAGTTTCAGCTGAAATTAACAGCTACTGTCATAAATCATAACATTAGTCCCGTAAACCTATACTCACATAAGCGAAAAAACACCGTGAGCATGCCACATTGCCACTGGGACTAAACATGCCAAGAGCATGACAACTGAGACATGTCATCTAGAATATAAACACACTGATATCATCTCAGCCATATTCCATGGTATTTCACATTTCTCTTAAAAGTTTCAGCTGAAATTAACAGCTAACACATCAACACTAACATTTCAGTTTCAGTCATATTTCATAGTACCACATTTCCCTTACACGTTTCATCTGAACTCAACAGCTGACACATCACCAGTAGTATTTACTACGACTACCATATTCTGCTTCAACAAATTAAGATTTAAGAAACAATCGATTTCACATTAAGACACAATCATAAAATACACATTAAGTTTAACGAACAACATAACATATCGATTTTCCAATCAATGCAATGGTCTATAAACACACCTAGAGCATGACAACTAAGGCACATCATCTGGAACGCAGAACATACTATATCATTCCATTCATATTCCATCATGTCACATTTCGTCATGAGTTTCAACTGACACATCATTTCTATAGCATTACGAAATCGACATTAACACTATCACAGCATTACAACACAACTTTCACCACAAATTAACATCCATCATCATCACATCAGTTTAGCATTCCGTTATCCATTAGAATTCAGAATTACAAACACACAGTTCCATTAATTAACTGCACAATTTCACAAATCACAACAAATCGAATTCACGATCAGCGAAACGGATCTAAAACCTACCCGAACCCAGGAGCGATGGAGATCGGTCTCATCGAATCCAGTAATAACCTCCTCAACGAAGTAGCTAGCCGGACTGAATCTACCTCTCTCGCGCAACAGCAGAGACGATGATTTCTGGTTGTTGATCCCTCCGGTGTCAACGGCGAGGATCGCCTCCAGGTAACTGTTAATCCAGTCGTTTCCCGCCATCTGAAACCTTCCTTCGTCACAATTACAACACTGCGTTTCGTTTCGTACAATTCAACCTCAGATCAGAAAAATCAATCATCTGAGAGCCATTGAAATGATTCAAAAATTTGTTTCACGGAGTTTGAATTTTGTGACTGGAGTGAGAAAAGGAGTAGTCGGTTATGATGGTACAGTTGAGCTCAACGTGCAGATATTGCAAATGATGACACGTGGAAGGATAGTGGAGAGTTTGATCCGCTTTTTTTGTGCCTTGGTTTCACACAGTCCAATAATATCCCAGGTTCCTATATTATTCTATACCCACCCAATTCGTGAGGGCCCAGTTTTATTATCTGCATTTGGGCCACTGGGAGCGACATTTCACGGCCCATTTTGTCCACTTTCTATGTTGGCCCACATTGATTCCGGGACATGTTCGAATATCTCCAAATATGATCTTTCGTTTCTTCTCACTTTTATAGTTCTATCCCCCACTTCTCGTCGGTTATTTATGCCAGCCACTCACATAATGATTGTCATGATAAATGGATGTGTTTGTTGCGCCGTCCCCTTCGATCTTGACGATGATTGTTTCGGAGGTATGTTAAAATATCACGTGTGAATGGTAATAACGAATCAAATTGCTTGCAAGTTGTTGCTAAGAGAGAAATAGGAAAAGAATCGGTCAATGTCATGTTCGAGTTTGAATTGATCGAGTAATGGAGTCCTTTTTTTTTATCGAGTCTTGGATGTTACTGAAATAGATGTTTGAATATTACACTCGTATATGTATATTAGATTGTACGTAATAGTCAATGTGAAGTGCAATAGGCACGGACTATTTGAATAAGTGTTCTTCACCTTAGGGTTAATGAGTTAACAAATAATCTTAGGTGTGGGATTGAGTTAGTTTTTGAATTGGAAAATTCTATGCTCGCATGATTGAGCTACATCCTATATGACTTCAAATTATTATTTGGGTAAATTACTTTAAACCGCCCCACTAAAAACTCATATTACGGATTCTTCCTCGTCAGTTTAACAATTACGTATAGCCCCAATGACCGGAAAAAAGTTGACCTGATCGTTATTCAGTTTCAGAAAGGTTCCGGCCAAACAAGGCCTTAGGTTTTATTTTATCATTTTTTCTTCCTTTTTTCTTTTATGTTTTTTTTCCACCTCCTTCTTCCTCCTTAACTTCCTCTTAAAGTAACCGGAAATGCTCCGAAACCGGAGCTGTAAAAAGCTCCGATTTGGAGCTGTTAAACAGCTCCAAAATCGGGGCTTAACAGCAGCTCCGAATCGGAGTTGTACAGCCCCGAAACCGAAGCTGTTAACAGCTCCGATTCGGAGCTGTTAAGCCCCGATTTTGGAGCTGTACAGCCCCAAAATCGAAGTTGTTAACAGCTCCGGCAGGGAGCTCTTAACAGCTCCTGACCGGAGCTGATTACCGGAGCTGTAATCAGCTCCGACAACTTTTTTTTTAATTTTTTTTTAATTTTTTTTTTAATCTTTTGGGTTGTTTTGAAACAAACCCTTTAATGTGGGGTTCTTTTATAATAAATATAAGTTCATTTTTAAATTTATATAATTTTTGTGGTTAATTTGAAATTTATTAAAGTTAATTTTGTAGAATGAAATAATTTATAGGCAAATGTGTAAATACTACAAACTTAAGTTGTTTGTTTCAAGCTAGAAACTGAAATTCCGGGAAGGGTAAAAGCGTAACTTCCAGGTCTTAATTCGAAAAAAGTCAAATTCGTGTGGCTATCTGTAATTGTTTTTGTGTGACATAGAGCTACATGTAATTGTCTAACTAAAAGGGAATGATCTGTAATAAAAAAAAATAACAGGGGGGTAGGTGTAAATTGCCCTTATTATTTTGAATTTATTCACACTCACTTCCCAAATGATTTGTACAATGCAATGTATTTACAACTCAATGAAATTATTAATAACGTGCCTTGACACATAAGAATCTCACTGTCTCTTCCAAAATCCTGCTATAATGTAATGGGAGAATATGTCGGCAAAGTTATGAAGACATGCGAATTATACATACCCACGGGAGCACAAGAGACGCATGGTCCCGTCATGGACTTAGCGATCGAGTATGTTACCCTCGAAAAGGGTTAGAGTGCGACTTGAGATGGATACAATAAAGTGACCTTCTACATACCCTCATGACCTCTAGTATCATATATTCCTCGAAAATAACGTGACCTCAACCGTGACACTACGTTCAAAAACAGGTAGCAGTAGGCAAGAAAAATAGACAACCAACAAAATTCCTCCGAACGCATGATGAGGAATGTTATCTCCTGGACTTCCACTATAAATATGAGGTCCCAACTCATTTATAAGGTAAACATTTAATTGTAACTCACCACTTGTTTACACCTCATCCAATGTCTTCCCCTCGAGATATAATAAAATCAACATTCGATTTGTCACAAGTGGGTTAGAAGAGATAACCATCTCCCTCTTGTACTCGTACCCCGTAGATACATTACATTAGAGCAGAAGAGATAATTGAACCTGAAATCAATTAGAAGAAGTTAAGAAATTAGATTGAGGCTACACCAATATACATATGTCGTAAATGAATAGTACGATCGGGGGAATTGTGTATTTCTTAGTATTAGTTTGACAAAAACCTTATGAATATAACACAATAGCGTGTATCCTCGTCCATCATTCAGGATCCATGTGAGTTAAAAATGAGACATTGACCCCATTAATAGGGAAGCAATGACATCGACGAAAGTAATATGGCAGCAACCTTTACAGTTTACACTAATTTCAACTCAATTTTTACTAATTAAACTATCCACGGATCCACCTCATACTGTTTCCCCCCACACCCTTTTTCTTTTTTTTTTTAAGAGGATTTCCCCCCACACCTTGAATTCAATATCTTTTAACTCAATTTTTACTAATTAAACTATCCACGGTGGATAATCCATCTCATACAGTTTCCCCCCACACCTTGAATTCAATATCTTTTAACTCAATTTTTACTAATTAAACTATCCACGGTGGATAATCCATCTCATACAGTTTCCCCCCACACCTTGAATTCAATATCTTTTAACTGCACTTTTAAGTAACTGAGAACCCCAACAAATTTCGATAATCAATACTCGCTCGCTCTGTCTCTAGTGATTGAATTTGATTTTTTCTTAGCTCAGAGTTTGACATCTAATAAATCTCAAATTTTAATGGAAATAATATTAATAATGAAATTAGAGCCACTATATTTCATAATATACTTTATAATTTATTTTTTGTTATAGTTTAGGAGTAAATCGAGGTCAAACGGAGCACAAAAAGTAAAAAAAAACAAACATAAAGAAAAATGATTGGGGCTTAGAAACTGTTATTTTCATCTGAACATAACTGAAGGGAAATGAATAGAATTAAACTGAACAAAACTGAATGAACATGAACATAATTGAACAGAACAGAATTGAATTTATTTGTAATATAAAATATAACTAAGCAAACCTGAACATAACAGAATTGAACTGAATGAATTTGAACAAAATTTAATTGAGTTGTACAAAATTTAAATCAATGAGTTTTCATACGAAAAGAACATAGCCTTATAAGTATATCATTTTAAGAATGACCTAACTAATTCGAAATTTGAACAAAGTTCTCTTAAGATTCGGTTAAAATAAAACCGTAAGGTAATTTTATTTTGTATGAAGTGAGCTGAATTTGTATAGTATAAAAAAATTTAAATAATTTAAAACAAAAATAAATTTAATTTAATTTAATAACTTTAAAATGAACTATATATCGGAAGACATTACTATATTTTTATATGAACAACACAATGTACATGACCAACCAATATAATTTTTTTTCAAAGACATGGTGCTGGGTTTATTTGAAATTGGATAATTCTATAAAATGAGCATAAAATTATTTGTTAAATAAAGAAGATAAATACGAAGAAGAAAGAAAAAGAAACTACCAATGGCATCAAGGGGATAGTAAATGAGAGGTGACGGATTGGATCCCGTGATGACTGAGTTATAAAGTTGGTTTCGATGTGAAAAAATAAGGTGGTTTAATAAATTTGTATAGAAAATCGAAAATCAAATCCAATAATCCGATGTCAAACGGTATGTAAACAACTAAAACGCCGTAGATATATTATGGTTATCGACAAATCTTTTTATCTCTGTCTAACCAGTAATGATTTGGAAAGAGTTTCCAAATTTAGCACTAATCTACATGTCAAAGCAAACATAATAACCAGATTTAGAGAATTTCCATGACTAATCATCCTACAGAATTAACCATCCCCATCATCATAACATAACCACTTTAACCATCTAGATCCTTTTTCCCTCTCTTTAATTTACTCAACCTTTTTGTCATTATTATTATAATATTGTCCAGAGCGAGCACAACCCAATTCCAGTTCTTGCTGGCCGTAACAATGAAACCATCGTTGCTTGTCCCATTTTCCAACTACCCATTAAGTTTCAATTAAGACCCTTTTGCGTGAATTTGTTTTCTTCAGCTTGAGAAAGACAAATTATAAGAAAAACAGACCCAAGAAAAGGGAAAAGGTCAAATCTTTCTGGGTGAAACTAGATCTGGGAGATTGGGAAGCTGAGATCTTGGTTGGTTTTTCTGTTTTGGGTTGTGGGATTTGATTGGATTTGTGATGGGGTTCAGATATAAGGCCGGTCTTATGTTGATTGCTGCTGTTGTTATCATTTGGGTTACCTCTGCTGAGGTTACTCAGGTCTGATCCTCTAGCAATTATGCCTTTTCATTTTTGTTCAATTTATTTATTTTTTGATAAATTCTTATGGTTTTTTGTGTATATATTTCCATTAGTTGTTAGATATTCATATACACTCTGTAGTTTATGCTGTAATTTTGTGCTATAGTAAGTTCGGGGACCTATAGATTGAGGCCTAAAACCTGATATTTAGACATGTATATACATTGATTCTGGTGCATTTCATTTTTACTCTGTTTGAAGTGCTGTCGGTTAGACGAATATCTATGTGGTAGTGAAAAGGTGAAGCATTCTAGTAGTATATATGGATGTGCATTCGTGTTCTTTGAGAGCCATGGGAATGCCTTAAGGAAAACGGCAAATATAGATTTTAGAGTTTAGTGTAACTTTTTGGCTCAGCTCTTTCTAGTTTTTGGTATGTGCTTACCTGCAATTGCCTTCCATATGTTCAGATTCGAAGGCCTAAAGCCTGATATTTAGCCACTTATATACATTGATTCTGGTGCTGGTGCCGCATTTCATTTCTTAATCAGTTTGAAGTGTTGTCGGTTAGTAGAATATATATGTGGTAGTGAAAAGGCGAGGCATTCTGGTATATATGGATGTGCATTCGTGTTCTTTGGAAGCCATGGGCATGTCTTAAGGAAACAGAGTATCTAGATTTTAGCTCAGCACTTTAAGTTTGTGGCATGTGCTTATCTGCAATTTTCTTCCATTCGTTCAGACTCGAATTGACAGGCATGGTTTTCTATTAGTTGGGAATAAATATTTATGTTATAATGTGGATCATGTTTACTCGATTTCAATTTTCAGGATAACTGAGTTTTCATGTAGTATCAATTTCCAAAAGCTGCTAGACAACATAGTTTTGTCTCCTGGGATATGTTTATCACATGCATAATTCAGGCTAAAGATTGTGTCTTGTGGATATATTTCCATCATCAGTTGTTAGATATTCACATGAACTGTGTAGTTTAGGCTGTTATTTATCTACAAGGGTTGAGCTGTGGCGCTATAGTAAGTTGGGACTTGGGACCTATAGGTTGAGGCCTAAAACCTGATATCTAGCCACTTATGTATATTAATTGCGGTGCTGGTGCATTTCATTTATTAATCTATTTGAAGTGTTGTCGGTTAGATGAATATCTATGTGGCAGTAAAAAGGTGAAGCATTCTCGTATGTATGGATGTGCATTCGTGTTCTTTAAGAGCCATGGGCAATTCCCTTCCATACGTTCAAATGAGGATCATGTTTACTCGATTTAAATTGTCGGGACAGCTGAATTTTCATGTAGAATCAATTTACTAAAGCCACTAGACAACTTAGTTTTGTCTCCTGGGATATGTTAATGCATACTTGGGGAACGAAATTGTCATGTGATTTTTTTTGTTAATGAGGCATCTTTCCGTCTATTAGGTCATGTATCCGTATTCAGTTCTGGGTTACCAGGACAAACAACAAACACTGAGACTACAGTTTAGTCGTGCTTCAATTTAATCTTTTTGTTAACAGCAAATATTAGACTATATTAACATCGAGTTCACTGAACAGGATATCTTCGCAGACTACAAGCAACCATTTGCGGTGACATATCTTGGAGCATCTCTAATGGTGATTTATCTCCCTATATCATTTATCAAGGATTTGATATACAATTACCTCAAGAAACGTAAAAGTGGGAATCCTACTCAGAACTCTCCTTTGAAGTACATTGGGGGACATACGATATTTGAAATCGAACAGGTTCCTGTTATGAACAAGAAAAACAGTGACATGAACCTTTCAGCACAGGATGATATATTACCTTTGGTTAGTAAACTGGGGGACGATGCTATAGTTATCCGGCATGAGAAGGAAGTCACAGCCAAAGAAATTGCTGCTTATGGATTTTACATTGCACCCCTTTGGTTCATCACAGAGGTAATTCTCGTCCCCCGCATGAAACAAATTATGCGTCAATTGAAACATGTATTCTGATTTTTCCTTACTTTTCAGTATCTGTCAAATGCTGCCCTTGCACGCACAAGTGTTGCAAGCACTACAGTTCTATCGTCTACCTCAGGATTGTTTACTCTCTTTATTGGTGCCGCCTTGGGACAAGATTCTTTAAACGCTGCGAAGGTAGTTGCTGTATTTGTCAGTATAGCTGGTGTCGTCATGACAACCTTGGGGAAAACCTGGGCTGCCGATGAAGCACAACTAAATTCGTCTTCGTGAGTCCTCTTTTAGAAAATTAATTTTGTATATGAAAAAGTTTGTGCTTTGTAGTAATAGCAGATAAATATGTATTACAATTACTGAGCTTATAGTTTCATTCAATTCGCATTTTGCAATGGAATGTTTCAGGAATTGACTGATGGTTCAACTTTTTGTTTCTTTTAAAGAAGCAGCAAGCGCTCTCTCGTTGGGGATCTCTTTGGCCTTCTCTCAGCTCTATGTTATGGTTTATTTACCGGTAAAGGAAGCTATGACTTAACACGAAACTAATTTAGCCCTTATGATGAACAGTTGATGAATGATGTTATGCTCGTCTTTTCTGCAGTACTTCTCAAGAAGTTCTCTGGGGAGGAAGGAGAGAGGGTCGACGTGCAGAAGTTGTTTGGTTATATTGGACTATTCACACTTGTGGCACTTTGGTGGCTTGGTAAGAGGTTCACTGTTTTACACCATTTCAGATGCACCTGATAAGTAATTATCGTTTCCTTTGATTATGATTTGTTAATGTATGAAATTTCCGTGTGAATTTCAGTGTGGCCGCTGACTGCTTTGGGTATAGAGCCCAAATTTACAGTTCCTCATTCAGTCAGGATGGATGAGATTTTAATTTCGAATGGACTTGTTGGAAGCGTCCTTTCTGACTATTTTTGGTATGAGAAACTCAACTTATTCATGCTTAAAACTCAACTAGGCCAATTTTAATTTTAGAATTGATATGTTTTCTGCAGGGCATTATGTGTTGTATGGACTACACCTCTAGTGGCCACATTGGGCATGTCTCTCACTATTCCACTTGCTATGGTTGCGGATATGTTAATTCACGGGAGACATTACTCCGCTATTTACATTCTTGGCTCCGTTCAGGTAAATAAAAGTTCTGTGTGAGAAATGAGAAATCACATATGCTTCCTTTTTTCTTGCCTTTAACTATCATATAAGCACTGTTCACAAAACTGAAGCAAGTTCCAAGTTTATTATAGGAACATAGTATTGTTAAAGTGAAGTTAATAAAGAAAGAAAAGTAAGTCTTTTGGGACGTTTTCCGCAGAGACTTAAGAGAACGTTAAACTTAAATTCTGCTTATTCTTTTAAAAAAGATATAAGAATAGGCCATAATCCATATTAAGGGGTGTTCGTGCGGTCTTATAGATGCAGTTTCTAAAAGCGCCGAAGTGCATACTTCTGGTTTCTGCCTGGCTTGTACATATTTTGCCTTATAAATTTTCAAGTAGTCAAAAGCAATTCTTGCAAACACGACAAAGGGGCCCGTAAAAAGCCACAAGTGGTCTTTAATAGATCTTGCAAACACCCTCATAACATTCCAAAGTGGCTACTATTAAGGTAGCTAAACTGCATAAGCTCATTAAGAGAACTCACATGAACGCTCCTCTAACATACAAATCCTTTGTTTTTGTTTTAATAACATGTAATAAAAAAATAATTGCATCCTGCTTATCTCTTGTAAATGTCATTGCAGGTATTTGTAGGATTCGTGATTGCAAATCTTTCTGATAGGTTCGCGAAAATGCTTGGCTTATAGCACGTGGCAATGTGTATGTGTAGTACAGTTATATTAGTATCTCTTGTGTTCTTTGTTGTGTATAAAAGCTGGCAGAATCATTTTCTGGCCAGGTTTCTACTAAATCTTCGGCACATCAGTACTGGAGTAGATAAAATATTTCGTACCTGCCATGGGACAAAAACTGTGCAGTAGGTTGCTTCAGAGCGATACACTTTCAAGTCTCTCAGTTTGTTACAGTCACCAGTATTTTTGCTGGGTTTGGATAGAAGCCTGGCCATTTTGTATACATTTTGACACTTACAAGATTCCAAGTGTGAATAGTTGTTTCTGATCAATCTTTTGCCCTTGAATTGTTTGTTTACCATGTTTGTGCATTGGAGTAAGCTGTGTAGTCACTAGTCACTAGACATGAAATAGGGATTCTTTTACTTTGACAGAATATATTTACAGAATTTGACCTAACACAGCTTGAAGGGTTGATAGTTTGTTTACTGTGACAAGTTATGGTTAAAATATTGTGATGAGGTGTATAACTCGCTGCTAGAGGAAAACGATGCAACAAGGTAAATGATACTTATACGTTCATCATTATAGCCCAATATCTTTTACGCTCACAATTTTCGAATTGGAAAACCAACTACGTACAATTGACAATTGTATAGTTTTTATTACATTTAAATCATTTTTTTAGATTACACTGCTATATCAACCACACCTATACCACCACTTTACTCTTAAAGGACCTTATTGGCTTATTGTCGCCATTAGGGATTGAACTTGCACCCCCTTCCCCACTCCAGTTCCATTCCACTACACCACCTTATAACTCTTCCAAGTCTAATCGTTTTTAACTCAATGCCTGAGATAGATACTTTGAATCGAGACTATTAAACTAAACTAGTGGTGGTTAAACAAGTATTTATTTACACATATAATAAAGTTATGTCTCTGTCGTTTCATCACTGAAAATAATTACAAATTACTTGACAGTGATGCAAACAATTAAATAGTGTGGTGATTGAGCAGGCTGGCCAAATTGCAAATTTGCAATTAGTCAACCATTAGCTTCAAATCACTAACTTATTATTGTATATTGTATAATGCCAACAAAAAGAATCATTCACACAGCCTGTCAACGGAAGCAGCAAGTTCATCATCATCCTTTCACACGAACTCTGAAAATACACTTTTTTCCTTTTCTTCTCCGCAGAAACATGGCCTTTTGCTTGGGAACCCTTGTTGATCTTCTTGATCAAATCCTGCACCCTGATCAGCACGACAAAGATTGGATTCTTGATATAAAAAGATACCACAAATCCATTCCCTCTTCCAAAAAGCCTCTTTCTTGAGAGATTTTCTTGCCAACTCTACACCAACTATCCAGGCTAGAATAGAGACTTTAGAGGATTTGGTCAGAGATGCTGCTGAAAATGCTGAGGACATGCTTGAATCCTACCTTAAAGCTCATGTTCTATTGAATCACAGCTTCATGACTTCCTCCCCAGGCTTGCCTAAATTTTACCAAAAGATTAGATGTGGAATCCGATCACATTTTTTCTTGAGAGATAATGTTGGCAAATTTAACCCAATCCAAGCTAGATCCGAGTTGGATATACCTGAGTCCTACATTAAAGCTCAGTCGCTGCGTCAAATGCAATCACTCTTCCAAAAAGCCTCTTTCTTGAGAAAGTTTGTTGCTAACTCTGCTCCAATCCAAATTAACTTTGAGATGTTGGAGGATGTAATCAGGGGCGCTGCCAAAAATGCTGAGGTCATAGTTGAGTCATACAGTACAGCTGATCTTATTGGCGATGAAAACATATCACAAATTCAATCCCTCTCCGGGAACTCTTGTTTCTTGAGATGTTTTCTTGCCGACTCTGGTCCAGCAATCCGAGCTACAATGGAGAATTTGGAGGATCAAGATTTACCCTCGTTATACAATATATTACTTCCTCTGGAAGGTATAATCAGGGATGCGGCTGAAAATGTTCAAGAGCTTGTTCGATCATATCCATATTCAAGTGGTCAGATATTTATGATTTCCCACCAGACTTGAGTGAAGTTACCCAAGTTTTTGAATCTGCAACCTCTGAGATGATCAAGATCACCAATGACGGTGGGCAATCGGAAAACATATCACATGTTCCACCAAGGCGTAATGATCTTAATTCCAATGATGTGTTGGTTGGGGTGGACAAGTGTTTGATGGAACTCAGAGATCGACTCACTTCGCTATCTCCTACCCTCGAAATCATCCCCATAGTAGGAATGGGGGGAATCGGTAAGACTACTCTAGCCCGTAAACTTTACAATGAGTATTCTTCTAGTAAACACTTTGATATATGTTTATGGGCGACTATATCACAAGAATATGATCAACGACGTGTTCTTCTAAGCCTTCTAGGTTGTACAAGTGATAAGGAAAATGCAGAACTAAAACTTGATTTGTACCAAAAGTTATGCTCTAGAAGATACTTGATTGTATTGGATGATGTTTGGAGTTCTAGGGTGTGGGATGATATTCATATGTTTGCTCCAGAAAACAATAACAGGAGCAGGATCATTTTGACTACGAGGGAGAACGATGTAGCTGATTATGTTAGCTCCCGACGACATGAGATGCAGCAACTCAATAAGAAAGATAGTTGGGAGCTCTTCGGAAAATTTGCGCATGCTGGGGAAAAGTGTCCAGATGAATTAGTAGAAATTGCCCAAGAAATTGTAAGAAAATGTGGAGGGCTACCTCTTGCACTTCAGGTCATAGGGGGATTCATGTTAAGAGCTGAGAGGACAAAAGATTTTTGGGAGAAAGTTGCGGGCGACATACGCTCATATATTGCGAAAGAAGACGATCAATTCTCGGCGATATTTTCTTGGAGCTATGCTAACTTACCACATTATTTGAAGCCTTGTTTGCTTTACATAGGTGCTTTCCCCGAAGATCATGCAATTGACGCCTCTAGACTAATAAAGTTGTGGGTTGCAGAGGGCTTTCTAAATCCAATCAAGAATAAAAGCCTAGAAGAAGTTGCAGAGACATACCTAAATGTCCTCATTGACAGAAATCTTATTTTTGTGCGCGAGAGGACATTTAGCAGGAGAGCCAAATCATATGGTATACACGATCTTTTGAGAGATCTATGCATGAGGAAGGCCGAAGAGAAAAGATTCATTTTCACGAAAAAAATGGGAGCATCCGAAGATCCATTATGCAAACGACGTGTTTGTATTTCTTCTGATGATTATAGACGCCTTTATGATTTCGAGTTGGAGCTAATGACCCGTTCATTTCAAATCATTGATTATGAAGCGTGGTTACCATTACCTAATATTAGGTTTGAGTTATCGTTGTTGCATGTGTTAGACATCCATGCTCTAAGGTTGAGTCAGTTCCCAGGGGAGATATCCAAATTAGTTAAATTAAAATATCTTGCTCTGAGTTGCGAGCTTGACTGTAAATCACCCTCGAGTATAGCTGTGCTTCAAAATCTACAGACCATAAAGTTTTCAATCCCGTACGCACGGAACTTTGTAGAGGGAATATCTCATCTACAGCAACTACGACACCTGGAGTCAACCTTTTATACCATTGATTGGGCCCCACATAGTGCTGCTGCTCCACATCCAGGGAAGTTGTTCACTCTTGCAGAAACTGTACAGAGCCTAAAATATGTATCTGCGGCACTACTTGCCCAATTGGTTGGAAAACTTCCAAATTTAAAGAGTTTAGTAATTGACGGTGATGATTGGGAGGGTGAGCCAAACATCGATCTCGCCAGGTTCCCTAGACTGGAAATCATCGAAATCAGGAGTAGCAATAAGCTCAATCCCATTTTCCCACAAACCTTAAGAGAGTTAGGCATCTATAGACCCTTCGGGGAGGTATCAAGGACATCATCATTTATGAGCAGAATTGGTGCCCTTCCAAATCTCCAACTTCTCCGACTTTATGCCTATGAGTTTGAAGATAAAACATGGGAGCCAACTGAAGGTGAGTTCTGCAACCTACAGTATCTGCAACTCAAGTCGTCAAAATTGGAGAACTGGATAGCGGATGAAACCCACTTCCCTCAACTTAAGCACCTGGTTATTGATAATTGTCTAACTCTGAACGAGATTCCTGTTGAATTTGGGGGAATTGAGACCCTAGAAATAATCGAATTGGATTGGTGCAAGGCCTCTGTATACCGCTCGGCAAAGAGCATCCGCAGGGAGAAACTTGACTTTGGCGACCAAAGTTTTCAACTTCGCGTCGAATGTATACAGGTACATTTTGTATTTGGTAAAAAGAATCCATCAAAGCATACTACTAGTCTACTACTGCATCTGTTAACTATATTCTATTTTATTTTAAATTTAAACTAATAACAGTCATGTTGCATTCAGTTATCTGATGATGAAGACCAGGAGGAAGTGGAGGTTGATCATTATGATGGGCCAGAATCTACCTGAAGACGAAACAAAGAAATGCGGCCATGATTAGTTTCTCATGAACTGAAAGTCAGTAAGTTTGTTACAAATTCTTTTGCGTATACCAATTTATTATGAACTTTCCTAGGTTTCATGATGAATTTTTTACCACAAGCACAAAAAGATAGGGACACAACGTTGAAATGCTTCTGTTTAGAAATTCCCAAATTGTAGCAGAAAAAAAGTGAAATTGCAGCAGCACCTCACTAACAAAGTCCCCCCATTCCATAGATTCGTATGTTTTGCAAAGATCCACTTTTATTGTACAACGAGGTGATACATGCTTCCTTGAATATCTCTTTACAAGCTCTTAAGCCAAGAAAATATTGTCAAGTATGAAACACCCAGGAAATGCTGTTTGTTATTCACTCCCCAAACCAGTAATATTCCACTCAACCAACCTATTTGTAAATTGTAAGTGCCTTGGAGATGAGCTTGTATCGAACAGCAAGCTATAGGCCAGTTCCCCTTGGGAGTTGGGAGACATTGCTTGCATGCGATGTTTTTGGAATCAGAGTCACTACAATTCTGTACTTTTTTTTTTTAATGGTGCATTGTGAATATTAGACTTGGCCGCTAAATCAACTTTAGAACAGTTATACCACAGCTAGAAGCTTGTATGTATACCATACCTGGTATATTTTTCATCCTTGTATCCTCATATCTCATACCTTTAATTCTAACAGTGCGTTGAAAACCATTGTGATTATTAGACGCATTTCCTGTATTAGTTTTGACAGCACATATCAGTTGCAAGGGATAATGGTCAGAAGATTCATGGCTTAGAGCTTCACTCTCTAACAATCTGTAATTGAGATGCCAATCTGATCAGTTGGCTAAAACTTGGTCTAAATTTTAGTAGTTAAGGTATCATGATGATTGCACCACGTATATTTCCATCTTGCTGTAACTGTAAGCCCTCTGCACTCTGCCATTATCTATGTTAGGTACAAGCAACTTATGAACTGGGAAAGTTACATCAGTTTAGAACTAACATGGAACTAATCCTACTGCTTGCGTGTTTCACTTCAACATTGCATGAATATTATACTGTCATCATGCGTTCCTTGTATTTTTTACTATGCACCTGAACTAAATACGCAATTATTTGATTTTTCTTTGTCTTGTTGTGAAGACATCATTTGACATTGTTTTACTGATTTAATTCGGTTTCTTAATTATGCAGCACTTCGAGGAGTTAGTCATAGGAAATTTCAACAAGCAGGCTATGAGATCATGAAATACGTGCAAAAGGTCGTGGAATTGGATTAGGCTACTGCCTTACTACAGCAGCCTAAATTTTACTCTGTGTAACATGAAGTACTCCTTGTAACATGGAGTATTTAACTATAGAAATTCCTTCCGTTGCCAAACTTGTTTCCGTACGTACTTGTGCAACTCTGTAACCATACATACCTATTTGAGTCCTATGATGTTTGTTTAACCATTACTGTATTTAACTCTAGAGTGTATGGTTCTGGTTTCTCACTATTCCATTCATATGATATGAAAAGAGTTACTACCAAGTGGTAGGACCAATCAGCAGATATCATCAGTAACTGAATGAAACTGGATATATATATATATATATATATATATATATATATATATATATATATATATATATATATATATATATATATATATATATATATATATATATATATATATAAAATGATTCTATGGAATAGCTATGCTATGAAATGGCAGTGCCATTGTTAAAAATGGATTCACCATTCAGAAAGTGCAGAACCAGAGAACTCATTCCATAAACTAAACATAGTTTGTATGCCAAAAAATGACCAAAACAAAGTTGCAATTTTGCTTGTTAATGCTAAATCACCATCGTCTTAAAATGCCTCACTAGCACAACTGCACAACCACAGTTTATAGTGAGCACAATTAACATCACGAATCATTCAAAAACAGAGTACTGTTTATTAGAAGATTCGCAAGGATCAACAAAACAAATTAACAATCAACAAATTACTAATATCAATATTTTCATGTCCATTCTCTACGGACAATCTGTTAGTTCAGAATTTGATCAATAGAAGTTCAGAATCTAGAAACTGGGAACATGAATCTGTGAGCTCATCTTTCTATCTGCTTGAGGGTAAATTGCAGAAATGGTCCTCCATGTCAAGGTCCGATGCTATTACGGTCCTATAATTTTAATATACGGTCCTCCAATTTCAATACGTATAGGAATTCAGTCCACATGGCGACGAACCGAGTATGATGTGGCGAATTCAAGAATTAGTTGACGAACTAAATTGGAGCGAATTGGGGAACTTCTGCGTTGTAATTTCCCCCAAATTGTTTTCGCTCCCTTTTAATATAAACCCTAACCCTATCCCCAAGCACAATTGAGCAATTGAGCAGCTTCTTCTCCAAATTCTCTCAACCCAATTCACGAAAATGAGTTTAGGTGATGGAAAATAGACACCGTCGATGGTATTTTGACAATATATTCCATATTGGGACGATTGGTCAAGCTCTGTTTTACAATTGGTCTGGGCAATAAACTCCGGGCATACAGTTTGCAAAAGATGTTGGACTCGACACTGCCGAAGCAAGTGAGAATTGGGTTGATGAGCTCCCGCTTGTTAGTTGCTCTGTTTATGAGCTTGATGAAGCTCTGTTTAAAAATCTCTGTAAATGAGCTTCAATTCACCAAACAGAGCTTAATTAAGCTCCTTTACAGTCTTGCTGCTACTACCTTCTGCTTTCAGGATCTCTAATGGGTACTTTCTTTTACCTATAATTTCTTCTTGCAATTCTCAATCTTGAATAAAAATTGAATCATTGAAACTCGTATCGGTTTGTGACAGATTGTTTACCGGTTTGTGACAGATTGTTTGTTACTAGAAGCTTATATTGTGCTTTTGTTTTGCAAGAGCTTTGAGGGGTTCACTGTGAATGGCAAAGTTAGGTTTCAAGGTATATATATCACTAACTCATCTTGTTTACTTTGCTTTTGCAACGGATAAGCACAAATGAAACAATTGTAAGGGTTCAAATCTACAGCTGCTATCGGTGAAGTTGCAAATTTCAACAAGTGAATCATTCAAACAAGGCAACTCATTTGTGGCATGGGTCCAATGGAGACTAGTGGTGGTAGGGTAAAAGTGTTCTTATCTTATCAAAAGAAAAGATTATATGCAAAAGTATAATTTCTTTGTGTATGCTAATCAATCATCCAGTAGTAACAGTATCCAAACAGCTAAACAACTTTGCCAGTAGATATCTCTGCTACCAATAAACAGATCCAACCAAACATCCAAACAGCCTGTCATTGAAAGCAGCAAGTTCTTTGAAGATACTATAGTCTATAGTGTATTACCAATCAATACCCAAGTTCATCATCTTCCTTTCACATAATATTCTCAGACTCTGAAAATACACTCTTTTCCTTTTCTTCTCCCCAGAAATCAGGTATGGCCTTTTGCTTGGGAACCTTTGTTGAACTTCTTGATCAAATCCTACACCCTGATGATCAGCACCATCAATATTGGGTTCTTGATTTCGAAAAGATACCCCAAATCCATTCCCTCTTTCAAAAAGCCTCTTTCTTGAAAGATTTTCTTACCAACTCTACGCCAGCCTCTTTCTTGAAAGATTTTCTTACCAACTCTACGCCAGCTATCCAGGCTAGAATCGAGACATTCGAGGATTTAGTCCGAGATGCTGCTGAAAATGCCGAGGACATGCTTGAATCCTACCTTAAAGCTCAGGTTCTATTGAATCAGAGCTCCATGAGTTCCCCCTCAGGCTTGCCTAAATTTATGATTCCCCCACCAGACTTGAGTGAAGTTGTCCAAGTTTTTGAATATGCAACCTCTGAGATTATCAAGATCGCCAATAAAGGTGGGCAATCGGGAAACATATCACATGTTCCATCAAGGAGTAATGATCTGACTTCCAAAGATGTGGTGGTTGGGGTAGACAAGTGTTTGATGGAACTCAAAGATCGGATCACTTCACTATCTCCTACCCGCGAAATCATCCCCATAGTAGGAATGGGGGGAATCGATAAGACTACTCTGGCCCGTAAACTTTACAATGAGTATTCTTCTGGTAAACACTTTGATATATGTTTATGGGCTACTATATCGCAAGAATATGATCAACGGCGTGTTCTTCTAAGCCTTCTAAATTTAGATGGTACAACTGATAAGAAGAATGAAGAACTCAAAGTCAATTTGTATAAAGAGCTATATTCTAGAAGATATTTGATTGTATTGGATGATGTTTGGAGTACTAGGGTGTGGGATGATATTCATATATATGCTCCAGATAACAATAACAAGAGCAGGATCATTTTGACTACGAGGGAGAACGATGTAGCTGATTATGTTAGCTCTAGGAGACATGAGATGCAACTACTCAATAAGGAAGATAGTTGGGAGCTCTTCGGAAAATTTGCACATGCCGGGGAGAAGTGCCCAGATGAATTAGCAGAAGTTGCCCAAAATATAGTAAGAAAATGTGGAGGGCTACCACTTGCACTTCAGCTCATAGGGGGATTCATGTCACGAGCTGAGAGGATAAAAGATGTTTGGGAGAATGTTGCGGACGACATAAGTTCATATATTGCGAAAGAAGACAATCAATTCTCGGCGATATTTTCTTGGAGCTATGCCAATTTACCACATTATTTGAAGCCTTGTTTGCTTTACATAGGTGCTTTCCCCGAAGATCATGCAATTGGACCCTCCAGACTAATAAAGTTGTGGGTTGCAGAGGGCTTTCTAAATCCTATCAAGAATAAAAGCCCAGAAGAAGTTGCAGAGACATACCTAAATGCCCTCATTGACAGAAATCTTATTTTTGTGCGCGAGAGGACATTTAGCAGGAGGGTCTTATACTATGGCATACACGATCTCTTGAGAGATCTATGCTTGAGGAAGGCTGAAGAGAAGATGTTCATTTTCACGAAAAAAATAGGAGCATCCGAAAATGGATTATGCAAACGCCGTGTTTGTATTTCTTCTGATGCTTATGAACACATTTGTGGTTTGGAGTTGGAGCTAATGACCCGTTCATTTCAAATCATTGGTGGTTATATTAGGAAGAGCACATTACCTAATATTGGGTGTTGGTTATCGTTGTTGCGTGTATTAGACGTGTATATTCTATTGTTGGATCGGTTCCCGGAGGAGATATCCAAATTAGTTAAGTTGAAATATCTTGGTCTGAGGTGTCGGTGTGATTGTGAATCACCCTCAAGTATAGCCGTGCTTCAAAATCTACAAACCATAGTCTTTTCGATCGAGTCCGCACACAACTTCTTAGAGGGATTATCTCATCTACAGCAACTACGACACCTGGAGTCCTCTTTTTTTCACATTGATCGGGCTCCACATAGTGGTGTTCCACCACATCCGGGGAAGTTGTTCACTCTTGCAGAAACTCTACAGACCCTAGAATGGGTATCCGTGGCAATAGTTGCCCAATTGATCGGAAAACTTCCAAATTTAAAGAGTTTAGGACTTCACGGTGGGAAATGGGAGGGTGAGCCAAACATCGATCTCAGCAGCTTCCCTAGACTCGAAATCATCTATATCTGGAATGGCGAAAAGCTCAATCCCATTTTCCCACAAACCCTAAGAGAGCTGAGCATCTATAGACCCAGCCGGGAGGTATCATGGACATCATTTATGAGCAGAATCGGTGCCCTTCCAAATCTCCAACTTCTCCGACTTCGTTGTTTTTTCCCTGAAAATAAAACATGGGAGCCAACTGAAGGTGAGTTCTGCAACCTACAATATCTGCGGCTCCAGACGTCAAATTTGGAGAATTGGATAGCGGATGAAACCCACTTCCCTCAACTTAATCACCTGGCTATTAGTAGCTGCGAAAGTCTGAAGGAGATTCCTGTTGAATTTGGGGGAATTGAGACGTTAGAAATAATCGAATTGCATGGGTGCAAGGCCTCTGTCTTCGATTCGGCAAGGAGCATCCTCCAGGAGAAACTTGACTTTGGCAACGAAAGTTTTCAACTTCGCCTCGGGCGAATGAACTAAGGTACATTTAGAATTTGATAAAAACATACTACTGCAGCATCTGTTAATTCTATGTATTTATTTTAAATTTAAACAACAAAATCATCAGCCTCTTTATACCGCTCGGCAAGGATCATCCTCAGGCAGAAACTTGGCTTTGGCGACAAAAGTTTTCAACTTCGCCTCCACAGCTATGAATTCAGGTACATTTTGTATTTGATAAAAAGGGAATCCATGTTTTTATTTTAAATTTTAAACAACAAAATCATCATTCATCCCAAGGGTCATGTTACATTCAGTGATGATGATGATGTGGACAAAGAAGATGATGGGCCAGAATCTACATCAAGACGAAACTAAGCAATGCGTTTCTGATGATGAGGACAAAGAAGATGATGAGAACTGAAAGTCAGTAAGTTTGTTACAAATTCTTTTTTCATATAGATTTATTATTCACCAATTTATTCTGAGCTTTCGTAGCTTACATGTCGAACTTTACCACAATGCTTGAACTATATAGCTCAAATATACGCACAGTCCAATGTTTCATTCCAGCCCAGCTTATGTTGATCTGGAATTGGTACTATATCAAATTAAGCATTTTTCTGTTTAGAAATTCTATCCAAACCACAAAAAGATATGGACACAACGTTGAAATGCTTCTGTTTAGAAATTCCCAAACTGTAGCAGAAAAAAAGTGAAATTGCAGCAGCACCTCACGAACAAAGTCCCATTCCATAGATTTGTATGCTTTGCAAAGATCCACTTTTATCATACAATGAGGTTTTACATGTTTCCTTGAATAATATCTTTTTACAAGCTCTTAAGCCAAGAAAATATTGTCGAGTATCAAATGCCCACCAAACCAGTAATCCCACTCAACCAACCTATTAGTAAGTACCTCGGAGATGAGCTTGTATATCGAACCACAAGCTATAGGCCAGTTCCCCTTGAGGTCATTGCCTGCATGTGATGTTTTTGGAATCCGAGTCACCACAATTCTGTACATTTTTTTTTTTTTTACCATTTTGACTAGCTTGCCTGTTTAAAGAAGTCCTGGAACAACAATAAGTTTCCTTGAATTTATAAACAACAATGCATTAAACCCATATAAACATGTTTTGTTGTCAGGGCTGTTCCTGCCTCAAGTTAGTCGCATTTCTAATTAGCTGCAGACGACCTTCCTGTTGTGTTACCATCAATTAATCCTTTTTTCATCTCAGTTATGTCTATCATTCTTCTCAAGTCAACATCATTTCCCGTAATGCTCTTATAAAAAGTCAGTGATCTCTTCATGTATATCATTTTTCGCTGTTATCATCATTATATTAATGAAAGCCATCGCTTGTCTGTAATATCAATCTAACAGATTTTTAGTAATTCGTTTTAGATATCAATGCACAATATATTTTTCCTTACTTTGTTTTGGTTGCTGTACATGAAGACGTTAATTAACACTGTTTTATTGAATTGGACTTGGTGGAAATTTTGACCTACACCCCTTATACGTGTAGTGTAAATGTGTAATGCATAGATTAATATTGTTACTGAAATTTTACCAATAAACATCATTTATAACATGCATTTCAATACATTAATCTTAAGTTTTCTACGTTGTATGATGAATTCTACCACAATGCTTGAACTGGTTTACGCTGTTTTATGTCAATTCTTTATCTAGTACTGTAATAGATGTACTGCACTCTGCAATTATTTATGTTAAGCAGATCACAGTATCAGATTGGCAAACTATGACTAGGCATGATACTCGCATCCTAAAGATCATGTCTTTGTGGATATATTTCCACTAGTTATTAGATATTCATAGGAACTGTGTACAAGGGTTGAGGCATGGACCATGGTGCTATAGTAAGTTGGGGACCTATAGCTAGGTTGAGGCCTAAAACCTGATATTTAGTAACTTATATACAATGATTCTTGTGCTGGTGCATTTCCTTTAATATTCTGAATGGAGTGTTGTAGGTTAGATGAAATATCTATATGGAAGTAAAAAAGGTGAAGCATTCTCATGTATACGTATGTGCATTTGTGTTCTATGAAAGCCAGGTCATGCCTTAAGGAAACGGAATATATATCTAGATTTTAACTTTTTAGTTCAGCTCTTTCTATCTGTGGTATGTGCTTATCTGCAATTCCCCCTTCCGTACGTTCAGGCTCGAATTGACAGGCATGGTTTGCTTTTAGTTGTTAGAAATAAATATTTATGTTAAAGTGAGGATCATGTTTACCAAATTTCAATTTTTGTGACAACTGAGTTTTCATGTAGAATCAATTTCCTAAAGCCACTAGAAAACTTAGTTTTGTCTCCTGGGATATGTTTCTCTCATGCATACTGCAGAACGAAAATGTCATGTGGTTTGTCGTTAATATTGCATGTTTTAGTTTTTTGGGTCAGGTATCTGTATTCAGTTCTAGGTTACCAGGACAAACAACAAAAACTGGGACTACAGTCGTGCTTGACAGATTAACCTTTTTGTTAACAACAAATATTAGACTATAATAACATTGAGTTCACTGAACAGGATATCTTCGCAGACTACAAGCAACCATTTGCGGTGACATATCTGGGAGACTAGGTGCATCTCTAACGGTGGTTTGGAGAGAAGCCTGGCCATTTTGTATACATTTTGACACTGAAAAGATTCCAAGTTTGAATAGTTGTCTCTGATCAAACTCTTGCCATTGAGTTGTTTGTTTCCATGTGTAAGCTGTGGAATCAATCACTGGACATGAAATAGGGAATGGGAATTCTTTTGCTTACAGATTTTATATTAATAGAATTTGACTTTACACAGCCACACAGGCGTGTGCAGTGTTGTTAGTTTGTTACTGTTATGGTGATAGTATTGTGATAAGATATGTAATTAACTCGCTGCTAAAGGAAAATGAGATTGATGCAGTGGTGGTGTAGGGGGTTCGTAAACATTGTGCTTTACATTTACAATTCTCGAATTAGAGACTAAATATATGACACTTAAACCGTCATCATTAGATTTGATGGTCAGCTAATAGCTTCTATCAGTTCTATGTTCATAATTTTCGTATTGGAAATCCACCTAGAACTTTATTGTTAATTCGTTATCATTACATCTAATCGGTTTTTAATTGGTATCTCGTTCAGATATGGTCAATATATCATGCTTGATTTACTAATCATTTATTCAGTAGGATCTGAGGAACATCTATAAAAGAACAAAGGAAATTTCCATACTCTCGAATTACAACTTGCAAGGAGTGCATCCTAAAATGGGACTTTTGAATGAATAATACTTCATCGGGTAAGCTATAAAGCATATAAAACCTCTTGGATTTGGACAATATCGAGTAAAAAAAAGGAACTCAAACTAGCATTATTGTCAAGTTATAGAACATCAAATAACAAAAAGTATTCGAAACTCAACTTGCAAAATTGATTATTTTTCAGTTTATTAATGGTGTGTTTATGTCTGTTTGGTAATACGATAAGGAGGTGACTGGTAGCATATAATTTGATTGAAAACTGAGAAGGTGACTGTTTTTTTTATATTTATACTGGTATCCGCTATGGCGACTAATCCGGTCGAACAATATCATGTCCTTTTTTAGGGGCGGCTCTCCCAATCCCAATGATGTTTTTTACATCCACAAGACTCGAATCCGAGACCTTACTTAAGTGAACTCAATTCCATTCATGTTGGTAGTTGATCAAACATACTTATTATGATCAACCGTAAAAAAATAAGTTAAAATCAACTTATAAGTGGACATATAAGATAAGGTAGGTTAGACACTAAAACACATGTCTGAGGAATTTAGAGAGGGTCAAGTTATAATCAATAGATAAAGGAGGACTAAATGGACCAACTAATGTTTCTTTTGACCCTCTTGTGTAATTAGTTAATGAAAAATAATCTCAACTCAATAAGGCACGATTTATTTATTTATCAGTTATCACTTATCACTCCATAAATAATTTTTCGTTATTCCCAAGTCTCCAGAACTGTTTTTTCAGCTTATTTTGCCCTCTCTTGATCGAACAAATTCCGATGGCAGTGCAACGATTGCTGATCTTTCTGTCCGCAGTGTTGCTAGTACTACCTTCTGCTTTCGGGATCTCTAATGGGTACTTTCCAATTTCTGCTTACGGTTCTCAATCTCGAATCAAAATCGCGTCTGTGAAATTCGTATCGGCTTGTGACAAATTGCTTATTAGAAGCTTATTTTGTGCTTTTGTGTTGCAGGAACTTTGAGGGCTTCACTGTGAATGGCAAAGTTAGATTTCCAGGTCTGTATTTTCTGTAGCTCTCACAAGAACTATTTTCTTTGCTATAATTTTTAGATTGTTTACGTTTGATTTTAGAACTGTTTGTTTGATTATGGAACAGTTTAGGAGGTTTATATAATGTTTAATGAAGGTTTAGTGATAGTTCCCACGATAAAAGGTTTAATGAAGTTTTGTGAGATAAAATTTGCCACAAAAGTAAAGGTCAACTGTAGAAATCCAAAAATCCATGGAAAAATAATACGGATACACAAACAATCCACAAAACAACATATGAGTACTTGATTTTCTATAGTTTCTTTACTTTGTTTTGAACTTTTGGTGATTAGTTTTATAATACATGGATAGTCTTGAGCCATTTCTTGTGATTGTTGGTTTGTCTTACTTGTTTCTTGTAAATTAGTAATCCATAGCTACCTACATTCAATTACTCACTGCCAATATGGATTTACTTTGAGGAGATTTTTGGTATTGACTTGTATGAACTTTCAGAATCTGGTTTCATAGTAATTTGATACAAAAGCTGGTTTGTTCTCTGCGAAAAAAGGATGTAGCAGGTCATGTTTGTTGTGAAATACAGTGTAAAAACAGCACGCATAGCTCAAAACGAACTGGTTTCTAATTATGTTGTCTCTTCGTTTTTAAACAAGAGCTGTGGCCATATGATATAACTATCCATTTAACCAAGAGCTGCATATGATACAGATTGAGCCATTTGTTGTAATTGTTGTTTTGTCTACTTTTTTCTAGTAAATTAGTAATTCTTAGCTACCTACATTCAATTACTCACTAGTCACTGCCAATGTGGATTCTACTTGGAGTGCTTGGTATTGGTTTATATGAACTTTCAGTTTCCTGAAAAATAGGATTATAGATACTTTCTCAGACCAATTGGCAATTGCCAATTTCAGACCAGACCTATTGCGGATACTAAGTAGCAGTCAAAAAAGGGTATTCATAATACTAAGTAGCAGTAAAAAAGGGTACAAGATATTAGGCATAGATCGGGTAGATCATGGCGAATTCTTAAGGCGGTCTTGCTTGTTGTAGACTGTAGGTCTCTTTGTGCGTTTGATAGAAATTTGATACAGAATCTGGTTTGTTCTCTGTGAAAAACGAATGTAGCAGGTCATGTTTGTTGTAAAATCCAGTGTGAAAACGGCACGCATACGTCAACTGATTTCTAACTATGTTGTCTCTTCGTTTTTAACCAAGAGCTGCGGCCATATGATATTAATAACTGTCCACTTAAGCTAACTTAAGTTACTTTGCTTTCTACAGGAGTCAGCTCATCAGGATTTGGTATTCTTCCAGCGAAACTTTCAAATGTGAAAGTCATTCTTAATGGCGGCCAAAGAGTTACCTTCTTAAGGCCTGACGGATATTTTTCCTTGTATGCTACCATCTATGTTCTTTTGATAAAGTCTTTACCATCGAACTCTATGATTCCTTTTTCGTATAGCTTCTGTGTTTAAGTTTGATACATCGTTAATCTTCTTGAAGCATGGTCAGTTGATTTGTTTTACTAATTGTTTTTCCGTGACCATTGTGTTTCCAGCCATAATGTGCCAGCAGGGACTCATCTTATTGAAGTGGCTGCTGTCGGTTATTTATTCTCTCCAGTGAGTATCTTTCTTCTTAAGTCTTAACATCCTTCCTTTAGTTAACTAAACATCGAATCAAATGCATCATCTAAAAACATTCTTGGCCGCAGGTCAGAATCGATGTCAGTGCCAGAAATCCCGGCAAGGTCCAGGCAGCACTGACTGAGAACAGGAGAGTATTAACTGAGCTTGTGTTGGAGCCTATGAGAGAGGAACAGTATTACGAGGTAATTTTTCTCTTTTTCACGACCTGTATTCCTGAATATTTGGCCCAACTAATCATTTTTCACTGATGCTTTCAGCTAAGAGAACCATTCAACCCAATGTCCTTGTTGAAGAGCCCGATGGGTCTGATGATGGGTTTTATGGTACTTGTGATGTTTGTGATGCCCAAACTAGTTGGTAAGTCTTTTATCTCATTGAAGTCCTAATCCTACGACATGCATGTTTTCGATCCATGATCATCCTTGTTTACTTTTACGTTTTACTTAAGCTGGTTTATATGCATTACTTTCTTGATCCATGATCACCCTGTGGCTATTTTGAAGTACTTTTTAGCACACCCGGTCTGAAATTCATCCATCTTAGTACTTTATGTCCTGGAAAACTATTGGTGTTTGACTTCACAGCATCTGATTCTCTCTAAAACTTAGCTGGTGAAACACAGCTTCGAAGTTTCTATTCTCTGAATTTAAGCATATTGAAACAAAATTGAAGTTTTATTCTTTTATCACTATTTTAAAATTTTCATCATTTTCTGTGCAAATCTGTGATTCTCTAATAAGTTGCACTTTTTACTCGCTTCTCTAATTACCGGAGCTTTTAGAAAGCTCCAGCTATTTTACAAACACCCTTTAGAAAGGCTTTCCGACTTTGTAATAGGACCTTGCTGAACTCTCCGTCACTTCATGTACATTCATGCTATATGCTCTGTGCTTTTTTACGTACATAGACTGATAATTACATTGAAACTGTACTCATTGAATTGATTGATGTCGTGGATAGTTCCACGTACTACTACTACCTAGAGAACAGATTGATCTGTTTTATACGAACCTCAAATCCTTGACAGCGTAGTGATCATTAATCTTGTACATGAAAACTAAGATTCCACGATACTAAGTTCAAATGCCCTTATATACCTTGAGAGAGTGCAAGTGAGAAATCCACCTGCATTCACGTTACTGGAAATTAAATCAGAATTACGCTGTATGAACATAGATGTCTAAATGTTGATATAGTTGGATATTTTTGTTATATAATGGTGACATTGATACGGTAATCACTCATTACGTTGGGATAACTTGATTTCTTTGTCTGGCAGACACGGAAGAGCTAAAACGAGCCCAAGAAGAAATGGGAAACCAAGGCGTTCCATCTCTTGCAAACCTTTTATCTGGAGCAACACAGAGGAATTAGACATTTGATGTACAAACATGAATCCCGTCTTACAGCCATAGGGCAAAGATTAAAGATAGAAGTGAACGGCTTTATGTTCTTTTGACTAGAAGCAATATAGCTATATTCTAATTTTTTGCTGTTGAATTGTGTAGTTTTCCGTTGCTACAGACACCGGTGTTCTGGTCTGTTAATGTTATCTTTAGCTCCCTGTCGGATTTTGCTGTTAACCACTACGACTTCGTGTTTATCGATCGACTTAATTTTGTTACGTAGTACGTAGATGCGCCAACGGCCAACTCTGAATACACTTACACTGTTACACATGATGCTTTTTAAATGCTACTAGAACGTTCAGGCAGTTCATCAATCACATCAACAACTACAGGTTAACTCATTATTTATAGGCAACTTATAGCCTTTGACTGTCGTTTTCGAGTCTTGTTATTTTCGTCTCACAATAGAACGACTTCAGTCCAGTTCAAATTTGTTTGGTTGTTTTTTTACTACGAACAATTTCAATTTGGTTCAAAATCTTTTAGGGAGAAAAGAAAAAGAATACAACCTTGCTAAAACATAAAATTAGGGGGTGAAAAATAAGACAACCTTGCTAAGTGGGTGTTTGCAACAACTTAATTTATTCAGTTTATCACTTATTTTACGTAGAAACAGTTTTTTAGTGTTTGCAACAGCTTATAAGCTGCTTAACTCTCTTAAATTAAGCTTGATAAGTTGAAATTGGAGAAGCTGAGTTGTACCTCCTTCAGCAGCGTTTCTCCTTAAATTAAGCTCGATTTTAGTTGCTTTTGTCCAAAATGTTAAGTTTGCAAACACTACTCCTACAACTTATCTAACTTTTAAGTAGTTTTTTCAAACCCCCATCAAATTCTCTAATAAGTCAACTTTGCCAACTTCTTCTTAAATTAAACCACTTATTTTAAGTTGAATTTATTACAAACACCTCCTTAGTCTAGTTCAAATTTGTTTAGTTATTTTTTGTATTACGAACAAATTCAATTTGGTTCAAAATCTTTTAGGGATAAAAGAAAAACAATACAACTTGCTAAAAACATAAAATTAGGGTCTGAAAATGAAAAAGAAGACATCCTTGCTAAATCTAATTTGGGATTAATTAATTAATAGATCTGGAAAACATTTGGGCCGGGGTGGACCGGCTCGTAAAAACCGGGTCCAAATTGCTGGCCCATTAAGTAAAGTAACAGCCGCATTTCCTCCTCTCTCTGTAACTTCCATTTCTGTACTATCAAATCTAATTCGGAACTCCATTAAATCACCGAATCCAAATTCTTCCGATATTTTCCATTCATGGCGTAAAAGCATTTCACAGTACTGCGTTACTCCTAGTCCAGCTGATCTCCGATCAAGCAACAATGGATAACAGTTTACCGGTGACGAGAACAAAACCTGATAGGCGATCGAAATCGAAGCCTAGCAATCAAAGCACGTCCAAATCGTCTCTTCTGATGGCGTTCATTTCCTGCTTCGCTTGGCTCTACGTTGCTGGAAGGTGAGATTGAAGGTTTTTTCTGTTGTAAATTGTTCGATCGAATTGATTTTGCCTGTTAGCTAATCGTTTTTGTTGTGTTAGGTTGTGGCAAGATGCTGAGAACAGAATGTTGCTGGTGAATTTGCTCCAGCAGATTTCTGGTCAGGTTTGATTCTCGAAATATAACCTTTATTGTTGATTTGATTGATTGTTTCGGTTCTGTTTTTCAGTTTTCGGAGGGAGTAGTAGATTCAGGTTTGGTTGTTGAGGAGTGAGAGGAGAGTGTACTTCTCAAGTATAGAGAGTATAGTATGGTTTATTTGGCATCATTGACACAGCGCGTGAACTGTTTTTAGGAAATCGAATACCGAAAGGATTGGTGATATGAGATGTTGTATGAAATATGTTACTGCTATTTAATCACAAAAACACACAAACCGTCTTATCGATGATGTATATAAGGAGAGTAGTAGTAGTAGTGCAGTGACATCATCTTTCTACCAGTTATGTGTGCATAAGTAGATTTCGTGTAACTTGAACCTTTGTCCATTTCTGAGGAAATCATTGACACAGTGCGTGAACTGTTTTTAGGAAATCGAACCCGAAAGGAGGGGTGATATGAGATTTTGTATGAAGTTTTTAACTGCTATTTAATCATAAGAACACACGGAGCCTGTTATCGGTGATGTATATAGGGAGAGTAGTTGCAATGACATCATTGTTCTACCAGTTATGTGTGCATAAGTAGATTTTTGTGTAACTAGAACCTTTGTCCATTTGTGCCCCACCTTTATTGCTTAGAATGGCAGCTTCTGAAATATTATACCAGTGTTGATATGTTACTTATCTCATTTATGTATGGGTACACGGTTTTGACTTTTATATGGTAAATCAGGATGGAAATCTGACACATATTCTGTTATTATTTCTGCAGAGACCTAAGGTTCTTACAGTGGAAGACAAATTAATGGTCCTCGGATGCAAGTATGCTTCCCATGCTCTGATTACAATTAGAAATCTTTTCAAGTGATTGTTGTTTTGTTTTATGCAATTATGTCTATTAAGCTTAGTGTAATGTATCTTTTAGGGAACTGGAAAGGAAAATCGTTGAAACCGAGATGGAACTGACCCTGGCAAAAAGTCAAGGTTATCTTAAAAATCAATTGCAGCAAAGTCGAACTTCCAGTAAAAAGTTGCTTGCTGTTATTGGAGTTTATACAGGCTTTGGGGGCCGGTTGCGGCGCAATGTCATCAGGGGTTCGTGGATGTCAAAAGGTCAGCTTAAAATTTGATAGTCGCAGTATTAAAGAAATTTGATTATAATTAAATTCGTGACAATCATATGTAGAAAGTTCATATTCTTTCAGTCATTGATAAACAGTTTGTCTCTCTATACTATGCTACTTAATGCTGGATAATTTGGGTCATCCAATGTTTCACGCGAGGATCTTTAATATATCTGGGTCATCCAATGTTTCAATTGTCATTTCCAATTTTGTATATATAAAATGGAGCTACATACACGCTAGACCTTTAGATGACACAAAGGACCTTCATGCTTTTTTTATTTCATTCTGGAAATGCCTGGAACTGGCATAAGAAATCTTTAATAGTTAATCAAATGAGATAGATGGCGTTTCTCTTCGTCTCGTGTTTCCTTAAGAACTACCAAGGAAGGTTTTTGTCTGAATGATGAGTTTCTGTTGTAATTATGGTGAACTATAGCCACCCTACTTAAAACCTTTTCTGCGGCCATCAAATATGGCATTGCATCCAACATCTAGTCTGTATAGAAACCTCTTGCATTTTTTGTAAGTTAGCTTGAATGAACAAGACAATTCTTTCCTATTTATATAGAATTAGAGATAGCAAATCCAGGGAGACTATGTTAATAAGCTTTGTTTAGATGTCTTTGACATGGCTACAGCATTTGAAAAGATATGGATTTCCCTGCTTGTGATGGCAGGTGATGCTTTATCAAGACTTGAAGAGAAGGGAATAATTGTACAGTTTGTGATTGGCAGGAGGTTTGTCGCTCATTCGAACACTTTGTTTGTAATCATCGTCATTGAAAAGTGTTGGTTTGTTACCAATATTGATTTATTCACCAATGTTGAATTGCATGATAATTCCCTACCTTAAATTTTGCAGTCCTAATCGTGGTGATAGCTTGGACCGCGGTATTGATGAAGAAAGTAACACAACAAAGGATTTCTTGATTCTAGTGAGTATTTAAATTTCGTGCTGGTTCCGTTGATAAGCAGTCTGCTTGATGCAATGTATACTTCTACAGTCGCTGTGCTTTTATCTTGTCTATATTTCTTTTGGCCTGGCGCCATGGGAGTTAATTTTAGAAAATACATAAATGTGGCATCTGGTTCTCAAAGATTGTAGTAATAATTATATTACTCGTATCATTTACGTATATGATGGATAGTTCTGTCACCAGCTATGGTGTAATGTATCTGATTAAATTTCAATGCTAGCTTTTGACTACAGTTTTGATGTTTCTGATATAATGATTGTTTTATCTACATCAATGATATTTGGGAATGGTAATTTAACTATATATCTTTATATTTTATTAGGATCGGCATGAGGAGGCCCAAGAGGAATTGCCCAAGAAAGCAAAAATTTTCTTTAGCACAGCAGTCCAGATGTGGGATGCAGAATTTTATGTAAAGGTTGACGACAACATTGATCTGAATATTGGTAAGTTGGATATGATGTGTTGAAGCTCACAGCATGCTCGGTTTTCCCTTTATATAAATTTCAAATTTTGTTATAATTTTGCAGATGGCCTGCTAGAACTTCTCCAAAGCCGGCGTGGTCAAAACACTTCTTACATTGGTTGCATGAAGTCTGGGGAAGTGGTAGCTGAAGCGTAAGGCCACTTATCTTGGTTCAACGGCTTAAGTTGTAGTGCTGCTTATGATGTGCTAACTTCTGCCACTCAGTTGTGGACCACTTTATAGCTCTATATACTCTGAGCCATTACAAGAAAACATAGTTATACTAAGAATAGCTCTGCTCTATATACATAGTTATACTATATGCTATGTGTGTACGTTCCAATGCACTTGAAGGCAGATATTTGAAACTTTGAACAGCTCTTATTTGTCTTGAATATTCAATAAGCATAACTTGATATTATCTACTTTTCAGGGGAAAGCCGTGGTATGAACCAGAATGGTGGAAGTTTGGTGATCAGAAATCGTAAGTAGATATCTTTAGTCCATGTATTTAGAGATTAATGAGCTGGTAGCATAGGTTGGCTACACGTTTTCCTATTCTTAGTTCAGTTTGTTACATAATGTTTTTTTTAGGTACTTCCGCCATGCAACTGGTTCACTATTAATCCTCACAAAAGATCTCGCTCAGTATATACACATTAACAGGTAAATGAAATCTTTATCTTTAGTTCAAACTTTCTGCCTCTTTATTCTCGCCCAGCATTTGAAAATTGGAGTTTACGTAGAGAGAGGGAGATGATAGAGAAGATGGATAGAACTTAATATGAAGCCCCAAATTCACAACCTAAAGTCCAAACACCATTCAAGTTTCTCCATCTCTCTCCCTCTCTTTAACTCAGTTACGTTTATCAGTTGTCCTGGTGTACGGTGTACCTAATTTATTGGCCGTCACATGTTATTATGCCACTTCTTTGCAGTGCATCTTTGAAGGCTTATGCTCACGAGGATATCTCTGTGGGGTCATGGATGATGGGTCTTCAAACAACCTATATAGATGACCCTCGCCTATGCTGTAGTTACTCAGGTCAAGGTAAACATTTGGTTTATTTTTATCATCACCATTTACAATGATGGAGTTCACAGTTTTAACCTTGAACTTGTGCTCTGCATTGTCTGCTGCAGACAAGGTTTGTTCGCTGGCGTGAGAAGGATCAGCGGATATGTAAAACTGTTGTGGCATTTATCAGACCTCATTCCTTACATTGTTGGATTCCGGAGCAATGTAAATATGGAATATGGTGATGGCGGGGCGGGTTTTTACAGTGAGGGTTAGTTGGACATTAGTTAGATCATTCTTTACATGGTGAAGGGTTGCAGCTGCAGCAATTCTTCCACAGCATCCGACACAGATTGAACCGAGTTTGTACTATATGCATCACAACTATTTTATAGAAATGAGAGTTCGTCATATTGAATGGATTTAGAACTCTGCTACTGCTACCATTTAGGCTCGCACAGTTAAACTATGCGAACTCATATACGTAATAAGTCATACGAATGAATTATGAACTCAATTTATAAACTGCAAATCGCACGGATTAATTTAGATTGTACATAGTGTGATGCAAGTCTAGACCTAGAAGACATTATGAACTAACAACTCTTAATGTTTGCGATAGCACGATTTCAAGTTGGATGGTGGTTGAACTGGATTTCATAACTAATACTAAAATAAACCAATTTATTGTTGAACCGGTTTCCGTCCTGTTCACCTTCAAAGATAAACAAACTCACTAAGTCACAAAATTCCAATTCCAGTGGCGACTGTGCTCAGATTCTACAAGCCATCACTTGCTCCTCGCCTCTCCTTCACCAATGCCAAAGACTTTCTTAACTACTTTTTGTCAACTTTATTGTGGGTTAACACATAATAAAACAATACACTCATTAAAAATGTAGTACAAAAAAGTAAAAAATTTAATTGAGACTACCACGTATGGGAATAGAAACATGTGGTATAGAAAGGGAGCTTGTAAAAGAGCATGAAATTTTTTTGGGTGGAATTAATAATTGATGGAAGTGTTCAATTCATAAGATGAAAGAAATGAAATCGTGCTACACGAATTATCTTTGATTCTTTACAAATGATTTCAGAATTCAGACTTGGCATGCACAACAAAATTATTACGACTCTTCATCAATTATGTTAATTCATACTTGGTTGCATTACATATCGCAATCGTTCTTGATCGTGAGTAAAGTCATTTTCTCTATGTTGAAATTTTTTGTTTGCTTGCCGATAAATGGAGGGGGGGCATAACCATAGTACTCCCTTTTTTGGGTTTGTATAGATCTCTAAGCTTGTTTGGTTGACTGGATCCTAAGTTTATTTTGGATTAGTAAGATGTACCAAAGCTTTTTGACATAATAGGAGACGGAAAAGGAGAAAGTCGATCCTGACTGCGGCAATTTTTATTCTAGCACTTTATACAAGATTTAATAATATTAATACTTTCTCTAAAAAATAACAACGAACAAGAAGAAGATCATGTGAGGCATTATTATTTTGATATGTAGACAAAAATTAATCTTGAAGAACCACATATATATTATTTCATTAATAATAATTAAAATTATAACACTTAGCAATATAATTGTCAATTGTATATGTAACCTTTATTACAATCAAATCATTTCTTGAGTTTCCTATTAGCAGTGGTGACTCTAGCATTGTTGTTGATGGGATGAGGAGACGAAGAACAAGTAGGTATCAAGCAACAAAGTTTGCAACCAGCGGCGCACGTGGGTATGGCTAGTATATCACACTTGTTCTTGCGCATACATTTATGAAGACATGACTCTGCCAACACCATATCCATGAACACCATTGACATGATAATCAAGATTAAGAATGCAGTACGACTAATCAACATGTATTTCTTCATATTCATGAATTTGTAATTTTCTTCTAATTATTTGTGAGGTTTATATAAAAGAGTATACAAGAGAAAATTTAATAATCTTCTTTCCCATTATTATAAGTTATTCAACAACTTGACTTAAATTATTATAATAAAATATTTAATAAAATTATATTATAAGAATTTAGATTTTATATTTTTATAATATGATTCAGTCAAATACTTTATTATTATAGTTAAAAAATAATCGGGAGTCAAAATTGATAATTGTTGACCGAAAAAAAAGTCATAGTACAGTACAGTAGGACATGAAAGATTAATAATTGTGTAATTCTACTTTTCAATAGAGTTCTCCTTTTTTTTAAAAAAAAAACTATTTTCCATGAAATGTTAATGTAAATCTACATTTATTACTATAATAAAATTCTGTTCATATATTTCACCTTAATTTCAGTTAAAATAAGTTCAGCTCAGTTCAGTTCAAATTTATTAATCTCAGTTCAGTTCAGAATAATCAAGTTCAGTTCAGTTCAGAATAATTAAGTTCAGTTCAGGTTTGATTAGTTAAAATTTATACTTCAAATAAGTTCAATTCAGATTAATTAAATTCAGTTCAGTTCAGATTTATTAAGTTCAGTTCAGATTTATTATGTTCAGTGTAGTTCAGTTCAGAAATTTATACTAACTTTTTTTAAGCAAAGTTAAATCATGTCATAAATAAATGAGTTTTGTTTTTTAACATCAAAATTTATTAAAATACCAAAATCTTACAAAGAGTATGATAAATACTCTTAAAATACAAAGGAACAAAACGAACCAAAGAAAAGAAACAACAAGTACCGCGGGTAACTAAATGAAAACCAAACCCTCTAGCAAACTAGGCATCAAGCGTGGCATACTCCACTGGCCCCAACAAATAACAATGACAGCAACATGAGCCCTTAGGCTTTTGCGGGTCATACACTTTCCTTGAAGTAACACTTTATTTTCTCAAACTGATTGGTTGCCTTTTGCATACATTTTTTTTTATTGTCTGGGGAGTGATTGTGAATTCGTGGAAGTGCCATAGAGTTCCAAATTAAGAACGCGAATGAGATTCCACATCATGACATGTACTGCACGGCCTCGACACAACCACGTGTCATGCTCTTACCAGACTAGGAAGAGAGATAACAACGATCCACAACATAAATAGACAATTGTATGCTAAACTCAGAATTGAAACCAGAGGTACCAAGTTACAACTAGGATACACCCATTGTCAATCTATTACACCATGGAAACAATAAGTGTCAAGAAATTTAAAAGAGTGGTAATGGATGCAAACCAATTTCAATTCAAAAAGATCACAAATTCCCAAGAAAATCCCATCCAAAAGAATGGAAATACTTGAAAGGAAAAGAGACAAACCGGAATCAAGGTACAACCAAAATGCCAAAACAATTTCAAGTTTGAAGGTGGTTGAACCGGATTTCATAACTAATACTTCTAAAATAAACCAATTTATTGTTGAACCGGTCTTCGTCTTCATCATCATCTTCAAAGATAAACAAACTCACTAAACTTCAAAATTCCAATTCTAATGGCAACCGTGCTCAGATTCTACAAGCCATCACTTCCTCCTCGCCTCTGCTTCACCAATGCCAAAGCCTTTATTGTCTATTTGTTTCCTACTTTATTATGGGTTAACATAACATAATACATTCATTAATCTGTACAAAAAATACATGTAAAAAATTAATTGAGACTACAGCGTATAGGAATAGAAACATGTGGTATAGAACTATAGATCATATAGATTGCAAATGTAAGATAATAGAAAAGGAGATGGTAAAAGAGCATGAAACCTTTTTTGGGTGGAATTAATAATCAATGAAAGTGTCAATTCATAAGATGAAAGAAATGAAACCGTGCTACACGAATTATAATTGATTCTTTACAAACGATTTCAGAATTCAGACTTGGCATGCATAACAAAATTATTACGACTCTTCATCAATTATGTTCATACTTGCTATCACACTTATCACTCAGACCATATTCTCAATATCCTATTTTTTTCAATCCATCAATTTTCTTTTTAAAAACCAGGTTTTGCCATCATTGGTTGCATTACATAACGCAATCTTTCTTGGTCGTGAGTCGAGCCATTTTTTCTATGTTGAAATTTCTTGTTTGCTTGCTGATAAAGGGAGGGGGCATAATCATAGTACTCCCCTTTTCGGATAAGAGTATAGACCTCTAAGCTTGTTTGGTTGACCGGATCCTATGTTTATTTTGGATTAGTAAGATGTACTAAAGTTTATTATCGTTTGCAGACATAATTGGAGATGAAAAATAGAAGAAAAAGGAGAAAGTCGACTCCGACAACCTTTATTCTAGCACCTTACAAAAGATTTAATAATATTTCTAGTTTCTCTAAAAGAATACAAATAAAAAATAAAAAACGAACAAGAAGAAGATCATATGGCGCATTATTATGTTGATATGTAGACAAAATTAATCTTGACAAACCGCATATATATTATTTCATTAATAATATTTAAAATTATAACACGAGCAATATAATTGCCAACAATTGTATTTTAACATTTATTACAATCAAATCATTCCTTGACTTTTCTATTAGCAGTAGTGACTATAGCTGTGTTGTTGATGGGAATGGGATGAGGAGGCGGAACACAAGTAGGTATCACACAACAAAGTTTGCAACCAGCGGCGCACGTCGGTATGGCCAGTGGATCACACTTGGTCTTGCGCATACATTCATGATAACATGACTCTGCCAACACCGTATCCATGAACACCATTGACATGATAATCAAGGTTAACAATGCAGTACGACTAATCAACATGTATTTCTTCATGATATTCATGAATTTGTAATCTTCGTCTAATTATTTGTTATTTCTGAGGTTTATATAAGAGTATACAAGAGAAAATTTAATAATCCCTCTTTCCCATTATTATAAGTTATTCTGTTTAACTTTTTTAATAAAATTATAATAATAAAATATTTAATTATAATAATACTTTTTTAACAACTTTGACTTAAATTTTAATAATAAAATTATATTATTAAAATTTAAATTCTATATTTTTATAATATGATCCAATCAAATACTTTAATTATCAATCAAAATTGATAATTGTTGACCGAAAAAAGTTATAGTACAGTAGGACTTTGTGTAATTCCACTGTTCAATAGAGTTAAATAAACCTATGGATCATTTGTTTTTTTTAACTATTTGTCATAGAATGTTAATGTAAATCTACACTACAATAATACTAACTTTGTTTAAGCAAAGTTAAATCATATCATAAAGAAATAAGGAGTTCTTTTCTAACAGTAAATTTTATTAAATATCAAAGTCTACAAAGAGTATGAGAAATACTCTTAAAAATACAAAGGAACAAAATGAACCCCAAGGAAAAGAAACAACAAGTAACAACCGCGGGTAACTAAATGAAAACTAAACCCTCTAGTAAACTAGGTATCAAGCGTGACATACTCCACTGGCCCCAACAAAGAACAATATATATATATGACAGTAACAGAAACCCTTAGACTTTTGCGGGTCACACTTTTCTTGAAATAACACTTTGTTTTCTCAATCCAATTTGATTGACTTTTACGTACACTTTTTGGATTGTTTGGAGGGTGATTGTAAATCCGTGGAAGTGACACAGAGTTCCAAAGAACCCCGAGTGAGATTCCACATCATGGTATGTACTGCACGACCTCGACAGAACCACGTGTCATGCTCTTACCAGACTAGGAAGAGAGATAACAACGATCCACACATAAACAAACAATCATATGCTAATTAAACTCATAGAAATGAAACCAAATGTACCAATTTAATTACAACTAGAATACACCCATTGACAATCTCTTACACCCTATATTGTGGGAATAACAAGTGACAATAAATATAAAAAAGTGGTCATGGATGCAAACCAACCGTCAATTCAAAAAGATCACAAATCCCCAAGAAAATCCATCCAAAAGAGTGGAAATACTTGAAAGGAAAAAGAGACAAACCGGAACCAAGGTACCAAAATGCCAAAACAGCCAAGACAATGCTGGGACCTGCAAAACAACAAGGAAAACAGAGAAAAATAAAGTAATAAAATAACAAACAACTCCCGCACACACAACAAAAAACGCACACAAAAAAGACAAAAAAAAAAAAAAAAAAAAACAAACAAAAAAAAACTAGTACTGATATACTTGCTAGCACGCTTATCACTATGACCATATCTATTTTCTTTTTTTACCATAAGACAAGAAGATTTAATAATATTATTATTAGTTTCTCTCTAAAAAATTTAAAAAAATAAAAAAACGAACAAGAAGAAGATCATATAGACTTAGAATTTTGCATGAGGCATTATTTATTTTGATATGTAAACAAAATTAATCTTGACGAACCACACATATATTATTTCATTAGTAATAATTAAAATTATAACACGAGCAATATAATTGCCAATTGTATTTCTAACATTTATTACAATCAAATCATTCCTTGAGTTTCCTATTAGCAATGGTGACTCTAGCCTCGTTGTTGGCGGGATGACGAAACGGAGTACAAGTAGGCACCAAGCAACAAAGTTTGCAACTAAGAGCGCATCCAGCTATGGCTATTATTTCACACTTGTTCTCGTGCATGCATTTATGAAAACATGACTCTGCCAACACCGTATCCATGAACACCATTGACATGATAATCGAGATTAAAAATGCAGTACGACTAATCAACATGTATTGCTTCATGATATTCATCATCATCTATATGTGCGAATATGATGAATTTGTAATCTTCATCGAATTATTTGTGAGGTTTATATAAGAAAAAAATACAAGAGAAAATTTAATACTACATGAAATGTTATATAATATACATTTATATACATTTATTACTACAATATACATTTATTACCTATATATATTATTAATAAATATGCAATTATTACTAATAAATGTAAATCTATTTTTATTATAGTAATAAATGTAGATTTACTAATAAAAGTTAGTTTCACGAGTTAGTTTGAAGAAAAAGTTAGTTTCACGCCTAAAATAGTTGGTTTCACGACTAAAACAGTTGATTACAAGGATAATAACTTGGTTTCACGGCTAAAAAGAGTTGGTTTTATTAGTTTCAACACCAACAATGATAGTTTTCATCATAAAAATGTGTTAGTTTCATTAGTTTTAACACTAAGAATGATAATTTCATCATAAAAAAGTGTTATTTTCATTAGGTTCATTACCAACAATGTTAGTATTATTAGTTTCATCATAAAATAAAAAGTAAAGGGAGGACAATTTGTATATATAAAGATTAAGATTTGAAATTGCCTTGGTAATTAAAGAGCAAGAGGAATAAGCGAATTATAAACCTCACAAATCGCAATAATATATAAATTTGCAGAGTTTTACGATTACTTGGAACTATAATTTGAAACTTACGATAGCCAAAAAGATATGGCAACCTTAAGTACTTGAAACTTGAACTCATTTGTCTCAATAAGCTTCATATTTTCCACCCATTATTTTGCAAGCATTTTGTGATTTGAGAATAGCCCATGCATTTCGCTATACTTTACAACACTAGCCGTGCCCCATAGGTCTTTTCCAGTTCAGATCATTAACATTCTTGGACAGAACTACTGTATTCGGAATACAGTTTAGAACACTTATATTTTTTTATTTTTTTACATGTATATGAAGAAGACTATACATACATATTTTTTGACGGGTCTATTAAGTAAAAACCGACCCACAAAATTGTTGAACCGGAGGTCCGGTTCGTCTTCCTTCATCATCATCTTCAAAGATAAACAAACAAACAAACTCACAGAAAACCTCAAAATTCCAATCAATCAATGGCGACTCTGCTGAGGTTGTACAAACCATCACTTCCTCCTCACCTCTCCTTCACCAATACCAAAGCCTTGACAAAATTGCTCCACTCGAAATCCAATTTCCGCGCTGTTTCCTCCGCAACCAATAAATCTACCACCAGCTGCGCTGATAAACAGCGCACGACCGATAAAAGTACTAGTATCAGAGATTTGAAGAGCGAGCTATGGCTGCATAACACTTTGAGCAGGCAAAGAGAGCTGTTCGTGCCGAAAGTTGAAGGTAAAGTTGGAATGTATGTCTGTGGCGTCACTGCGTATGATCTCAGCCACATTGGACATGCTCGAGTTTACGTTGCGTTCGACGTTCTCTATAGGTTTGTTTCTGTCGATTTTTCGAATTTGAATTGTGTTCATATTGTTTAATTAAGAGTATAGGTGTTTGAATGAGTGTATATATATATATATATATATATATGTATGTATGTGTAGTAATATCCATTCTGTTAATTGAGTGTTTCGACTTTTCAGTTAGTGAACTGATGATTAGCACATGAACCATTGTGGAATGAGTGGAGGAATTGTATGTTTTCAGAAACTATATAGTTGTGTGATGAGTGAGAGCTTATGAGCTGTCAATTAGTAGGTCCCTTTTATCGTATTTGATATCGGGGATTCTGCTGATTGAGTGATGACAGCTTATGAGTGTTGAGCTGTAGATTAGTAGGTTTCTTTTAGCTATGTGCAAGCCATCGTGTATTCGACATTGGGGATTCTGTGTATGAATTTGTGTGCGGCTTTGCTTTTATCTTAACTAAAAGTCTCTGGACTATGTTTCAAGCATATGTCTACATGTTAATTGTAATTCTATCACTTTCTTCACTTTGGCAATTAGGCAGATACCTCAAGCACTTGGGATATGAGGTTAACTACGTTCGTAACTTCACTGACGTAGATGACAAGGTGAGTAAATGTGTGAATCTACAAGGAAATATGTATTGGTGCTTATGACTACATTTCCATGTTTTTACTTTTCTATACACTCTTCACATTTTCTGGGTTATTATAACTGAAATGGTTTTGTGGTCGTTTCTAAACATGTAGGTTTTCTGTTTTAGTTTTCGGTAATACCACTTGCTCTTCAGCTCAGATGATTAAGCGAATTAGTGTTAGAGGTTTGATACTAGTACTTTAGACATGCATGAATAAGTGCTGTACTTGAGAAACAGGCTTCTGTATCTTTTCTAGAAAAGCTTTTTCAGCACATTGGGAACCTTATCAGTACTTTAGAAAAGTTGCGAAACAAATCATTAGGTGCATAAGAGCCAATAAGCCATACTCAAGAAAAGCTTCAGTAAATTTTTAGCACATTGGACTGAAACAAGCAATTAGATGGATTGTTAACTTCTGGATCATGAATAATGAAATCGCTCTACATTTACTTAATCTGGTGAAACAGTATTGATAAAGATTGTGTAGTTCTGCACTTATGGTACTTCATTTGGCTCTTTACGCTGAAATCAATGTTTAGGTTAACAGAAAAGACTTTCTTGAAGAGGTCAACATTGTATAACTTGCATAAGTACCAACTATTTCTTACATATGTATGACAGGATGCTGAGTCAGCATTTTCAAATTCTGTAGATTATTGCCAGAGCGAATGAGATGGGAGAAGATCCACTGCATTTAAGCAGGCGGTATTGTGAAGAGTTTAATCGTGACATGGCATATCTGAACTGCCTTCCTCCTTGCATAGAACCTCGTGTCTCAGATCATATGGCCCAAATTATTGATATGATCAAACAGGTATAGCTCTGATAAAATCTGTTTATGTCAAATCGTTCATTTTTCTCTATGGTTGTTAAAAGATCCTCTGGTGTTCCGCAAACTTTAAAGATTCAACTTGAGTTACTCAAACGCAGGAACTCTTGTTCTCTTCTTTCATTGCAGTCAGGAATTACCTTTTATGCTAGCAGCTTATACACAGTGCATGTCATTTCTTGATATTTCACTCCTTTACCCAAATGATTTTGACACTGACGATGCTTATATGTAGGCATACATTTAACTAACTGTTTTTATTTTCTCTTATGTCAGATAATTGAGAATGGGTGCGCATATGTAATCAACAACGACGTTTACTTTTCTGTGGAAAAATTCCCCGAGTATGGCAGATTATCAGGGCGTAAATTGGAAGATAATAGGGCAGGTGAAAGGGTGATAGTTGACTCAAGGAAGAGGAACCCAGCTGACTTCGCCCTATGGAAGGTAATTCTTTCTATGCAAGATTTGATATATCATATGTTTTTTCTTGATTTCCCTTGTTGTTGCAGTAAGATTAGCACGATTTATAGTACTCACCACTGAATTTTCAATGAAAACACTTGATGATAAGTGCAACTAGATTTAATTTCCTATACGTACATAAGTTTCTTTCACAGGGGTTTCTGCCTGGAAAGCAAAAGTTTCTAAACACAGTGTAGCTTAATGTTTAATTTATTGCTAGTGCAATAAATTGCAAGTTTTACAAAGAGAAAAATCTTCTCCTAAATGTTTATTAGGTTCTCAGGAGATAATTATTGGATTTTTTGCAGTCAGCAAAGGAGGGAGAGCCTTTCTGGGAGAGTCCATGGGGTCCTGGAAGACCTGGATGGCATATTGAGTGCAGTGCCATGAGTGCTGTTTATTTAGGTTACTCGTTCGACATACATGGTGGAGGGATGGATCTCGTTTTTCCGCACCATGAAAATGAAATTGCCCAAAGTTGTGCTGCATGTCATAAGAGCAACATAAGCTATTGGGTACACAATGGATTTGTGACCATTAACAATGAAAAGATGTCCAAGTCACTTGGGAATTTTTTCACCATTCGGCAGGTACAAGGACATACTAGATTATTTAAAGCTTCTTCTCTATGTTTCTTATTTCTCTCTTCACATGCATACACTTGATACCTTTTGTCTGTCATTTGTAACTCTGTATTTTTTGTTCAAAACTCTAATAATTCATTGTATCTTATTCACAAGGTTATCGAACTTTATCATCCATTGGCTTTAAGACTCTTCCTGTTGGGAACTCATTATCGCTCCCCTATCAATTTCTCAGATCTACAGCTTGAAAATGCATCAGAACGTATCTTCTATATCTATCAGGTATTGTTATGCTAATGAGAATCATGACGATATTTGTTGATTGTTAATATTAACATGTACTCCCTCCTATCATGTTTAATTTACGTTTTAAATTTTTAACTATTTACAAATTATAACTATTTACAAATTAGTTGTCGTTTTAGCTTACTTTTTAGATTGTCTATACTATTAATAGGTACTTTGCTATTATTAGTTATGATATTGTGAGTGCTTTTTACTTTATTTTACTATTATTGCACTTTTTTATCGCCTATAAATAGGTGTAATCATTTCTTTCTTAATTTGTGTGTTTTGGATACAACGTCAATTAAAAGTGCTAGGAGGGAGTAGTATTTAATCATTTCCTGAATCTTTAATACTTTTGGATTCTAGATCGCCTGAAGTTTCCACTATGATTATCTTTTGCTGGTGCAGTTTTCACTGCTGATCTTTTTAGTCTTGATTTTTATATTGATTTGACTGCAGACTCTACATGACTGCGAAAGTGTCCTGACCCAGCATGATGTGGATGTGTTCAATCAGAAGGGCTCAGTTCCACCTGGAACTGCGAGTTGCGTTGACAAGTTTCTTGATGATTGTTTGACATCAATGTCAGATGATCTTCACACGACTGTTGCTTTAGCTGTAGTTTCTGAACCATTGAAAACCATCAATGATCTTCTACACACGCGGAAGGTATGGTTTTAGTTAAGACTAATCAATTTTATCATGGTTGTAATTTCATTGCTCAGCGAAACTGCATAGATCATAAGAGTTTCCACCTTTGAGTTGATATATTTAGTTAGTCTAATGTATTGTTTTAGGATAGTAAGTTTAAAAAAAAACTTAGAAAAGAGCCTCCAAGTCTGACTTAGTGTGTAAAATGTGTGTCCCACAGCCGTGTTAAACATTAAACACGTGTATTTAAAAAATTATTTAAAAAAAAAAAAAAAGAGGGCCTTTGGGTAAACAAATTAGATCATAAAATCTAACACTGATTTTGTAAGATGAGTTTGAGATAACACAGAAGGTTACTTGCATTTTAATTAATGTCAAGAGCTTCTGTACTGTACACTTGTTCTCTTATATGGATCCATTCGCACTACATGTTCCGGCAGGTTGCAGCTTAGTTCACCATTCAAATGGTTGTACTCACTTTATATTATTTCACATTGGGTTAATGGGTTGAAAAATCTGAGAAATATTCTTTATGGATCTTTATGACTTGTGTGCACATTGTACAGGGGAAGAAGCAGGAGTCCAGATTAGAGTCCCTTGCAGCTTTAGGAAATGCAATCAGAGATATACTGAGTATTTTGGGGCTCTTGCCAGATAGTTACTCGGAGGTAAAGTGGGCTTCTCCTCTATCTCTCTCTCTCTCTCTCTCTCTCTCTCTAAATATACGTACACGAACATGCCTGTCATTCTAATGGCGTGGTGTAGAGTCAATTCTAAGTGTGAGCATGCCTGTGAGATTGCTTATGTAGTTATGTTTCTCATGATCTAGTGTTATACTGACTGAGATTGTCACGGAACATTCTTCTGATCGTTCTTAATTTGCATGCAAGTCTGAATGTTACACTTCCAACGACAAAACACAAGTTGCTCACATAGTTCATGATGGAGCTAGCTTTTATATGTTACAGGCATTGCAGCAACTGCGAGATTATTCACTGAGGCGCTCTAAGTTGACAGAAGATCACATTCTGCAGAAGATAGAAGAAAGAAACGATGCAAGAAAAAATAAAGAATTTGAAAAATCAGATGCAATTCGAAAAGATTTAGCAGCTGTAGGCATTGCACTCATGGACAGCCCTGAGGGCACTACATGGAGGCCAGCAATTCCTCTAGCAATGCAAGAGCAACAAGTTGCTGCAAGTTGAGCCATCAGATTCAGAGCGTAGTAAGTTCAGAGTGGGCCCTTGTCCAAGATACTTTTCAGGTTCTACAATCAAGTTCTGAACACCAGACCAATTCTTTTAATATTCGTGAGAAACTGCCCACGGGCAAAATAGGTGCCAGAGTTGTTAGATTTTGATTTAGTAGATCAGGTTCTTAGTTTTCTTTATCACAGAGATATGGAAGTTTGTCTAGTTTATAGGAGTTTGCACAAGTTATATCATCTATTATTTATATGTGGACTGATATTTTACATGCCGTTTAAATGCAATATTGGTTATCCATAGCATATTAGACATTTGGAACAAACTCATGGAAGTTCTAGATGAACTTTCATACAGGATGCAACTTTTCTAAATTCGGAGTATATTATGATCATTTACCAAATAAGAATGGTTCTGTGTCTGTATGATATTTAACAGAATATTGTCTTTATTATTTTACCCACAAGCAGGAACCTGAATGGTGGCTATCTGGGCAAATACAATGGAGTAAGGAGCAACTATTATTGTCTCCGACTGATCAACTTGTCTGGGTTCTAATGGTGGTATACTACCTGAAGAATTTACAGTTAACGCTTCCCCATTCAGAAGCATTGTCTGGCTATGCAAGTCACCATCTTTTGCTGTTAAATGGTATTCTTCTCTAACCATCTCATTTACTGCTTCACTTTCGTATCTGCCTGAGTATTTTATCTTCCTGGATTGTTGATTTATTGTTTCAACTCTTAATGTTGTGCTTGGAATGGCATTTTGAACCAACAGACTGACTTGGACAGCTGTAGTATTATCGAGGTTGATCAAAAGCACTGTAATTCCAGGCTGCAAAAGCATTTAAAACGTAAACACATGAACATGAACATGATGCATTCGTAGTTGATGAATAATCACCCTACTTACCGAGTTCTTCGAACAGTGAGCATATGCACGTAACTTCTTTGTTGTTCCAATAAAGCTTGTCGATAGAACATTTTTTCCCATCAGACGATGCCAAAGAAGGGCACTGTAACATAATAGTGTAACATTATGTGTGAAATCATAACTGAAACTATGATTAAATGGTGAAATGTCAAAATAGCTGAAATGTATCAAATTATAGATGTACCTGTAGTAATCAGGATTGGGAACGAAAGTGGTAGTATTTAGCAGACCATAGTTTCCACCAATCAGTGATTGTCTGCAGTATGTTTTGGTATCATAAGAAGAGGACATTCCAAGCTGATCTAGGTACCTGGTTAGTAAACATGACTTTTAACTATTTGACATGTAGTTTAAAAATGATTAAGTGAAAACGTGTTAAAGAAACAAATTTACCAGAAGCTGAACACAAATGCATTAGTGACAAGATTGCGGCCACTGTTGTAAGCCCCTCCAGATTCACCAACCCATGCAACAGTTGAAGCTCCCAAGCTTTTGAGAATGTTCTGAAGATCCTTGAAGGTCTGAGCTCCACCATCAAGATAAGATGGATCGAGTATTTTGTCAATCAGGTGATTATCCACACCTAGTTACATAAATTTACGTGTTAGTTTCAGTTTTACAGTGAAAATGCTAAACAGGCGATAGTCATCTGATTGCTTGAAAGATAGTTCATTCTTCGTTGTTATAGTCTTATAAAGTGGTCTCTGTTATGGGATTGTACCTGGGCCGAGGTTGTAGATATGTTGTGTAGCCACTTGAAGTGAGTTTGATGCTAGATTTATATACTTCGTGAACCAATCTGTAGTGAAGAAGCCCCCTGGCCCGATGATTAGTGGCATGGTCTCAGATCCATTATAGATACTTTGCACTATGTTTTTAAGATTGATAGTATCAGATGCATATTGATCTGCTGCTACACTTGTTCCAACTCCATTGCCACTCAGTTCATTTCCTGGCATCAGCATTAGCTGTAAATATTCTTTTTCTTCTAATAATCGGGCCCAGATTCCAAGATGTGTTATTCTGCTAGTAGCTCGAGTTACTTATGTAGGGTCCCAAGTTTGATCGTGTGAATGGGAAATACAGTGCATATCTAGGAGCTCACAATGCTCGAATGTGGAAGTCGAACAAAAAAAGAAATGAGTGCAGTGATGAGAGTTATTACCAAGCTCCCAGCCATAGATAGTGTAGCCACTGTTAACAGTATTTCTGATAAAACATTCTGCATTGGTAGAATTCCACGCCCCAGTGGAAATGCCATTTGAATGAACTGTTCTCCCACTTAATGCATTTAGACCAAATATAATCTGTGCACTATCATCAACCACAGAGTATGATTAGAAATTATACAACTGCTGCTACAACTGAGATGTACTTTAAAGAAATTGAAGCTTTAAGTAAAATTTACCCTGCTGATTCGAAGAAAGTATTTAACTCGTCCCATCGTGACATTGGCAAGCAACCTCCAGTGAATCCAAACATCTCTGATGTACTGTGGACGAACTCAGTGCACGGTGCGGTATCATCTGCTGTTTGGTACCAGACTTTATCTTGCAAAGTTCCCCCAAGTCTAATTTTCAGGGGAGAGAATGCTGTAAAGGTAGCAAGTTTAGTCATGGAAATTCATCCATTAGATCCAATGCTTATAGCTAGGAAAGTAGGAGTTAGTATTACCTCTAATTGCGTTTAGCAAAATCGGGTTGTTTAGATCCTGTGAAACGAAACAGAACTCTGTTAGTGGTAAGATAAAGTGTATCTGAAGCAAGTTTTCAAGCCATTAAGGCCTGTTATCTTCATCCGAAAAAATCTGAATTCATCTGACTTACCAAAATTAATGAATTTAGATTAACGCCTAAGTGATAGAATAGAATAGAATATAGATGATCAGCTAGCTGATTAAAGTTATTCTAGGATTCAAAGTAGCTTACTGAAATATAGGTTAGATTATCAGTTCTTATATATTTTTATTATATAAAAATACTGGCTACCTTATTTGTTGCTAAACACCTTCGTTCAAACCAGCTACCTTATCATCTGTATCTGTCTTATCGGTTGCCATCCAACAAATCAAACTTGTTTTTCCGAAGTAATTCATCTTTTGAATTTTCTATTGAAAGCATACCCACAAAGTGTTGCAACTTGCAAAGTGTAGATGTTGCCAAGCACTCAACAAGTGGAGATAAAGCGTAAATGGATGTTAATGTATGATAGAAAGGGATGGATTGCAATAATGCACACTGGACAGTACCTTATTCCAAAATTAGACTATTCTATTCCAAAGATAACAAAACTGCCATGACAAGAACCAAAAGAATGATGATGAGAATCAGCTTATTACCAGATTAAGAAGTGAAGCATTTCCCCAGCTACACGTCCCGTAATCGCATTTCGTAGGAGGCCACCAGTCCATGGTAGCACAGATGAAGTCCTCATCTGTCACTCCAATCAGCTTAGCTCCGTCAACCTGTACCGTTCCATTAACAGACGCAGGACTCTGCGAGACGACGGTGTTCGAATCTTGTGTAGCCAAGTACAGCCACAGGCTCAGTCCCAGAATCTTCAACAGAGAAGCCATATCATATAGCAGTGTGCCTGAGTTAACATCACCTTTTGCATAAGCCATTGAAAGGGTTTGGTTGCTATATAAATACTGTGACTTAAATATTATCAGTCATTGGACAGATCAAGAAAAAGTAACATGACTACTAGATAATAGCCAGAGATGTCTTTTAGTACAGAACCAATCTGTGATTTGTTTTCTTTTTAATGGTACGTGAGATGATTCTGTTGAAGAGACAAATTAGGGGTGTGATGAAACTGAGGAATGAATAATAAAATCTATTATCTTACATTTTGGTTTTGGTTGGTGTTGTTTTTTTGACTAATAAGACAATGGTTTGATGAGATTTCTTAGTTTAGTGTAGTATAAGGTAAGAAATTGTCAATGTCATTGGTGGAGTTTTGATCGACTGGGACGACGACCCTTTTGCGAAATTTTTCTTTAGACCAAAAAAAGAAAAAATTTAGCGAAATAAGATTAATGTTATTTTTAACTGAATATATGGAATCCCGAACTTCTCTTTTATGTCACTCTTACAATTTTACCACTCGACCACCATTATAACTTTCAATTAATTCAGTTTATATTGTTAAATTAATTTTTGTACTATAAATCAATTCAAAATCTATTCAATTTTAAATAATCCCAGTAAACGTGTTAAATTGAATTTAATAAATTTAAATTAATTTATAATTAACTGAGTATATTCTCAATATGAGGATAAAATATTCTAATACATTTATGGTCAAAAGTTGAGAAGCTAATAATCATTTGGTAATTTATTTAGTCAGAAAAGGTTGCGACTTGCGAATCGAATATAACACATCATCATAAACAAACCTATCTCAATCAGAAGGCTACTTTGGTACTACTACTTAAGTTCAGATACAACTAACCACGTCAGAGTCAATTTTGGTGCATTTTTTCAGTTTGCTTTCATTATCTTCTTCCTATTTTTTTCCCATTGTATGTAACGCTCTCAAATTTGGCGGAATCACTTTAGAGTAAATACTATCAGAAAATACTATCAGTTGTAACAAACCGAACAGACTAGAGAAACATCATACTACTTTGCAAGTACCCCCTCCCCTCCTGGTTTTGTTTGTTTAAACATTGATATATGGTTCTGCTAGCACTACAATTGGTTTGGCAGGGGCAGGCTGCATTATTAGGAACTCTGTGTGATGGACAGTTTATTCGAGCTGGAGGGAGTTTCTAGTAAATATATTACTCCATCATTCAGTAGGTGGGGTAAAATTCATTTTTGGTACTCCACAGTGAGACGTGTCCAATTTATATACTCGATAGCGGCTATGTCCAATTTATGTACTTTATTGTAAAATGTTGTCCAATTTTGGTACTTTTTTTCAATTAATATGAAAAAAGTGAACAATATGAGGGTGTAACAAACACTCAACGGCCTAGATCGAAAATGGCGAAAAAATCAGAACTGGAAATTATGAAAAAGATAGAAAAATGAGTGTGTAATGTACTTTTTGGTACTTTAAAGTACGAAAATTGAATTTCAATGCGTGTATAATGCGTGTATATTTTTCTTATTGCTTTGAAATTTTTGACATGTCTAGTGATTGTTTTCATGCATTCATATTGTTCAAGTTTTTACTATTAAAATTGAGAAAGTATCAAAATTGGACAATATATTACTATAAAGTGTATATAAATTGGACATAGCCACTATTGAGTATATAAATTTAACATGTCTCTAGAGTATCAAAAATATTACACAACATCATCGAACATATTTGTCGAAGAACATTACTAATTAGAGAATGACGACATTAAATTCACTCTTAATTATTCATATTCAAAGTCCAAGGGTGAAATATAAAGATTTATATATATTGATTTGCATGAGTGCGTGAGATTAGCTACTAGTAGATAGATTTATTTAGTTAAAAAAAATATGAAGAAGATAGAAGTCCTAGCTGTGCAAAGGTTCCTAATCCTTTATGAATATAGTCTCACCTCTATTAATTAACGTAGAGGGTACTATATATATAAGTACTACTTACAATATCTTCGAGGAACAATTAATATTCAAAGTTAAGTTTTGTCTTGTTCATATTTTCATCTACGACATTCTTTCGCACCTTCTGATACTTTTCCTTGGCCGTCATCTTAATAAGTATTGAAATGAGGAGAAGACCTGGAATTGGAGGCCTGCAAAATGCTGCTGCCGCTAGGGACCAATACCGTCTGCTCGGAGAAAATGTTGCGAAGCTACGAACCGATCTCATGAAAGAACACCTCTCCACTTTCCGTTCTCAGCTAGAAGACTTCGCTCGAAAACACAAGAACGATATCAAGAAGAACCCTGCATTTCGATCACAGTTCCACGACATGTGTGCTAAAGTAGGAGTCGATCCCCTGGCTTCGAATAAGGGATTTTGGGCGGAGTTGTTGGGTATTGGCGATTTCTATTATGAACTCGGAGTAGAAATTGTTGATGTCTGCTTGGCCACAAGACCTCTCAATGGAGGTTTGATTAGCTTGGAGGAATTGTGCAAATTGCTTGCTCAGAGGAGTAAAGGAGGAACTCGTGAGGGTGTCGTCTCTCAGGATGATTGTTTGCGTGCCATAAGTAAGCTAAAGATCCTTGGAAATGGTTTCCAGGTGATTTCTGTTGGTAAGAAGAAGCTTGTTAGATCTGTTCCGACGGAATTGAACAAAGACCATAATGACATTCTGGAGCTAGCACAGGGTCAAGGATTTGTGACGATTGATGAAGTAGAGAGGCGGATGTCTTGGTCCACCGGACGTGCAACAGATGGTCTTGATACATTACTAGAAGAAGGTTTGGCTATGATAGATGATGGTCACAGGGATGGTAGACGGCGATATTGGTTTCCTTGCGTTTTATCTGTTGCCTCTTATGCTGCTGGAATGGATGCCACTTGCCATTTCATTCGTGTTTGATTGTATCTTATTGTTCATAGATGTAAATCAAGATAGCTCCGCCAGTGCACAAATTTTAGCTACCAGTTAGGCTCCTTTCCCTTCTTTTAAAAATTAATTATTTTAAATTCAATTCAGATGAACTCCATTCAAATCAGTTCAAATGCATTAAATTCAGTTCAATTCAAATTTATTTAATAGTATTTTATACTACTGTACAAATAAGTTCAGATTTGTTTAATAGTGTTTTATACTAGTGTACAAATAAGTTCAGATGCATTAAATTCAGTTCAGTTCGGATTTGTTTAATAGTATTTTATACTACAAATAAGTTCAGTTCGGTTCCATTCATTTCAGTTCATTTCAGCTCAGCTTCATTCAGTTCAGTTAAGACGAAGATAACAGAGTCTTAGTTAAGGGGGGCCTTCGAGAACTATATTATTTTTTAATTCAAATTAATAAACATATCTATATTTGAGCAAATAAATATACAAGTCTTCTAACGTCATATCCATGTTTCATAAATTCACAGAAGTAGACATAAAAAATGTCATATCCAGAAACCAGAATCAATAGTTGAGTTCATCACTACTGAATATAAAAAGCATCAAGTTCAAAATACAGAATATATAAAGTTAATATATATGCAAGTTTGATGAAGATGGGAGGTCCTTTGGTGACAAAAACAAGCTGAGAATAGCTATGAAATCCTGTAGTTGAGGGCTGTAATGTGCTCGCGGTGGAGTGAATTCAAATCCATATTGCAAATGGAACCATGAAATATACGTACGCGAAGATTGCAAAGTGAAAGAGAAATTGGGTGGGGAAAGTGAATATTGAACTGTAGTCATAATATTTCCATATACAGGGGATTTTTTCTTTTTTTAATGAATTCTATGCGGGTACCCGTTCAGGTTTTCGGGTAACAAATATCAAGACCCGGTACCCGCTCCTATACTCGTATACTTTATCAAATTTTAAAAACCGAGTGGGTAAAATAACCACCGGGTCGGGTCCGAGTTACCCGAACCCAAAGCCCAGGCCTACAAAGGGAAAGAGAGGAAACGAAAGATTTTTTATTAATCATTTTATTATCTTTAGTATACAATTTATTAAACAACTTAATCCATAATATAGTGGCAGATCAAGTTATATAAGAAAGTTTATGGTAAATTTTAAATGATGATAAAGAAAACTTCTCTAGCTTTTACCTTCCTTCCGTATCATTCGGGAGGACCAATGGAGGGGGGTTGGACCTGTCTGAGGGATTTGCAAATTCAAGGAAGGTAAGAGCTAGTGAAACAAAAATTAATGAGAGCTTGAATTGGCTGCACTTAAGTTAAATGTTAAATCTTTGTGCAAATTTACTATAGTAATTAAAACCACTAGATCAACAAACAAGACTGGTAAGTGGTAACATACACGGAATGGATCCTACATTACTATCAATGATCGGAAAATAACCCGCATACATAAAGCCTCCCAAATATGATCATATCATTAATATCATTAATAGGATTATAACTCTCATAAAACCTGGAACATTTGAAACGGTATGAAATGTAGTCATTTATATTAATTTTTTAACAAATTAATTACTAAGATCGAGAATGAACACATTAGTTTCGCTCTTAATTATTCCAAGGGGTCAGGGAAGATATTATATGTTAAGGATCTAAGTATCTTTTTGTTGACAATGTCAAGGGAAGAAGTGGCTGAAACAGTTTAGTTCTATCCTTTCACTAGTTTTCCCCAAATGTTCACTATGAAACCAAACACAAAGCAGAAACAGCAATGGACAAAATGGGAATGAGGAGAAGAAGAGATCGATGTTTGATCTCAAGTGCTCTTTTGCATTGAATAGGTACGTTTACATTAAGTTCATATAGATACTTTTTCATCATAAACCGACATTAATTTATTGCTGCAAAGGAATATGTTAACACTTAACAACATGTCGTTCCTATTCAAAGGAAGTAGTGAGTACCACAAGCAATTCGGAAGGTAATCGAAAGTGCCTACTATTTATAAAAATATGGATTCGATCAACTTAAAGAGATTTTTTTTTTAATTCTTTATTTTTATTTTTATTTTCCTTGTTCACAGGCGGAGTGCAGAAGTTTATACGTCATTAGCTACATTCTTTAAGCCCATGAACATTTCAACGTGTATGAACATATATATTGACTTTGACCAGAATAAACAAGTATATATCTCAGCTCAAAATCGAATACGATTTTAGTGGCACAAAAATGGAAGAATGAAACGTTTTTAAGTGAAAGGAACAACATATGCGGATTAAACTAAATTGATAGGGGTATAATATAATTATTCTCATCTCTAATTTATAGGTCTAGTTATGCAAGATTCCTAGACCTAGTCCGTCATGAATCTCATCTCTAATAACGTATAGGGGTACTATATAGTCTTGTCCATATTTTCATCTACAACACTTTTTCATGTAAAAATTCAGAAATTATTTTATTTATTTAATACTTTATTTATTAAAAAAGTATTATTATTATGATAGAATATATTAAAAGAAGTGGATTAGTAAGTCAAATAGGAAAGGAGTAGTAAGTCAAATAGGAAAGGAGTGGAACTAAATTCCTTATTTATTTAGACTTTTCTGAATTACGTATTATATATATTTAAAAAAAATTCCTCCAGCTCCAGCTCATTGTTTTATTTACAGAATAAAATAAAATTAGGTTTCGTTGTTTTACTCAGCATCGCCGTCCGTGCTCATCAATTATATTCTGGTAAGAGCTCGTTTCTCTTCTCTTCCATTCTGCTTTCTTTCCGTTTTTTATGATTTGTCCTTTTACCGAATTGGTTTGTTTGTGGAAAAAGTAAAAATAATTTTGGCAGTTTGTGTTGAATTGGTAAATTGCACCGTAAATTGGAGTTTAAGTGTTTATTATCTGCCATACGTGCTACTACCATGTCCAATTCATCCCTTTTGAAATACCATATATTGTTCTGTACCTTTTCATGGATGACATAAGCATGTTGGATAATTCTGCTACCTTTTTTAATAGATGAAATTTTAGGTATTTTACCTCTTTTCAAAATTGTTAAAGTTTTAGATTTAATTAATATAATATTATATTTGGAAAAATAAATAATTAAATTTTTAGCTATTCTAGCCATATTTTCCTTGTTTTTTCTTATTTGTCTCTTTTTATTATTCATTATTTCAATTTTATAGTTTGTTTTTAAGGATTTGGCCATATTTTTTCGTGTTTATTCATATTTGTCACTTTGCATTAATATATGTGAGAAAAAGCTAAAACTTCATCTATTAAAAAATGGAGATAATATTTGCATAGTAATTCTACGTAATACTATGTTCTTATTACATGTTTAGGTCGAATTAGTAGCTGGTGAGTTTTGGATCAACTATTATTATTGTCTGTTGTTATTGTTAAACCTCATCTTAACGACAAAATAACAAATCGACAAATCAAAATTGCAAAAGAAACGAGAGAGGAGAAATGAGCGTTGCCACGACATCGTATTTAGCCCGTCGAGCAGCACAGAAGGAGAGGGTCAGGATCCTCTACAGGCGAGCTCTCAAGGACACACTCAATTGGGTTGTTCATCGTCATCTCTTCTACAATGATGCTGATGCCCTCAGGGAGAAGTTTGAAGCTAACAGGAATGTGGAGGACATTGAACTTATTGATAGAATGATAGCTAATGGTGAAGCAACCTACAATAAGTGGAGGCATCCCGATCCTTATGTTGTTCCATGGGCTCCTGGTGGCTCCAAATTTTGCCGAAACCCTACTCCACCTACCGGGATCGAGATTATATATAACTATATGGCAAGGAAGACTCTCCTTGAAGTATCATCCTTGACGAAGAAAGGATCATGGAAATGCTCTCTGCATCCTCTGGGAGAAGAAAGATGTTGGTCTTGTTTTATGATTTTTCATGTTTGAATGTAGGGCTTGAAAACAATTGAATTCCTAGCGCTGAGAAGATTGTCTGTAAACATAGACTGGCAAAGAAAATATTGCATTATCTGCGTCGTTTGAATTTTATGGTCATTATTCACGTTAATAATGCAGCCTAATCTTTATACAAAAAAAAAAAAAAAAAAAAAAAAAAAAAAAAAAACTCAGCTTAACGAGGGGTAAGTTACCGTCATATCATTATAATTATTATCACTATTATTATTATCGTCGGTGTTATTATTTACTACAAAACATGTAGGGAAGTGAACAACTTCGAAAGTATATTTATTACTAAATTATTGAACATTAAAATATATGTATTATTTCGAAAACAAAACTGATCTTGTCTCTTTCATGTTAAAGAAGTATTATTGAATTTGAACCTTTATGTTGTTTGTCTTTGATTGTTGCATATTTATTTATCATAAGTAGCAAATAACAAAGATATTTAGCAATTTTAAGTACGAAAATTGTAAAATTACCTGCATATTGATTATTCGCCAATTCAGGTTGACAGATGCAGATGTCAGGTGAATTCAAACTGCCTCACTTCTTCAAATATCCTTCTTATTTCACCTTGCAGCCAATACGAGTTACAAGAGAGAAGCAGATTCAACTCTGGAAGGAGCTCATACTTAATTATTGTCGTGCTCATAAGATCTTAATTGGTATGGATGAAAGATTTTCCGTGGTTTACTAATTCAACTATCGACAGATCTCTAAGCCATGAAGCTAGAGAGGTGTTTCTATCCGCTTTAGTTTCATAAGGACGTGCTGAATGGTTGGATAAAGGTCATGAAAAATGTTTGCTTCTATGGCATCAGATCCAAGATTGGGCTGACTTAATATTAAAATTTGCAAGAGATAACGAACTTCATGAAACTGTTGTGACAGTCGAGGAGATATGCTCCGGAATTGACTCCCAGGGGACAGAGCTTCATGGGATGGATCGAACTATACTTATGCGTGCCCTAAAGCACCTAGAGCACAAGGGAAAACTGATAATTTTCAAAGGTACTTCAGCGGATGATGAAGGTGTGAAATTCTCCGACTAGCTTTAGTTACCTATGGAATGATTGCTGGATTGATATTTTATACTATATTATTCACGGATATTGTATTATTCATGGATATGTACATAATTACGAGTCTTTTATCCATTAAAAAAAGTACCTCGTGGAAATTTATCCTCTAGAAATGCAACCCGTCCGATATTATTGGTTTAATGTTATGAAACTTTTAATTTTTCATACTCCGTCGCGTAGATATGAAATAGATTTGAATAAATGCTTGAGATTAGTTACTCCGATAAATATTTAGTTTAAAAAAAAAATTAACTAGATAACACTCCTAGATGTGCAATACTCCTACTCGTCACCATCCGCCTTTAAACCGCAGCCGTCAAACTTTGTGTTCTATTCGTCCACGATTAAAAGTTAAAACAAAGTTTAACCCACGACGAGTCGGGTGGGTGACAGCTTGTTGGTTATCACCTCGACCCGCCCAACCCTGCCGATGTGAATTCACGGTGGGCATGCACATACATAATTTTGTGAATGAACCTAATTAATTAATAGATGCTTTTCTTTTTCTATTATTTAGGAATATTATGATTAGTTTCTCAAATGTTCACTACTAAATCAAACACATGGCAGCAATGGAGCAAATGTTGGTATAGACGTATTTGGAATTATAAGGCGATAAAAATTGTACTAATTTAATACTCTATATATATATATATTATTTTATTATTATTATTATTATTTTTTATACATTATTAACTTAATTGGTAGAGAAATAATAGAAAAATTTATAATTATAAAAGATAACTTTCATTACATGAATATAATTTAAATTAAATATAAATATAAATAAATTTGAATGATACTATTGGAAACACTAATTATCTTGGATACGCGCGGGTATTGCGTGCCTTTTTTTCTAGTCATCTTTATACTAAAAAACAAGTAGTTTAATTAAATTACCAAATATTATAGCTACCTCTATGATTTGTTTTTTAGACTAAAATATCAACACTCATTATTTTTTATTAAAATTAATTTTTTTTAACTTTTATCAAAGTATAGGCAGAAAAAAAAAAACCACACACACACACTTAATCGATGTAGTTGTGGTCTGTGGGTATTTTCGGCCATTCACTATAATCTGGGGATATATTCGTCAATTCATTCATGTTTTGTGCGTGGATAGATCTGAGAATAAGATAATGGACCAAATGGGAGTTTTATCTGGCCCAATTAAGCTAAGCCCAAGGCAGATAGATAATGGAAGTCCAGAGAAAGTCCAGCCAGAATAAAAAAACAGAAGCAAACGCCTCCATCATATAGATCTCCAATTCAGATGATCCTTTTCTTCTACTCGTTCCATCATCGTCTCTATCTTCTCTCTCTTCTGTACTTCCTCCTCCTCCGATCAGCATCCACACGGCCGCCTCCCTCCTCCCCGCGCCGCCCTAGTCCATCAGTGCCTCCTCATCTCTCAATCAAGGTATGTAACCTAACCTAACATTTGGGGTTTTCGATATCTCAATTTCTCCTCTCTCCCTTACCTCTGTCCATCGATTGAATCTGTGTAGCGGTTGAGTTTTTACTTTCTGTATGACATAACTTGTGAATTAGATTAACTACTTGTATTGATTGCTTTCCAGTCACTTGTTTAACAGATTATCCACTAGATAGATTTATTAGTTTTTTTTAAAAAAAGTAATTAAAAAAAAAACTCTATTAAGAGGATAGAACTCCTAGACCTAGTTGTGCAAGGCACAAGGACTCCTAGTCCATTATTAATCTCATCTCTATTATTAACGTACTGGGCACTATACGAAAATTTGTGTTAGAATCTGATTAGTTTATTTTTGTTTTATTTTTTTCTTCAGTAGTAGAGAGAGATAAAAAAAAAAAAAATGGCGTGTGTGCATGATCATAGCTGCGAAGAACACGATTGCTCTACCGATTGGTCTCTATACAAACATATAGATCTCTCCAAGGTGTCTGCATTGAACGAGGCTGTTCCTGGAAGTGTCAAGTCGGTATTTAAAGCTTGGGAGCAGCGCCTTAATTCCTCTGAGGGACACCTCGAAAGCAATGAAGGCGATCCTGAGTTGATAGTCTTCATTCCATTCACATCAGATGTAAAGATCAAGAGCATTTCCGTTGTTGGTGGTGCTGACGGAACGAGCCCTGTAAAGATGAGAGCGTTCATCAATCGGGAGGGTATTGATTTCTCAGATGCTCAGAACATGCAACCTGTTCAGGAGTGGGAATTGGCGGAAAATCTTCAGGGAGTTCTTGAGTACCAGACTAGATATTCAAGATTCCAGAGTGTGGGAAACATAACATTGCATTTTCCGGATAGTTTTGGCGGTGATACAACTCAGATACATTATATTGGCTTGAAGGGAGAAGCAACCCAGCTGAAGAGGGATGTTGTCGCAACCATAGTCTATGAGCTCATGCCAAATCCTTCCGATCACAAGACGCGCTCCCAGACTGGTGGTGGCTTTGCGCAAGTGGACTGAACTCAACTGCTGACCATATTACATAGCTGTAGCATCTTAGGCCAATGTCTTCCGTTCAAGTAAATCCATTGTAGAGTTACTTAATGCTTTCAGAAGCTTAAAATTTTTTGCAATGCGGTTTCAATTATATTTATATTATGTATAACATTCTGGGCTGTGAAGAAGTATGAGATGTCGGATGAGTTGTTTCCGATAACTATATAAAACCAACCATCTTACCGTAGAGATTTCAAGTTTCCCATTAGTTTCTACTACTACAAATTCAAGATTTCAATCTATTATGACGTTATGTCTAGTCAGAAGAAGCGGAAAAGAATGTCAGACGAAAAGAAGAAAGCATCGGTAGTTGAGAGCGTTTCTTGCGTTTTTTTGATCATGGAGTTTTAACTCTTTTGAATGGAAGCTTGGCTAATTTTGCAATCCGGTCTGAGGTTGTGGACATTCTGAAGATTCATCTCCCAGACAATTTGGAGAATCCTATCAGGCTGAAACAGTTTAAGGAGAGTGGACTTGGTAAGGCAATCATGTTCTTGTGGAAATCGGATGAGAAGTTGGAGAACCGCAGGTTGGCTAAGGATTGATTTATCAATGGAGCACATATATATACCATAAGAGCACTTGGTTTGAAGTCTGGTGGTTCAATTGATAGGGCCCGCCAGGGGGTTGTGAATATTCCTGAACGATTATGGATTTTGTGGTTAGGTCTCGATCAAATACTGATGTCAGGGCACCTGCCCCCTAATCAACTGCAAGAGAGCAGTTGTATGGCAAGGATTAGAAAGAACATCAAGAAGATGGCAGATAGGAATAGGAAGCAGAAAATGCTGGCCTTAAGCTCACCTTCCAAGATCATTGCGTATTTGCTTAAATATGGTGGTACCGTTTAGTAGCCAACAAGAGAAGCAAGAACCTGATCAAAGAAAATGGCAGCAGCAGATCATGTGATTTTGATGAAGATCCCGGTCTTTTGAGAGTTGAATTGGAAAAAATAAAACTGTATCTGGAATATAAGTCTGGTAGAAAGTGATGTAACTAATGACTTATATCATACATTGACTCGCCTGGTATCCTCTACGAGCCAGTGCAAAGATGCAACCTCATTCAGATGTCTTTAATATATTACTACATTTTCCTTCTTAGAAAAAATAAAAATATAACTGATTTTACAAATATGATTAATGGTTCTATATTAGAAATAAAAATTGCATATATAGAAATTATTGGTTCCAAAATAACTTGTTAAATCTACCTAATTTATCCTGTGTAGTCAAAGGTTATAAAATTATTACCATGTAAGTTGTCAAAGATTTCAGAACTGTAAACAAAATTATGATGATAATCTCTCTAGATTAATTTAGTTACTGGTTCATTCAGAATATGCACTGAACCAACTCCACACCTAAAATAGAACCTAAAAGACCACATAATTATTATTATTTTTTAAATTACATTTTTAATTCTCACATTTATTATATTTATGTTTCTAATTTCACATACTTCATCCTGTATCTGAAAATGAAAACCATATTCATCATCAAGATAACTTTCTTCATTCTGTTTCTTTATCTTATGAACAAAAGTAAGCTTTTCTCTTATCCTTGTTCCAATTTTTTTTTAAATCCTTTATCAATAATCTTAAACTAACAAATACTACTGTTCAGTTTTCATGCCAAATACAGAGAGATGCAATCCAGGAAATGTTACAGTCCATCAGTTTCCAACTGGGAAGAAGATAAAGCTCGTGCGAGAATGGAATGTGACGATTTCTAATAAATGTCCCTGCGTGTTTGAGGAGGTTAAACTGTACTGTCCTGGATTTCAATCCCTCAGAAAGGTTAATTCTTCTGTTTTCCATAAGAGTGGCAACCTTTGTGTTGTTAACGATGGCTTACCGATCAGCCCTGAGACATCGGTTACCTTCACGTATGTCTGGAGTCACAGAGCAAGGCTTCTGCCTTATTCTATGCAACAATCTTGCAGATAGACAAGTTTCTGTAGATTTCTGTTTCCCCTAGTTTGCCCTGTTCAAGAACTCAGGTACTAGTTATCAAAGATTGGTTTCTGTTTTATTTTTTCTGTTATTGTTATAATTTTTAATATTTTTTAAAATTCTTTTGGAGAACATTGTTTTTTTTTTAAGCGGCCAAGTTATATTAGAAAACAAACGGAGTTTACAAGAACAAAAAACGAAGTGCATAAGGAATGCAACCCTCGTCTAGAAACAATACAACCGAAACTAATAGAGACTAACGAACCCCATTCCGAAACCCGTTATGACCGCCACATTTTTTGCCCCCCTCGTCTACTTTGTCCATCTTACTAGCAAGGGTCCGAGATCCGAGGAATTGCAAGTTGTACCACCAACTCATGGTCAAGTCCAAAAAAGGGGACATATCTTTCGTTAGCAAGTCTAGTGGACTTAGGTTTCAACGAATGATGATTTTCCCTTTTGATTGGCGGGTCAATCACGGGAATGGAAAAAGGCTCAAGAGAGCTTTCCTATGTCAAAAGGGAATGATTTTCCCTTTTGGAGAACATTGTTGATAGTATAAATTATCCATCAGTTTAAACTGGAGTCATTTTACATGAGTAGATTTCTCTGCTTATATAAAAAGAGACAGCTTTCCGACACAGATTGTGAAATTTAACAGTCTGTCACAAGCTCATTTCCTCTTTTTCGCTTGTGGCTGGGGAATTTCTTCATCGTCTTCTACTTCCTCCTCCTCTTCTTCCTCTTCATCTCCATTACCATTTTCAGGATCTGATTCATCATCATCATCGTTGCTTGCCTTCTTGCTCCCTTCCTCTCCACCATCTTCTTCAAGCGCTACCGTTCTAGATAGCTAAAACAGTAAAAGATGCAACTAAGACCCAGTTTTCTACTCAGTCCAGTGCAGCAAATATGCAGGCAAATAAGAAAACACAGAATCGGAAAACTCGGTTCCTATCAAGTACAGGGGAGATAGATATCATTAAACCAACAGTTAACATAAGAATCACTCTTTCTGTAAAAAGTTAACATGCTTTCAAGTTTCAACCAGGTTCATAACATTAGTACATCAAGAACTAAACCACATAAACAGACATTTTAAATCAAGAAACCAAAACACACAGACAGAATTAGCAATCCACAAAGATAACAAGCCAAGACCATTCATACCATAATGAAAACTGAGCAAGCAAGAAACTGCAAATTCCACCACCAAAATCTCAAGATCGAAAGTTGCAAAGGGCGTTTCATATGTTCAATAAATTTATTTTATGGTTTAGAGAGTTTCAAACAGTTTAGCATGTGATCATGCATTGCTACAGCACTGTCGAATTTGCTTGTACTGAGATGAGAAAGTTTGTTTAGAACATCGATTTGGTAACTTTACATTTTGCATTTTAATCGATTTATTACTAGCAATAATAATGAAATGAATCTCAGTATGTAATAAGTTTGGCAGAGGAACAAAGCATTAAGCCAGAGAGTAGAAATTGAAATTTCATTAGCAGATGCGGTCGGGTAGTTTGACTTATTCACCAACAAGGAAGACAATAGTTTAGTTATAAACACAGAGACAAAGGTGAAGATTACATCAGTGCAAATAGTGAATGAGTAGCAGTCATGATTACAGTTCCCCCACTTATTCAAGCATCTACCTTAGCTGCGGCTGATGCATAGCTCACGCTGCTGTCTCTCATGGATTTGCACTGGCTTGACTGTTCGTATCGCAGAAATTTAATCTTTATCGGGGTTGAGCTGTGCTTCACCATCTGGTCAGATTTGACATATATAAAGTGGTTAGACAATCAACCCAAGTAGAACGCACGACACTAACTACAATTCTCCAGTCAAATACAAAATGCAGTAGAAATTGAAATTGAACATTCGCCCAATGAAGCAACCCCAAGATGACCAGACTGCTGCTAGCAGACACTACTTACAGGCGAATAAATAATCTCATTCGAATGAGGTCTTGGAGAAAGATACTTACATGGAGAAAGACACTAATTGGATGCCGTCCACAAATAGTATTGTCAGTCTCCAAGAGATACTTCTTGAATGAATCTGGATCTCCAGTTTCAATTAATTCCATGCCCATTTTATCCAATGCCTCAATGGATTTGTGAATAGCTCCATGTTTCTTGTCATAGTGTGTGTAGTTGAAGCTAGACAAAAACAGCAGCACTGTAAAACGTTTTGTAAAGATCTTCTATCAAGCATTTGCAGCTAATAGAAGCTGATACTCGGAATGGGAGACAGAAACTTGCAAGATCAGAAACTATATGCAGATTCTCTCGTAATCTAATAGGACAATATTGCCCGTTGGTACGAAAACAAACAGACATTCATTGGAACAAGTAGCATCCCTTGATCACTGTTATTTAAAATTTAGAAGAAAACGCTAGACCAGTTAAATTAGAAGTAAGGAAGAAGTAGACCTCGAGAATAGTTAGAGAGATGCATGATTTCCAACTAACATATTCACATGATAAAATTATCGGAAGTTTTCTGTGATATTTAGAAGTATGGTTTAACATTGCCATTAAAGGATACTACATGAGAAATTTAAGATTCAGAATATTACATACCGAGATCCCCAGTGACAGAAATCTGAAGACACCGAAAAGAAATTAGTAGGGTCATCCACATATTTCGATAGCAATTGACCAAATTTAGCTTCATTCTCAGCACTGAGAGCGCCAACCAAAATTGGTACAATCTTCACAGGAAACCTGTATAAAACTTCAAGGTATCAAAAAAAATAATATAAGAAACCTTCAGTGTCTTTGTGATTGGCAAAATCATACCCCTCAAATACTTTAACTAGATATGGCAAGTGCATTTCCATGCTATGTTCAGCCTCATCAACATGAAGATCCATCATTTCAAATTTCCCTGTAGCTTTCAGTTCCTCATTGACTACACATGAGAAAATGCACACATTAAGGCCTCCACAGGTAAAACCCTGTGATGGTATAGCCATGTTAAGGTTACTAAACGTAGTCAGACATTCAAGTGCCATTTTCAAGTAAAAAGAGTTCATAGACTTTGGTGATTAAGTGTTGTAGGTCTACAGGTGAAATCGATAGTTATTGACTTCACACCAGACGTTATTTAAGGACCACGGTTCCAAAGATTAGCCTTTATCTTTGCTTCATTCACACATAGAGATATCATAAAATCACACCAGACGTTATTTAAAGACCACATTTTCAAAGATTAAGCCTTTTTCTTTGCTTCATCCACACAGAGACATCATAAAGCCAAACCCGCAAGCAGCAAAACTTTTCAGTCTCATACAAAATCATGCAAACACAATGCAAGCAACCGACACCAAACAATTCCAAAATATGTACATTTCGTCACTCATCTCACTGTCAAGTGATTCAACACAAGCCCAGAAAATGTAAGAAACCAACACACACAGCAACATGTCAAACCACAAAAAGAAAACACTTTCACCTTCTTTAAAGACAATGTTTTCAAAGATTAAGCCTTTATCTTCACTTCATCCACACATAGAGACTCATAAAACCAAACCCGGAAGCAGCAAAAGTTTACAGTCTTATACAAAACCATCTGAACAACGCAAAGCAAGCGACCCCAAACAATTCGAAAACATCTACATTTCGTCACCAGTCTCAGTGTCAAGTGATTCAACATAAGACTACCAACACACACGAAGAGAACACTTTCACCTTCTTGATCAATAGTCAAATCTCCGATAGGCGTCTTGTAAACAGTGGCCTTGGAAAGTGCACACTTGGAGGTATAATAATGGTGAGAAGGCCCAAGAAGAAACACACGGGTACTGCAAAAAAAAAAAACAAAAAAAAAAACAGACAATTCATCAAACACCTTAACGGCATTATCATAAACCAGCACATTTCACACCAAAAGGAGGTAAAAACACACACATGTTAGCAGGATCAATGTTCCCGAAAGCATAAGCAGCTGCACGGCCCGAGTACGAGTAACCTGCATGACTATCGAGTTCAAAAGGTTAGCCTATGGTATGTTCGTCTCAAAAGAAGTAAACTGAATGAATGAAGCCGAATCGAACATAACTAAACTTATATTAATGAGTTTTCAAACCGAATGAATCTTTAACACAACTGGAATTAATAATTACAAATATTAATTTGGTACTATAAATCGAATATTTTACAAATATTTTTCGCATCACTTACGGAGCAATTACGCCTCTGACATCGGAGGACTTGACCAGGCCTGAAGCAGTTAGCCATCCGTCGAGCTCTTGAGTTAATTTGCTGGCTGGACAAAAACAAAAAAAAAAGTTTGAGAAAAAAGTTTGGGATTTTTAGAATTGTGATGTTGATGACTTGGGATACTTACGATTGTCGGTGTACCAGGAGCCGGCGTGAGATGCTCTTCGAATCTTTTCCATTGTTACTACTGTTAATTTAGTAGCTCAAGGTCCAGTGTGAGAGTCTAATCGTTGTTTGGAGTGGGGAAGAAGAAGAAGAAGCAGATGAGAAATACAACTGCCAAGTGTGATGATTATAGCTCAAAACTTTACTTAAAATAGATTCTTTTTGCTTTTTGTTTTGTTTGACTATTTTTTTCTCATCAAATCGGACTAAAAAACAAAAATCATCATGACGTGTGTGTACTAGTACAAAAATCATTATAGCTTAAAATAGAGCTCTAATTTTGCTCGAATAATTAATTTTAGAGGATTACTATTGAATTTAGGCTAGACAATCACATGTAATATGAAATAAATTGGTATAAAAGGAATTCATACAGTATTCCCTAGTCCTGCCCCGGGAAAATAATAATTCCTAATTGTAAAACTAGCCTAATTAACATGCATGGGGTACGTCTTTGAATGTCTAAAGACCAATTATTAAATATACTACTCTTTCTAACACTAACAAATGTGACTTCACTTCATCTAATAATTATGACGTGTGTGATTGATACTAGTACATATATTTATATATGCTTATGCTGGACCATACGCCTTGACACTTTTCTTGAAGGCAATAAGCTCCTTCGCACCATTGCCAGTCGATGCAACAACATTATAATAGGCAGGTTTCTCACCATCACGGGCCAAGATGACAAGGGCGAACGTTCGACTCGGGGCAGACTCACTTGTAGCGGATGCTTGGAACACACTATCAAAACTCAATACGGATTTGGAATCTTTGTTGTATTGATCCACCACAAACTTAGCTAATTCTATCACCTTTGGATCCTTGATGTCCAATTCTTTCAACCGCTCTTGGGCATTAGATGAAACAAACAATGCGAAAAGAAAAAAGAAAGAGATTGTTTTGATAATGGTCATTTTTTTATACTTTTTCTGAACAGGATGCAAAATGAGTTTCTTTTTTTTTCTTTTTCTTTTTTTTTCCCCTCTTCTTTTTGAATATAGTTCTTTGGTTGTTGTGATATTTATAGTAGTTTTTTTTTGCAAATCTTCAGGTGTTGGTATAGTGTAGTAATATACTATTTATTAGTTATAGATTAGCGGATGACCGTATATTTTGGGAGAGATTGAAATGGTTGGTCTTTTTTAATCATTAATAAATTTATGGAATTAAAATCTTGGCCTTAATTAGAGTACCGATGAATATATTCACAAATTACAACAAAGTGATGTAATTAAAAAAGCAAAATGAAATGACAAAAGACATAACTCAAAATTTTGATAAAGTAATCATTAGCTAACATGTTCTGTACTGAATTGTACTTGTTCATAAAGTAATCGCTAGCTAACATGTATTGCTTAGATGAAGTAGGGTAAGCGAGAGTAATGAAACATGAGCGATTTGAAGGTTTGCATGAGCATGACTGAGCTGAATGACCAAGGGCTAATTTATGAAGTAGGCTAACAACTTATCAAACAAGCTATGACACTGATAGTACCTTTCAAATATAAATGTCAATTGGTTAAACTGAGGTGTCATGACACTAGAAGTTATAGGTTCAATTCTCACCAAGAGCGGGATTATATACAGTTTATTACTAGCTTTGTAATGCTACTTGTGAAATTGTAATGGTTCGATTATTAAAAAATATATAAATGTCAAATTATAGGCTTAACAGCAAATTTTAAGAAACAAAGCGATTTTTTTTTAAAATAATTTGTACTCTTTACTTGATCTAGGTATTGTGGAGAGATATTGAAACGTCATGCAGAGCAAGAGAAGCAGATTGTCTTCCTAATATATACATCTCCGCTTGTTTTAATAATTTTTTTTTATAACTGTTACTTATAGATGAACATTATCGATTACTAATTTCATATTATCAATTACTAATTTGAGAAAAATATTCTCTTCTCAGATTCTTGAGTTAGTGTATACTGTAGTAGAAACTTACTAGGGTCTTTCTATTCTCAGGTCGGCTTCGTATCGACCTAAAACGTAGGTCTTTATTATATATTTCATTCTAATTATTAAATTTTGATAAAAATATATAAATGTGCAGTTATACCCCTACTTTCAAAAAATTCATTTAAATAATTTAAATAAGTTCTTACTATTTTATAAGTATTAAATTAAAAATAAAAATTTACTTTAACTAAAATTAAAATTAATCAATATATATCAAATTAATTTCAACAACAATTCAATGGATATTCGTTTTCCATAATCTAATTGCACTAGCTATCAACATTTGTAGAGGACAATAACAAAGACTTATTTTTTAGCTACGAAGTATATTATTTAGAAGTGTTCGATAGTTTATGTATCATTAAAATGGATAAATTAATTGTGATCAATTAACTTTGGTTTGTATTAAGATTAATTAATAAGGTTTACGTGTATATGTAATCATATAAATTGAAATTAAGGGCATTATAGTTAATTTGTATTTTTGTGGTGATTTTTAATGTTAAAGAAAATTAATTATAATCCATCGTACCAAAAATGACTTTGAACCGAAATAAATGGAGGAGATTAAATTAAACGCCACATGGCAACTATTGAATGAAGACCTGAGTTTAGGTCGGTACGGAGCCGACCTGAGAATAGAAAGCCCCATACTACTTCCTCCAGAAACTTTATAGTTTTCCACTTTATTTTTGTTGACTTTTCGATATCCGGTTTGACCTCAAATTTATAATAACTCGTTACGAAAAAATTATATTATATTTGTATAATACTATACATTTTAAAATTAGTTTTTTTGTAATCAATTATGATTAATTTGAGGTCAAATCGGATATTAAAAAAGTCAACAAAAACAAAGTGGGAAACTATAAAGTTTTCGGAGGAAGTACATTTTATAGACAAAAATTAATATTTTAATTTAATTATCATTTAATTGTTTGTCTTGGCTGAGTAGACTCAAATATATAGGTACCAACCAATTTTAAAAAACGAAAGGCAAAAACTATCAATTTTCCAGGAAAATAAGATAAAGATGCCAAACAAAAGAAAAATAAGAAAAATATAGATTTTCCCCTAATATTTTTCAAGGGATTTGATTTTCCTCAATTTATTTTATTTTCCCGAATTAATCAAACTAACTATAAAAGTTTTAGATTATATCATTCTCCTAGAAAAATAAAATCATATAGCTGACTGACTACAGTCTACGGTGTTATAACAAAATGAAATGACAAAAGACATAACAGAGCAAAATTTTGATCACATAGTTGCAGCTTAACAAAAGCATACGTGTGTTGATACAAACGACGGTAACATTTACAGCTCCAATGAAACACCATGTTCACAAAGAGTTCAACATATGCTCATTTATTATGAAAACAGAGAAATAAAACCTATCCAACTACAGTATTATATTGTCGATCCATTTAGCTACTTTGTTGTATACCGTGAAATCTTCCAACTTCACATTCAAGAGAGTCAAATTAATTCACACTTCCCCATTTTGTTCAAATCTTCAAAACCATTCCATAGAGGGGGTTCAACGCCTATGTCACTGGCCATTAAAGTTAGCTTTATAATGGAGAAATATTAGCTTTATAATCTCGTCGTGATTCAAGATGAATGCAGAGTATGAAGCTAGAAGCATGACTACTTCAAAAGAATTAAGACCTCTGTAAATTCAATATCAAACCAAGAATCTGAAACCAGTATCCAATTTCAAACAGTAGTAGACTTTACAATCCAATCCTATACAAATGACTAATTCATCGGGTACATGATAAACGCCCCTGAGAATAATTGCTCTGAGATAGAGCCAAAGAACAAATCGACAAGATTAGAACAAGTAATTGACTACAGTGACCCACTCCAACGGGTAACACTGAACAAGGGAAATATGTTTTCCTCTGCTTCACAAGCAATCCAAATGACTGACCAAAAAAAGCTGTAAAATAGACCTGCAAGGGAAATATTTATCATCAGCAGGTGGCATATATGGCTTGCATGCTGTGACGATATCATAGAAATCAAAACTAGAGCAATCAAATCATAATCAAAAGATATTATCTTGTAGCATTTCATATTAGCTACTTTTTGGTTGTACGACTGCGTTGTATAGTACTAGTAGATTCGAGCACTGAAAGGCCCTAAGCAGGAGTGGCTCTCCCGACAAAGGAGGGAACTCCATCCCTTTACGACTTAAACCCATAGACACTAGTTATCCAGATTTTCTAAAGTGATTCATAGCAAGCGGATTTAATCAGGTAAATTTATACATCCTGACAAGCAAGCTCCGTAATAACTAATAACCAACACTTGCAGGTAGAAAGAGCAGATAAAGAGAAAAGCATTGTGGTGCTCGTTTTATACACACACATGCCATTCATCGAGTGGGTATGGATATCACAATGGTGAACAACAAACTACACGTATAAAGTTATTGACTTCCAATGTATTACATATAGCAGTCATTTACCGTATGGGGAGATAGTTAATAGCGACAGTAGCGTGCATGTATGTCTCATAGGACAAGATAATGTTGTTCTGAAATGTTTGGGCGAACTAGATGCACCAGCAAAATTTCCAAGACAGAAGATAGGTTTACAAGAACAAGACTAAATAATAAAGCTGTAATATCAGATTTGTAGAATATTGAGATGGATACCTAGGGTGTTTAAGAAGAAATCAATGCTTCCCACTCCTACTAAATCCCCATCACACAAAAAGGCAGTTTAAGGATGTTCGAGCATCCAATGAAGTTTAGGTGTGCGCCTCCTAAATAGAGGTTCTAGCCGAAAAGATGCCACGCCAGTTCGCCACCTATCAGCATCATACATCTCGTTGTATGCCTGTACAATCTCATCAACTCTAAATCCTGTAAGATATATATATAAGATAAAAAATAAACAGTCAGCGACATAGTGAGCATAATAGATTATTAGAACTAGTGAACCATAAAGTACCTTCTAAAGCAGTATCATTTGAGCAATGGTTCTTCATCATGACAGCAATATCGGTATGTGAAGCTCCACCAAGCCCAAACTTTTCAACTGAAACATCCACACATTCCTCCCAAGTCGGTAAGCTCAACTTGTATTCCACCACAGATCGCTCAAACAGCATTGTACCCCACAGAAGGTAAATCTGAGACCTCATATTTGCAGCCATTTGGGCAGCTTCATTGTCCGATATATCTTTAAACAGTCCATCAAGACCAAACTTTTTCAACTCTGCTTTATCGTTTTCATACTTCGAAAGTCCGTTAAGACGTTGTTCTTCCATCTCTTCCCAAATGTGCATACCCTTCTCCATACTATCCTCGGCCTTGTTATACAGCTCCAGTATCTCTGCAAATTCACCCAGCTCTAAGTCCTGCCTGCGCCCAGATAAATAATACCAAGAAAGCTTTGCTTGTTCGAAACACTGCTGACCAAGTGCAAGATGCCCTTCGTAAAAGTCTGGCTTGATTCTCAAAGCCTCCTCGTATTTCATCCCAGCATCTGTGTACTCCTTTTCTGCCCAATCATAAGCATCCTTGACCTTTAATAAGACGGATTCTGCAGAATTATCTTCACCAAGAAACAACCGCTTTCTTGCCTTAGACATGTGAACGTTTCCCCAGTTAAACAAGGCCAAAGCAGCCATCTCTTGAAACTGAGCTGCAGCAATGTCAAACAGCTGTTGTGCGTTGTCACTTGTAACAGCATCTTCCATTGCTTCAGAGTACAATTTCATACCAATTTCCTGAAGATCCAAGTACGACTCACAATCAAAGCCAACATGGTTCTTGAACATCCTTGCAAACTGCACAATCCAATGCTCCACACAAACTGGACCTTTTTGCAAATTTACATTCTCTGCAGTAGCGTCTACTTTTTCCACATTGTGTTCAGCCGATTCCTCTTTAACAAGCACAGTTCCTTCATAAATTGGCTCTTTCTCAGGACTAACTTCAGCAATGTACAATCTCAAAAAGCCTTGAGGATCTGCTAATCCTTCAGCTACCCTCAACTCATCAGTGGTAGTGATGGTAACCAAATCGCCTTCTTGATCCTTATATTTGATGAGCACGCCCTTCAGGCTTGGAAATCTGTCCACAACTACATCCCTAACTAGACGAGCACTACAATTCACCGGTAACTGTGCCCGCCTTATATCCTCCCCATGAACCAATTTCACAGGCTTCATTAAAACTTTCTCTTCTGCAACACTTCTCTTTTCCTCTACAACAACCTTATCATATGTTTTCTTTTCTTCATCCATAGTCTCTACTTCATTCATTTTCTTCTCCTCCACTTTATCAACACTCTTTCTATCAGACTTGGCACTCTTCTTCTTCTTGCCCCTTTCTCTGACAACCTTTTGGAGACTAGGCTCAACATAATCCGAAGGCAAAACAACCTCTTTATCTTCAACCTGCAAACCCCTTTGTTCAATACCCAGTTTAACAATACCAGCAATCTCCAATGCAGTCATATTATTCGGTTCCATACTCAGCACATTATTCACATCCCTCAAAGCCAGGTCAAGCCTATTCAAGGCTTCATAGCACCTCGCCCTTTTCAAAAGCGCCTTACTATACTTAGGAGCCACTTGAAGTGCCAAATTACATTCGTGCACGGCTCTAGGATACTCCCCAAATCCCATTTGCATGTAACAAGCAGCCATGTTGGTACGCAGATATGCAACATCAATATGGTTCCCAGGCAGCAACTTCAAGGCCTTCTCATACTTCAACATAGCGCCTTCACAATCATGTCTCTGAAACAACTTGTTCCCTTCCTCCTTCAGTTCCTGAGACATGTGGATGAATATTGCAGTGTCCTCATCAAATGCTTTCGAGTTACGCTCCAGTTTAACTTGCTGCTTCCCAGCCCCATCACTGGATTTTAATCCTACTTGAACTTTCTTTTCCCAGCAGGCTTCCCCATTTCCTCAGAACCCACAAACTGCGACAGTGACTCTGCTTTTTAACTTTGCTCTGCTCAATGAAAACACACTTTACACTTTACACATCTCATCCAATCATACTACTACATTCAGTAATATAGTAAACATATAGTATAACACTTCCCAAATTCCCATACATAAAGCTATTCTATTCAAGAAACAAAAGGTTAACACCACAAACTGTAACAAAAACCTCCGCCTTAGCTCTGTTCAGCTCCATGCAAATACACTGTACACTTTACAAACCTCCAATATACTAAATTCAGTAATACTACAAATACTTCTAATATACTACTTCCAACTATCCTAAAATCTCGAACCTAACCTGGCTCTCGCAAGGTTCTTACAAAATGAAACAATTCCATCTCATCCACCGGCTCGAATTTGTGGTAATTAATCCAGTTATATCAAATTCATCTAACAACTTCATAACATACAACCACCAGCTCGAATAGGCATGTAACTAATCGAATTAGATTAAATTCATCGAACAACTTTAACTTAACCTAACCTGGCTCCGGCAAGGTTATTATAAAATGAAATAATTTCATCTCATCCACCGGCTCGAATTCGTGGTAATTAATCCAGTTATATCAAATTCATCTAACAACTTCACACCATACAACCACCAGCTCTCAAACAGGTGCGTAATTAATCCAATTATATTAAATTCATCGAACAACTTCACACCATACAATCAATTTCAGGATTCATACACTAAACTCTTAAGCTATTCCAATAAACAAACAGAAAGTAAACAGCAATAAGCATATTCTAGAATTCATGTAAATAAAACACTAGGAATTAATCGCGCAAGTGGAAAAAAAATAGTAAATATGAAAAATAACCGGAGAAAATTGCCGTACCTTCAACAGAGCTTCAGAATCAGTGAAGAAGAATCAACGGAAACCAGTAACGTTTCCGTTCCGGCTGAAAAAAAGGAGCTGGAGATTAATGAGTGATTAGTGGAATAAAATCCAGATAATCATTCTGTAATCAGGTGGAAATAAATTTGATTAGCTCCAAATGACGACGATGATGATTTTAATCTGCTTTGAAACAAGTGAAAATGGAATGTTTGTTGTTTTGGGAAATACTACTAATCCACTAGGGTTTCTAAAATCATCGCTTCGCTGGCAATTTTCATTTTCTTCTGCCTAATTTTCTTTTATTTCTTTTGTCCTTTGTCTTTGTTTATGGGGTTAGGCCGGTCAACCGGTCGGTAAGTATATAAAAAGTTTAAATGTTCATATTTTTATTTATTATTTTAGAGATTTTGTTAATTTTATGAGATAAAGAAATTTCTTTCTCGGAAATATTCTAAGATTATGAAAGTTCTTAGATGTTATATTACGAAAAGAAATTAATTTATCGCTGTAAATTCAGACAATGTGATAATCACTCACTAAAAAGTTTGCACTTTCTTTTAAATTCTTTTTTGATTAAATTTGTTATATACTTTTATGATTATGATGACCTTACACTTCAATGTTCGGTCATTCGTGCAAGAAGTGCCCCTAAAATTTTATGAGCAGTCTTATATGGCTATTTTTAATACTGAAACACAATAAAATGTAAAATTTTAAAGGTAGATGACATATAATTTCAAACTACAAGACATAGTCATATCTTGAGTAGGGCTGGGCATGGGGCGGTTCGGTTCAAAACCGAACCGAACTTTAGTTTGAACCGAACCGAACAGTAAAATTTTGTTCAATTCGAAAATCGAACCGAAATTTTGGATCGGTTTCGGTTTGATCCGAAAATTATCGGTTCGGTTTCGAATTAATCCGAATAATCCGAACTTTCTTTCTTTTTTCTTTTTTTTTTAATTTTCCATCAAATAGGCAGGCAACAAATATCCAAATCAAACAGTTTTTTGCCACAAATAGGTTTTGCCGTTTGCGTAAAGAGGGAAAGGGGGCGGTGTTTAGTCGATTAGGGTTGAAAAATGAGGAGAAGACTGGAGTGTCGTATATATAATTTGTAAAAAAAATAATAATAATAATATTGATCGGATCGGTTTAATCCGATAAACCACGGTTTTTTTAACCGAACCGAACCGAAAACCGAAATCTGTCAAAGTAATGGACCGCGAACCGAACCGAAGATGCTGGATCGGATTGGTTCGGTTCGATTTTTCGGTTTTTCGGATCGGTTTTCGATTATTATGCCCGGCCCTAATCTTGAGCATTTAGAGATACGTAGGATGGAACCATTGTGATACTCTTTGATAGAGAAGGTAGAGTCCACCATCTTTATTGGTGTCACATTTGTTACACCCTCTCCCATAACATCTAAAAAAAGGTATACCGAGTTTGTGACTATGGGGAATAAATGTCATATATGCAAATTAAATTTAGTGGGCAAACTACACAGAATTTTATATTTAGACCGGTTATGTGTGTAACATACATAAAAATTACTTATCTGGTTCGCATACTCTTCCACACGTATAATTATATTTCATATTTCACCTAAAATTTAGGTTCTAAATCATTTAGACTTTCTACTCTTCACACAAGTTAAATACCAAAAATTACAAATAAACAGCCATTAAAATCGACTCTGCACCATCCATATTGAAGTGCCAAAGAGACAGCTTATATTAGCACACTCATATGTTTAAAAAGTTACAACAATATATTTACGTTGACCTTTTAAATTAAGCAAAAGTTTTTTTTTTTTTTAAGGCAAAAGTTTGAAAGAAAGCCAAAACATCACTAACCACAAGCATTTTTGGCACAAAGGGACCCCGAAGTAGTAGTTTGTGGCATATTCCAGGGAAGAAGACCTGGACTGGACCAGCTGAACATTTAATAACGCTTTCCTATACTTTTATTGTTATTAATATTATTATTGCACATATCTACCACCACGGCACGGCACCTCATATATTAATTTATTTTTATGATTCGGAAAATGATGGACAAAAATATTCATATTTATTATATGAGCATGAAATGGTGGAAGTTGAACTAATATGAGAGGAGGCGCCTCTTTTGGAAAATGTCATTCAAAATTTCAAAGTGACAAATCACAAATCCCAGTTCCCCATTGTTAATTCAACTTCATAAACCAAACATGTGTATCATATCGTCCTATTTTGCACATGTTTAATGAGAAAATTCTTAATAAAAACTCATGTTACTTTTTACAAAGTTATAAGTTAGTTTAAGTTAGTAGTCTATTCAACAATATATTCATGAAGCGGGCCTAACAAAGATCAATTTTGATTTTTATTCATGTTGTGCATTCCAAACTTAAGTAAGTGATGTTATTGAAACTGAGCCAAGTTTTTCATATAACAAGTTCACCTTGAATGGCACTCGAATTCGAAGTCAACTAATTACTAGAGTAACAAAAGGAGCAAATGTGTAAGTTCGAGCTCGTGTGCATCAAGTTCGGTATCTAAAAAATAATCACATGAACAACACACATACCAAGCCCTAACAAGTACTACCATGAATAAAGAACCAGTTTGTATAAATTAGCGGAGCATACTGGCTATCAACACGTTGAGCCGTACTCGGAGCCATGAGGAACCAAATTCCAAATGAGGCTTCAATTTGAATCTAATTACAAGTCGAGGACTCATACTCCAAGTTCACTTGTCTCATTTTTCTGAACTTGTTTTGGGTAATTTTATTACAACGACTATAACTTCATAATATAATTATTAAAACGATCATCTAACGGTGGCAAAACGATGTACACATTTTCTCTTTTTTCCTTGGTCCATGGCTCCATGCTACAACATGGGGCCATAGGGGCGGTAGTGGGCTTACTGGACCTCTACAAACAAACATGCTGAGTTGATCATCTTTTGACAGTTGCGTAATGCCGTAATCTTCCCCATTTGGCCAATTACATACACTCTTGGTCTTGATCCTTGGTTAGTCTTTAGAGTTTAGACACGGAATCTGGTTGGTGATTACGTAACTTTTAAACAGCCTTTGTTAATTTCCAGCTTTCTTTTCTCGAAAGCAAGTGATTCCGTTATGGAGTTGAGGTCAACTTTTATTCGTCGGAACTTAGTTGAACAAATTCGACAAAACTAAACCGAATGAAATTGTACTAAATTGAAATTAACCGGTTAGGATTTATGCCTTTGTACTAAATACTATTGTATCCGATTATTAGGAGCAGAAAAAGAAGAAAACACATATCAAATATGTTTGGCGCATGTAGCTACATACTAGTCTATTATAAAGAAAATAAAACATGTTAAAACATAAAAACTTGTTTTCCTTCATTATTTTCACATCTCACCGTTACACTTAGAATTGTGTTAGACAAATGTAAAGTACGAATATAGACTTTTCACATTAGTAGGTGGTACGCATTATAATTTTAAAACATGCCTTAATCGTTATCTTGAGCTTCTGCACAAAATCATTCCATCCTTTTCTTAAATTTTGGATTGCGATGAAATCGTATAAATTACTTGTAACGCCCGCATCCCACATCTCAGGTCCAAAGTGGACTATCTCAGACCATTGAGACGTGTGACTATCCCACATCTCAGGTCCAAAGTGGACTATCTCATATAGATTCACACGTAAAACATTTTTCCTTGCAGAGTGGGAAGGGAAGAAGAAGAAAGTCCTAATACGGGAAGAATAAAAGGAAAAAGTGGCTATTTGCATTTCTTTGCCACACAACAAATGCGTATCATCCACGTACGCATTTAATGGGAATACATGTACCAAGTCCTAATAGTTTGGTCACTTGGCTGGCTTAATTTAAGACTTGAGACTTAAAGACCGAGAACATCGAAAAAGTCATTGCCTTCCCAAGCCCGTCACCGTTATACTATAAATCTATACGGGACCATTACTTTTCTTTTTTTAATAACATTTTGTTATATCGAGTGCATACTCGAAAAATTCTACAAACTCATGTATAAAGCAAGTTAATGGGTTGTCAAATTTGTACCCACCCAATGTACTATTATCATATTATGTATCATATATTCAATTTACTTTGGTGATTATGGTTCAATATGTTAGAACAAAATTGTGATAATAAGTATCTTACACTTTTTTTTCTTTACTTGTATTCCGTTATTAAAAAAAAAAATCGTAATAAAATGTAACAAATCGTCAATACAACAAGACTTATTCAAAAGATAGTGCACGCTACTCAGTCTTCATCTAAAATGAATAATTAGCTCTTGTGTAATGTAATCAAAATGAAAGAATAGAGTAGGAGACAAACACACCTCATGTGGAGATAAAAGAGTATTGTTTACGGGAGTTATAAGGTGGTGAAGCAGTTAAATGATAGGTGCATGGTGGTGAGTAGCATAAGAACCCACTTCATTCAAAAGTTTTATTAGCATACTTTTAGCTGGACGTGTGAGAATGATATAATTTATGGTCCAGTGGAAGGGAGTTAGAGTGGTGAAGGAGATGTACACGTTCAATCACTGACGTATAAGGTAGTGTATGATTTTTGTATAAAGTAGTGTAGGAGTAGCTGTAATATTTGACATTTAAAAAAATAAAAAACAATAATAATAATTCAATTTCTGATTTTTCTATATTATTTAAATATATAAAAAAACATAACAATATTAGATACATAAGCTGGAATAGCTCAGTTGGTTAGAGCGTGTGGCTGTTAACCACAAGGTCGGAGGTTCAAGCCCTCCTTCTAGCGTTCTTTTTTTGTCATTTATTTTGCCTACAACACAAGTTCGTAGTAATTTAATTCTGATTTGTTATTTTGATTTAGTCGAACAACACAAGTTTGTAGTAATTTAATTCTGATTTGTTATTCTGATTTAATCAAACAAATCTAGCAGCAGTACATGAAAAACCATATAGAAACTTTTGATATTATGTCACATTTGATCGGCAATTTTAATTTTATTATTAGAGATATAAAACGTGAATTTCTTAATTTATGCTTATTCGTAGCATATGAAGTAGCATAATGAAGAGGAATGGTCATGTTAAATAAACAAGCTAGCTACAATACTAAGTGACGGGTGATTGTTTTATTAATTATTCAACATGCTTGGAGATGGGGCGTCCTGTATCTTATATGTCGTCTATGATTATTTGTTCTAAGTCACTTTCGTCCCGATAAGCATATGAAAAATTCTCTTTCCTTAAAGCAAAGATTCAAGTTCCTTCGTGCTAATGTCGTTTCTTCCTTAGTTTCTTTAGAGCTAAGGTCCTTTCCAAGTAGTGCACGTGGTCCTTCTCAAATAGTGTTAATTGTGAATCCCAGGTAATGCATGTGGTCCATATCAAGTAATGTCCATCTCCGTTGTCGCGATTGTCCTTCCCCCTTGGTGCAATTGTCCTTTTCTAGACCTGTGTATCTCGAAAGTGAGGGGTTAGTGCAATATGGTTGACATGGGCCTATGGTCAAACCAAAGTGAAGAAACTTTACTCAGAAAGATTGCTCACCTTCCTTATGTCCAAGTTAGGAGGTGCATGTGAGAATAATTAATATTTTATATCTTGATTAGGAGATTGAAGACTTTTATATGCGTTGGTCCTCATTATGGCGGTTCAATCATATCGTGATAAGTGTATACTTAAAAATATGTCACGTTGTAGGAGCAGACCCAACACTCATTTAATAGGTTTGGTTGATGTCCAACCAAGGGTATTTATTTTCATATATATATCTTTCATAATATGTTAAGTGCCACTTCCCGTGGTCCACCTTTCAGACCTCTCTTCATGGTCATTCTCCTAGATTAAAATTTGTTCAATGGAGATAGTTTTGGGCCTTGCTCTTAATATCTTCGTTAAGTGTAATACAAGTAAAATGTGTAATTGCTCTGGAACGTTGGAATATCACATGTTATATGAAAATATCTCACTCTACGGTATACACAATATATTATTTACGTGAACATGATTACTTGATTAGTATTATTAGTAGTATAGGTATAACTACACTGATAGTGCATCTCTACTTGATCCTAATTATAAATACTTAATTTAATTGTATTAGTATATGGTTTGATCCATTAGACAGCTGTATATGATTTGTGAAGAATATATTACTATTTGAAGTAATACAATAAACCGGTTGTGAAGAATATATTACTATTTAAAGTAATATAATAAACCGGTTGATTTACCAATTGATTTACCTACCAATCAATTTTAATCCGTTGATCTTGCTTATTCAATTTTAATTTGGTGCGTACATGTGTCATTAGTTAATAAAAGATGTAGGGTTCGAATCCTGTTGGCGTGATTTTTCTCCATTATTTTTATTATTAATTTTATTGAAGGTGTTTGGTTCGAATCTTGTTGGCGTGATTTTTCTCTATTATTTGTATCATTATTTTAGTTGAAGGTGTTGGGTTCGAATCTTATAAAACTAGAATGTTTATATGAAGCACTTGACAATATATTCAACTGATGAAGAATACCAATTAACATGCGAAAAAGATGCATTGCAGATTTTGAAGTTGAATGTTTCCAAAATCTAGAGATGTATTTGATGGTTCTTAATTCATCGGAATAATACTTTTCATATGTCTAATATAATTCAATTCAAAACTATTAATCGCATAACTACAAAAACTATATACATTTATAGCACACCATGTATATTAAGTTTAATTACTCAATTAGTTATTTTTTATTACGTTTGAAGTCATTATGTGAAGATTATGTATTCACTCCATTTATATCAATATATTATTTAATAAAATAATAATGGTTTACAAGATTACGCTTCACGCGTAGGCGGTTCCTACTCTATAATATTGGTAGTATTATTTTGTCCGTTTAGCTATGAGATTTCCAACCAGCTAGATAGATAGGTGGATGCAAAATTGTCATCCAAACTGGAAGCAATTTGTTAATTTGTTTCTTGAACGTGCAATTCAAGATAACTTGGAACGGATATACACATAGAGTTTTACAAAGTTGCTGAGTATGATAATAACGATACATTCATAATAGTGTAGCGTTACGTAGTGGATCAATCACAACATACGGTACCTATTGACATGCTAATTTGTGTCTTAATATCATTGGTAGGTTTCTTAATTATAAAGTTGATTTATTATTTATTATTCTGAAAATGGAAGATTTGACGGGATTTTGGTAACTTTAGTGGACTTCAGCACAATAAGATCCACTCGCTTAGTGGATCATGATGATCCTTATCTTAATTACTTGCGCACGTAACAACGTAGCAATATGGCAACGTTTTTATCTGGACTTTGTCACACACTCACTGTAAGGTATATGTGGCACCTGTAAAAGAGTTGAAAAAGAGGATAACGGAGATGCACAATTTTACTAGCTTGCCCGCGCGAACACTATAGTGTTTGATTTAGTAATTGAGAGAAGTTTGAAATTAATAACGGAGAAGTTACAAATTGACAACCTAAGACCTATAGATAGATCTGATCAATATCTCATCACATTAGTAAATTCGAACATTTTCATTTAATTAAATGTTGAGAATTATCTGGAAAGATCCAATCAGATAAACAGATAAGATAGGACATTGCTGTAGCGTTTTGTTGCAGTTTTTACAAAACTTGTTGGCCCCAGAGGCTCACATGCAGGCATTTGTGCTATATGATGCCTCTTTTTGAAAACATATTATCTCTGGCCCCAAAGAATCATCATCATAAGAATCAACTAACAAAGTAAACTAACAGTGTTTATTGCATAAGAAATTACATAAAATATCATTTTAATTAGTATCGTTGTCACTGCTTATGAGTTTAGGACAAATAGTTATGATTCATAGTAGGTTTAGTGAAGGCTAGCAATTGTTTAAACTTTTAAACCTTTTTCCGCTTCTTTTTAAAAGTAAGAAGAAGAAGAAGAGGGCCGGTTTTAAGATATTTTTGGCCTTAACTTCCTTCCAAAGGCTGGTGGAGTGACAAGAAAGTCAATAAGTTGTGTGTTGTCAATAGTCTAACCCATAAATTTGAAAACTTCTCAACTATTTTTCTTGCACATTAAGTAGGACTCTGCTCAATTCATGAGGCTTCAAGATACAATTGATGCGGTTTGGCGGCCGCGTATAAGTTTGAAGTTGAAGGTATGAAAAATTATACTACTACATCTTAATTGTGCAAATTGCAAAAGGTATATAAGTCTTTAATCTAAAAGTCATCTATACAACATTGAGTATTAGCCGTTGTGTATATCATTGAGGAATTAAGGAAAATTAGGAGGGTAGAGACACCTTTGATTCTTATGTGTTTTAGTGCCTGTAAATTAGTCTCAAGTTTTCTTCTGAAATTCGGATTCGAGTGTTAAATCGTACAATTTCACAAAACCTCTCTTAGTAGGACAAACCATTGACCGGGCCGGTCTTCTTTCGTATAGCAGTCAATCCAGGTTGACTTGTAGGATTGATCGAACGACGTAATAAATACATAGAATTAAATATAAATATTTTAAAATTATAAATAACTGAAATATATATTAAAAGGTTATAAGTGAAACAAGAGTAAAGAATCCAAATAACCAAACTAAAAAAATAATCTCGGTACTCTAGTGTCACAGTCCCCCGCTAAGTCCTCCAGACCAATTTAACCAAATCAGTCGTGTTAGCCTGATATTTAAAAACACAACTATCAAGCTTGATAAAGGAGAAAAGAAAAAGAAATATTACTCAAATGTACATGATGAAAAAGATATATAGATGAAATCAACTAGAAATAAAAGAAAATACAACACAAAAGTCATATATATATATATATATATATATATATATATATATATATATATATATATATATATATATATATATATATATATATATTGTAGCAATTCTGATACGAATAGAATGATGTAAAATATTTTAAAATTATTATAATCTAACATTGAAAAATATTGCGAAATTAATAATAATGTGCATTTTTTCCATCTATATCATCACCATGAACAAATTTGAATAAAAGTTTGATTTAAAAAGAAATAAAATTGAATAAAAGTTAAAATTAAAATTATCCCGATCTGATCTGATCTCATACAAGGATTAGATGAGCGAAACGGCAACCTCATCCGTCGTTTAGCACTTTTTTCACAACGGCCGTTGGATCATATTCCCCATCACAACCACCCAAATCTCCAGTCACTCTTAGGCCCACCATCTAAACCTAGCCTAATCCTCTCACCCGAATTTCCAAATCTACCCTCTTTCAGTCCCCTTATTCACCAGCAGTGCCACACCCTCCATTTCCGCTATAAATCCATCATTTGACACCAGCTAGGTTTGCCCAATTGAAGAGCCTCAGGGCCCTTATCAAATTTTCTCTCTCTTCCCTTTCCCTTTTCCCCATTAAAATATAAACCCAAAATAATTTCCAATTGAAAAAAAAAACAATAGAAAATGTCGAGTTCTTCCAGAAGGTCGAGCGGAGCGGTATTACCACTCTCAGGCCCGATCCGCAGCCCCTCCATGATGGCCACCAGTATGACGTCATCATCGTCAAAGTTCGCCTCATCCACAAGCTACTATAGCTCATCATCTCCATCCGCCGGATTCCTCGACAACCGCCGCACCATCTCACCTCCGCGCGTGCGTATTCACGCGCCGCCTCCGAATCCGTCCGTCCGGTTCGCGATCGACAGATCTATATCACCGCGGCGTTCGATCTCTGCTCAGCCTCGCACGCAGGTGGTTCAGAGGAGGAACGGAAACATCCAGAAGCGTACGTGTATGTGCTCGCCGACGACGCATCCTGGATCCTTCCGATGTGCTCTCCACAAGAGCATCGGAAACAATCAGTCGACAATACCTTACTCGCCGAACAGGTTGAACATGAGGCGATCTGCGATGACGAATTCTCTGGTCAGGATCGGGACGGTTGAAGGAGATCTGGTGAAGCGTGCTTTAGCAGCGTTGATCCGTCCGTCGTCGCACCATCTCCGCCGCCGTGGAGCGTACGAGCCGCGCCCCAGCCGCCTGTCCGTGATGTCGAAAGCGTCCGATCAGTGAAGCTTTTTCCAGGTTTGGTTGTTTGATGATACTGTTATTAACGGTTTGATCGTCGATGGAAGCGCGTGAGGTTCTGACGGTCGTTTTAGTGCACCGGAAGTGGTATCAACGCAACAACTCCTCCTTAGCAATTTCAATTGGAAATTGAAGCTGTCAGGCGGAAACGGTGTACATAAGAAATTTGCAGCAAATTGAAGGATATTTTGGACATTTAGATTAGCCATTTCTTCTTCCATCTAAAATAAGCTAACTATAAAACTGGATTCGAGCTAAGCGAAAATGCACAATGCGATCTGAAAACGATTTAAGTCAAACTTATGAGATGTATTGGTTGGTTGTTTGCCGTGTGAGTTGTGATGATGATTTTGGTGTTGTGTTCGCTTTCCGTTAATTCTCTCTTCGTCCGTGTTTGTTGCGTTGACATCTCCGTTCACCTTCCGTCCGCCCGTCGTATGTATACTCGTGCCGTTGAAATTGAGGTAATTCCCGTTCACTTTCTCCGTTCAGGTAATTTCCGTTAACTTACTCCATTTATTTCTCTCTTTTTATTTTATTTTATTTTATTTTGATTTTTGATTTATTTTGATTTTTGCAGGTGAAGATTTGGAATATTGGTTTGAACTTGGAAGATATTTTTACCCCAAAATGGAATTTGGACAAGTTTACCTTACTGAAACTTTTACCTAACACGGACCCGGAATTGGACAGTTAAATAATTAATTACTCAGCTGGACTTAGATTTTACTTTTACCGGGAGATGGCGTGTCAGAGACTGAGCAAAGGATTACAGTACTACGTTAAAATGGAAACTACAGAGAACAGAATATTGAATTGGATATTGGATTACTGGAAAACAGGCTGGATATGGTTGAACGTGGGCCAAATGTATGGCTAGATGAATATGGGCCCGTTATCTGGTTCCTGTGGTTGTCCATGAGCTGGGGCGGGAATTTTTTATAAACTTCGAGGTTAATAATTTCGTCAACCTTTGTACTAATTGTGAAACCGCGAGATGCTAAGAGATGGGTGAATTTGGATTTATGAATATGGAGCAAGTATTAAAAAAACCAGACCATTTGGAAGAGTTGTTTATGACGAAGGCGGTGATGATAGTGACGCGGTGATGCTACATGACAGCCGAACATTAAAATTATATGGGTTCAATGTTCCACCAAACTGCTTCCTAATCACGTCCAATAAATTATAAATAAAAATTGGTTTTACCAAAAATTTATACAATTATAATGTTCTACCTGACTCCAATAGATTAGAATTTTCATAGGTTTGGAAATTGACAAATTGGAAAGCATACAGTTATGGGCCTCATAACAGCCCAGGGACAGCAGGACCTAGTCAGGAATAAGTCCACCATGACCGACGAGTGGAATTAGGACCAAGTCTACATAAATATACCTACAATTGTATTGTATGGATTAGGTTCATTCGGATCATCCGGATCGAATCGGACCTGATCATGTAATTTTTGGATAGGATCCGGTTCAAATCAGGCCAAACTCTATAGATTGTCCCATATTATCAAGCCTAAACATTACTACTGCATTATGGGGCATCACAATTATAATGTGGTGCATTGGAAGGGCACATGAGTAGTGAATGGTTCGATTCTAGCGCAGACATAAGTTGTTGTAGGATGTTAGTGAAGAAGTTTTTGTAATATTTGCTCCCTAGAAACAAATTATCGAACATTACGGATTAAACATAAAATATAGCTTTACTACCTTCCGGCCCAATCAAATACTAGTCTTGGTCCCGTGGTCTTTGTTTAGCCCATTAATGATGTCAAATATTCTTGAAATTGCATGTGGTGGATCATATAATAGTAATAATAATAATTCTGGTGGAACATATAATGATGCATGTGTGGGAAAATTCTCGCCAAGTTTCTTTGCATGTGTCCGGTACAAGTAATGCAATTACACAACTTTTCCAAAGCTTCTTGATACTCCACAACCCGTGCTTCATACAATTGGAGCTGAAAGTTTGCTTGGAATTCAGCCACTTCTGCTTGAACATTGCGCAAAGGATTCAGCCAAGTGTGACTCATCCGAATAGGAGGATGCGTTAGATGACTTTGGAGGCATCAATGAATGAGAGCACCGAATGATACGATTAAGGATTTGGATTTATTTTTCTTAGAGTAAATTCTAAACACTCGTAGAAAAAAAGAGATAAAACTTAACAAAACAAACTTTATCTTTTTATTCCCTGAAAACGTAACAACACACACAGCACACATGCAACTACTAATCCTATTAACTGCTACACAAACCTTATCCATAACTATATATCTATAACTACTTATATCCTAAGTATGGTTAATAGTTTACTACCAATGCGCGCAAAGCAAATGGAATATTAAAATGCACATGTCATAACCAAGACTATGACAATTAAGGGCAATCCATGACTAGCTAACCTGTAACAACTGAACAGGAATTGAATTGATCACTTACATCATGAGAGGGAATAGAGCAGGTGAAGAGTACTAAGAGTAGCAGGAGCATTTTTGTATAGAGCGAGATGGTTTTTTGTTTACAAGCGGGAAAGAATGGGAATAAAAATGGAAATATAGCTAGTCATGGACACACTATTCCTAATACTCTCACCCTCTAGTGACGGATGCATATAAAATTTGTCAAGGGGCACATTTGAGTAACTAATCACATTTACATATATTTTCAAATGAATCAGTTCATAATTATCTACGCAAAGCAGCTTCTAGGCATTTTTTATCCATGTGGAAAGGTCATTTCATCAAGACGGGCTTATCGTGAATCATGTATGCTTTTGGAGAGATGCTACGTGAAAGTATTGCCAAAGTTGCTATGACTGATAATTGTCCGCAGGTAAAAATATTCTTCGTTGCTAATTTTATGGTTAATATCTAAGCTATCTCCATGTTAAAAATGGTGCTCAATTCGTGTGACTTTGGTTGTTGACAATGAACAATATATAGTACCAGCTCTAGAAGAGTGGATGTCATAGTGGTATTTGACAATGAACAAGAGTACGGAGTACCACCAACACAGTCTAATAATCTTCCCCATACTAGTGCTCAAATAATATTCTGGCACTTTTTTTAAGGAGTTCCAACGCAATTAGTGATCAGAAAATTAAAATGACACATTTTTATAATAGTTCTAACGGAGAGGTTTTGTTTGTAAGATTTTGGTTATATGTGGCTTATATGTGTAATTGACCCAAATTAAATTTAATTCAATTAAGTGAAAAAATGAGACCTAAACTTAAATCGAAATAATACATTTTGGTTGGTTGATATTTAAAAAATATACTTATGAACTTTAATTTTAAGCTCCAATTTGAATTTAAGTGAATTCAGGTCATGACTAATGGGGGTAATACCAGTAGTAATTACTAATTTCATTACCTAAATAGTTAATAAACTAGAAGTTAATTTATATTAAAAGGGGTAAATTTTTCTTCAAGTATATCATTTATTTTAATAATTGTGATGAGTAATTATGTTTCCACTTACTCAATAAAAAAAAAAGTTTTCACATCATATACAACAGTCTGGCATCCGTGCAGAGGATCAATATAATATACTGTATATCGGATGTCTTGAGTTTAATAAATCTAGCATTTTTCAACTACAATATTCAATAAATATCAATTTGGCACATGATTTTTCGATAAAAAACTGTAACTGACCTTTAAATTTAGTTATCAAGTTCAATTTCAATATCCAAATCAATCTGAGTGTCAACCACGTACAACACTTTCACTCGAACTCAAAATCGACCAGTCTACTTAACTATTTTGTGGGACAGCTGATAATTGAACGAAAGAGAGAAGAGACAAGGAAGAGAATGGAGCAGAAAACCACCAGCCATCACCCACCTCCGCCTAAACCACCAGAACAACAGAATCATGATATGGATTGGGCAAATTCGGCTTCTCCAACGAACCAAGCGAGAGGTCCGCAGACAGATGGGAGATTTTCATACAAGGATAAACTCAAAGCATCTACAAAGCATCATTACTTTGAGCAATGGTTTACACATCTTGACAAAAGGCCTCTGTTCAAGGAGTATACGGAAGCTCAACAACAGCAGGAAAATATTCCTTTCATTACTTTTAACTCTCATGAATTACAAGAATTTGCAGGGAATTGGAAACAGACGCTTATTATCCAAACAGTGGGTTGGCCACGGATGACTAGCAACATCGAAAAACATCTGCAGGGACTTTGGAAAATAGCAGGTAAGTTCTCTATTACTTATCTTGGCAAAGGATTTTATGTGGTTCAATTACAGAAGCAGGACGATTATCTGTACGCTCTGTCCGGGGGGCCATGGTACCTTTTCCAAAATTATTTGGCGCTACAAACTTGGCAGCCATGTTTTGATCCAAGCAAGGGAAAGTTAGATTTCATGATGCTCTGGATTCAATTGCATGAGCTGCCAATGGAACTTTACCATCCCAAAGCATTATACAAGATAGGCCAGGCTATAGGTCGACCAATTAAAATGGATCTGCACACTGCTAACACAAACAAGGCGAGGTATGCTCGTATTTGTGTTGAAATTGACGTTTCCAAACCTCTGCAACCCGTATTACAGATTGGGAATAAACTCCAACAAGTGCAGTATGAGGTAATGGGCGACTTTTGCCTCCGCTGTGGTCTTATTGGACATCTTCCGACGAAATGCCTTCAACAGACACAGTCTCTACCGGTGGAGCAGCAGGCCACACCACCTCCGAGGCAAGAACATCATCGGCAGCCTCCGGTTTCAGATAATCCTTGGATAAATGTGGTAAAAAAGCCATTTATTCGGCAAAGGCAAAAACAGGGGGCTCCTCAGCAGGGTAAGGATAAGATTGTGCAGAAAAACGAGGTTGCAGGCAAACATGTGGGTAACGCAAATAACAAGAATCAGAGCGGCAAGTCAAATAATAATCCGATAAGTCTATCGGCAGACAAGGCGGTGGATAATACTCATCCAGCCCAAAGGACTAGCGAGACATCTTTGGCCGATAGGCCCAGTAAAAAGGCATCCTCCGGCCCAAATCTCAATCACTTCGAAATCTTATTGGGCCTGGAGGAATCTGAGGATCAGTTACATAATACCCTAAGCATAAACTCTTCTCCACCTTGTTGCAACCAAACATAGCCTAATTCTCCTATTGAGCTGTCAAATAATGAGAGTGACGCAAAGCATGCAGCTCCACGCCAATCTACTCCCCTAGATTCTACGGCTACTACTCCCACCACTACCGAATTAATTAACCATAATTCCTCCACTACTTGTACAGCCTTAATTCCTTATATACCTCCTTCATCGTTTCTTATTCCACTCACACAAACGTTTCACATTCCACTAAACCCTAATGGCGCACCAACCACGACATCCTCCTGCTCACCAGCGCCGGAGATGGGCCCAGGTGGTGGCGTCGAATCACCAAACATCACAGCACGATCAACCACTGCATCACGTAATGGCGGTAGCAGGCATCCCCTTGTCAACCCCAATTATCCCAATTCCAACTCCTGTTCCCAGTCCACTTTACCAATTTCACCAACATGCACCGGCGTTGCTCCTACCACCGCCACCGCCGCAACCACCGAACCCTTTTCCCCAATCTTTTCCACCAATGCAATGCCTCCAATGCTCCCAACAGCATGCACTCGATCAACTCCCTCCGATTCCAGGCTTGGTGCAACCCGACCCGCCGATTGTCTACCACGGCTTCCTAAGCACTCAAGAAAGCTACCTTCAGATCGGTTCAGCCCGTATTCATGTCAATCTCCTCCAAGTAATGACTCCGGCGGTTTTGCGAGCGGCAATAGCAAGTGCTCAGACTTTGCAACAACAAACCGACCTAGGAGCGCAAAGAGACAACAGAGCTTTGGAAATTTTACGCGGGAATCACGAGCTACCGGACCGCGTTCCCCAACAACCACTGACAGGCAGGGTCCCCTTGTTCGATCCGGTAGTAGGAGGCTCCTCCTCAACGACAAGGCCCGATTTTGGTCCTTGCCGTTTGTTCAAGCTAATACCGGCTCTTTTTGGGATAAATGTATGCTGCTTCACCATGAACTCCCTAAATGGCATTTGCACGATTTGTCTGAGTTGAATACTGTTATCAGACAAAAGCAGACTCATTTGCATGCTCTAGAAAATAGGGTTCATATTAATCCTTCTTTGTTTGGCCCCCAACTTCAGCAGTTAGAAAAAGAGCTTCACAATTTGCATCTTCAAAAATCGTTGTTTTGGTCTCAAAGAGCAAAAAGGAAGTGGATTACTCATTGGGATGGGAATACTAAGTATTTTCATTCCATCTCCTCTTTCCAGTTTCGGAAAAATTTTTTACATGGCATTAAGGATGCACATAATCAGTGGCATCATAATCCTAATGACATGTGCATGGTTTTTAGGGAATTCTTTTTTCAACAATCAAGAACTCAGGGATCTGACTTGCATAAATTTCTTAATGTCACTGTTCCTGGGGTTCCTCAGTCACAGCATCATTTTTTGAATCAACTCCCAACTGATCAGGAGATTTGGAATGCATTAAATTCCATATCTCCTGAGAAAGCACCAGGGGTTGATGGCTTCTCTTCCAAGTTTTATACCTCCGCCTGGCACCTCTTGGGGCCTGAAGTGATCCAACTGGTACGTAATTTTTTCCAGAATGGATCCTTTGACACTAGACTTAATATGACACAGATTGTCGTCATTCAGAAAAGAGAAAATGCGCAACTCCCCAGTGATTTTAGGCCTATAAGTCTCTGTACTGTCCTTTATAAAATAATATCTAAAGTCTTAGTCCACCGGCTGCGACCTCTAATGTCTCACCTAATTTCACCATTACAAAATGGCTTTGTGGCTGGTAGACAAATCACTGATAATGTTCTAATGGCACACGAGCTGTTACACACAATGTCAAAAAAAAGAAGGTCTAAACAATTCTATTTAGCCTTAAAACTTGATATTGAAAAAGCCTATGATAAGATTGAGTGGAGTTTTTTACAATTAGCTTTGCAAAAATTTAACTTTCCTCAATCCTTCATCAATCTTGTCATGTTTACTGTAACTACTGTCAACTACCAGGTTAAAATAAACCAGACATGCTCACAACACTGGACGCCTCAAAGAGGGTTGAGGCAGGGGGATCCTTTATTATGCTATCAAGTGCACACTGGACGTATACCTGGGCTTAGGTCCTCCAGACATGGTTTGACGATTCCCTTGTTAAGTTTTGCAGATGATACCTTCATCTTTTGCAAGGCCACAAAGGTTGCTGTCAAAAACTTAAAGCAGTGTTTACTTGATTATTCCCAAGCAGCAGGACAATCTGTTTGCTGGCGAAAATCAAGAGTGATCTTCTCTCCTAATACCCCACCACGGTTGCAATCCTGGGTCAATAGGTATTTAGGAGTGTCGTTAAATAGAAGACATGATAAATATTTAGGAATTCCTATCCTCACGGGGAGAAATAAATCCGAACTCTTTAGTCCTGTCATTGATAAAGTGAGGAGCAGAATTTCTATGTGGTATAATAGATTTCTGTCGCAAGCAGGAAGAGCGGTCCTTATTCAATCTGTTGCTTCTTCTATTCCTTCTTATGTTATGTCTGTTGCTCTCTTACCAGAAAATGTGTTGACACAGCTAAACAATCTGGTTAGGAATTTTTTTTGGCAAAGTCATTCGACAGGTAAGATTAGAGGAAAATTGAAATGGCAGATAGTTTGTTCTCCAAAGGGTTTGGGGGGGCTTGGACTAAAAAATTTCAAGTTGTTTAATGTTGCTTTTCAATTTAAACTCTTGTGGAGGCTTCTTTCAGAACCTCAGTCTCTTTGGGCTCAAATTTTCAAGTTAAAATATTTTCCTCATTCCTCCCTTCTCACAGCAAGTAGTAACAGTTCCAGTAGTTGGATTTGGCTGCGTCTGGTTCGGCTGTTGCCTTGGTTCAAATCTCATTTGTCTTGGGTGGTTGGTAACGGTGAAAGTATAAGTTTTTGGGATGATTACTGGCTAGGCAGGCTAAGTTTGCGTTCCTTGGCTTTACATGAGCCTAATAATGAAAGAGTAGCCCATTTCATTGATGATAATCAATGGAACGTCAGCAAGTTGGCATGGTATCTACCTCTTCCTGTGGTAAAGCAGATTATTGCTATTCCCCTTTCGTTAACTCCTCTACCGGACCATTTGATTTGGTCCCATACACCTTCTGGTACATTTACAGTCAAATCGGCTTATCTAGCTTTGCATTCTCCAATTGAGTCTGGCCCGCAACTACCATGGTTTAAAATCTGGTCTTTAAAGTTATTACCTCGCATAAAAAAATTTCTTTGGTTATGGTTGCATGATAAGCATTCCACCATGGAAAAGTTGCAGGCTTGGGGGGTAGTTCAGCATAGTTTATGTCCTATGTGTAATTTATATGTTGAATCACTCCATCATCTGTGTTTTCATTGCCCTGCCTTTACTCCTTTGAGAAACATTTTGTGGCCTGCTTGCTGGAATGTGGTTGAACCTTCTTTGATTCATTTGTTGAGTGCTTTTCCGCTGAATGATTTCCAACAGAGACTGTGATGCACCTTTTGTTGGTTAATTTGGTATTATAGGAATCAATTAGTCTTTAACCGTCAAGTATTGTCTCTGCCCAAGTTTTATGCACATCTTATTAATGTAATGCAGCAGCAAGAGCATTTAATGGTAGTCTCTATCAATCCTTTGTCTACTATTGTCTGTACATGGGTACCACCGAAACCTGGGTTTATTGCTTTAAATACAGATGGTTCCTCCAAAGGAAACCCGGGGGATGCAGGTATAGGTATAATTTTCAGAAACGCAGCAGGTAATTTCATAAGAGCAGCGGCTGGATTTATTGGTCATTGTACCAATAATATTGCGGAATTGCAAGCGATCAAACAAGGACTCATTTTAGCTTCCCAGTTACAGATTTCTCGACTCACCATTCAAACTGACTCCCAATTTGCATGTATGGCCTTTCACAGGAGGAGCGTAGACGGGATGTGGCAGCGCCGGCTTCTTGAAGACATTCTGCTCTTGGCCACAAATTTTGAGGAATGTGAATGCGTATTTGTATATCGGCAAGCTAACCAAGCTGCGGACGCATTAGCTAAATTTGGAAGCGAGGAGTTAGTAGATTGTTGGCACAGTCACGTTCACCAACAGCATAACTCTTCCGATGACACTTTTTCAAGGTTAAGTGCGCACCGGTTAAGTAGTTTCCGAGTTTGGGACATTTGCCCGAATTGGTTGGAACAGTATGTACTTAATGATGTAACTATTACCTATCCTAGATTAGTTCGACGGGCACATACTTCAGTTTAGGAGAATTACTCTCTTAAACGGGAGGAATGATGTAATTTTGCGGTATATATAAGTCTATTTTCTGGTTTTCAAAAAAAAAATAAAAATCGATCAGTCTTACGAGCTCACCAAATATATTGGAGTGCATTATCTAACACGAATAGTCTATTTGCCCCAGAGAGACATACGTTTATACTCTTTATACGATACGACTATGCCACGGCCCACAAATTCCAAATTTTTGAATCCATATCGAGGTTGCAAGAAAGGAAAGCAACGCCAGTCATAGACGATCCCAAAAAAGGAAGAGTTTTTACTGCCCGCCTTTTCGTGTGCGTATATAAATAAACGCATAGGGTCCAGCTAGGTAGAGAGAGAAAGCGCGTCTCTTTTAGAGCGAGAGAGAGAGGACCTGGTTTTCAACAGGTATACACAGAAATACATAAACAGCCTATATTATTTACTGTGTCTATCATCTATCTATATCTATCTCTATCATCTTCTCCATCCTTTTTTCTATTTTTTCTATGATTTTTTAATGTAATTCTGTATAGACAATCATTATCCTGTACTCGGGAGTAGAGTTGGATTGATTTTGACGCTTTGTAGGCTAATAATTGAGCTCCTTTGTCAGCTACTTTACTGAATTTCAAGGTATTGGCTAGAATTAGGGTTTTCGATGCTTAATTTATGGCTTTTTTATGACTGTCATGGTAGTTAATTCGAGCTCAATACAGTTTGTTGGTGTGCGTTGACGAAAGTCAACTCGCGAGGGTTTTGATTGGGTTTCTTCGTTCGGTTGGGAATGGAGTTGGATTTTATGTGGTTTGAGTTTTAAGTGTTTTTGAATTTACTCATGAAGTTGTTGTTGACTGATTTTGGTGAATAATTTGGGGGTTTTCTGTTCAATGATCTGTTGGTGTGAGCATTTGGGGCTTTTGCTTTGAAAGAATTGGATGTTGTTTTTTCGTTAGGTTCAGTTGCTTTTGTTCAGCATTTATATGTATATAAGTGTTTTATGGAGGTCGGTGTTTGTCGTATGTGTATTCTGTGTTTTTATATCTGGAGATGGATATTTGGTTAGATTTTGCCAAGTATATATAAATTGGCTCCTTACTTTAGTTGCCTTGGTCCTTACTGCTGGTCGTATAAAACTTTTTGTTGTGTGGTATATGAATTTGCTTCTTGTTTCTGTTTTCGTTAGGTTTAGTTCCTTTTTGTTCAGCAATTATAAGCATATAAGTGTCTTTTGGAGGTCGGTGTTTGTCGTATGTGTATCCGTTTTCGTTAGGTTCAGTTCCTTTTGTTCAGCAATTATAAGCATATAAGTGTCTTTTGGAGGCTGGTGTTTGTCGTATGTGTATTCTGTGGGTTTATATCTGGAGATGATGATTGATTAGGTTTTGCCAAGTTATGTGAATTGGCTCCTTACTTTAGTTGCCTTTGTCCTTACCGCTGTGTCGTATAAAGCTTTTTTGTTGTGTCGTATATGATTTGGCTTCTTATTCTGTTTTCTTCGTTTGTTGTGCACACAATAAATTCTGTCCCTGTGGCTACAGTTGCCACGTGTTTGTAGCGAGAAATAATCTGTGTTAATGTAGGAGATTCTGATTCGAATACTCTATACTGGTGTCTACTTAGTTTGGACTTTGGTCAAGTTTATTGTTTAAATTGCATTTGTGTTAATCTAATTGTGTGATGGGAGTGTAAGAGGACACTCGTCTTGCTTTAAGAAAGTAGTTACATTCTGAAATATAGATCTCCATGGCCCATGCTCAGTGTCATTCACATGTGGATACATATCTATGTCAATTGTAGGTTTTTTTGGGACACTCTTGCATGTGCTGTAGTTTATATAAAAGGTGCAATTGTCGAGCCTCACTGTGCCTTTGGCTTACTTTCTTGCTTATAATCTGAGGAGATGCTCGTGCCAAGCACAGTATATACACATAGCTTTATGTTAAGAGTAATTCTGGTAAACCCAACAGCAAAAAGGCCCACTAAAGATGAACCAGTTCCACTATTAATTATGCTGAATTTCCGTTTGTTATAGCTTTCTAGCTATTAATTGTATCAAATAAGTAGATTGGTAGTATAAATCTATATACGCTGAGAATTATGTTTCAAATTTCATTTGCATTCAAGGTTATCTTTCAAATTTGGAAAAATTACAGAAAATCATGTGAAAGATGTTTCATTAATTTTCATTATGCAGACTTATGCCTTGGTTGTCAAGTTTACTGAAGTTCTTATTATGTTAACGTGCTAACTGTTGTATGCACCGGAACAGTTATTGGTTGTTATTCAAGTCATGTAAGGTGCATGATTTTGCCTCATATTCATTTAGTATTCATTGCTATCTTTCAAATTCGGAAGATTTGCATTCACGTGATTTTATAACGATATCCCATGAATCAGAACATTTAAAAATGTCAATCCAAAAGACTCCCTTGGACACAATGGTTTCTGTTGACATCAAGTATTGAAAATCTATCCATAATTGCTTTTTTGGAACCATTGGTTTGGTTGTGTTCTTTACTCGGGGCCATATCCTCTTAACAAGTAACAACTTTTATAGCACTTGCCCTCCTGTATCTCTTAGGCTGAAATCTACTGTGTGAAATGTGCCCAATCTACTTCATATGTTGGTTAAGATTACAGAATCAGATGTGATTTGAGTGCTGATGTATTAACTAATGGATTCACTGTGTGCTTGTGAAATTATGAGTGCATATCATTTTTTTTCCAGTTTCCCACCATATCTGCTATATGCTAACTACTATGCTGGTAATATATTATTAGTGTAGGTCTTTTCTTTTTTTGGTGTGTGTGCGTGCGCATTAATGCACTTGGTCTGATAATGGAGTAGGCTTCTTGCTTTAGTGTGCCTTGCTCTCTTAATTGGAAGTTGCAATTTCGTTACTTTACTTGCCAACAAGCAACTCTATTAATTTGGCTCTCTTTGTTTAAATTGCAGTCTCCTGTGACTGATCTGATACCCCTGGGGGCTGTGTTTCCTCACTGATGGTCTTTGTCCATTGTTGCGTTCAATTTCGAAATTGCGGATCCAATGCCATCATTAAAAATGAAAACCAAGTCTGCTGTAGGTTTAAAAGAAAAAAACAGTCTGCATGTGTGCCGAAAGTCAAGTATGATTACCAAGAATTCTCTCTCTCCTACCAAAATTACTCAAATTGGGGATACTTTAACCAATAATCAGAGCAGGGAGGCTGGTAAGTTTGAGTTAATACTGTATTGTCTTTATGTTCCCTCTCTAGCCCTTATGCAGCATATCATTTCGTATTAGCCATTGTCATTTCTTTGTTTTCTGGGTCCTGCTGGTCCAAATATTTAATAAATGTCCTTTTGTATTGCAGAACCAGTAGGTGAGAGATCACATGACAGGGACCTTGGGTGGAATTACATTAACCATGACAATTCTTCCGGTGAAGACAGATATATCCAGATTCCGCCACCATCTATAACTGACCCTGCAGTTCTTGATAGCCTGGTAAACTGACTACCTTCTAAAGCGAATTTGCTGTCAGCTTCTTGTTGTATATTTATCATCAACCTTATGTGTATAATTATCTTTCTACGGCAAGGGTGCATTAGCAGCCATCTTCGTCTATTTGCACAACACAATCCATGCGCTTGTTTCCATGTTGCATGATTGTATGTTACTTCTTTTAATGTAATCCTGTTGAGTTGAAAATTTTTGTTCCAGTAAAAGGACAATTGTTTCTGACTTTTTATTCCAGTAAAGGGGGGGGGGGCATACTCTGACTGCATATTTGCAGAGAACCGCTCTACATTGGTTGTTCATGGTTGCCACATTAAGGCATCAGCATGTGTTCCTGTATATTTTACTCTAAAAAACAAGCTTTTCATTATATGTGTATGTGTGTGCTAAAATTTTCATTAATCGATTGTAGGGCCCTATCACATCCACCTGCTCATCAAACATGGATTCGATTTTTTCTCCTATTCTTGAGTCGATTGATACCCACAATACCGAAGGTATGGTCTTTATAATTATTATTGAACTTCAAGCTGATGAAGGGTCATCATACTCGATCTTTTCCAATGCATAAACGGGAACATTTAGTCGATTATTGGCATTTAGTATATATAGTTTGAGAAACTAGCAGGATCTTCCAATTTTTATGTTGACTTTGGTTTGCATCATTAGAAATTTGAGTGACATAAAATTGCTTCTGTTTTTCCACTGTAGGAACCGACAATCTTTATATGCCGCAGTTGGACAGTGAAGACAGTGAGGACAGCAGCAGAAGTTCATCTGAGCATCATGCATGCAATGTGTCAGACTTTTACATATCTGACATGATTTTCTCGGGATCACCTGCTGAAAGTGATTCTGTATTTGATAATAAGACGGATACTATGTACTTACCTGATTATAAGTGTGATGATACCAACTTACTCTGTGATTTGTCTGAGGAATACATGCTACTCCCTTTTCTGGAGGATGCTTTAGATACTGGACATGATCATGATGTTATACAATCAGAAGAAACAAACACTGATGCTGATGATTCCAGCTTGTACATGGCGATCCACCAAGTGAGACCATACAATCAGGAGACTTACATAAATACATACCCTGACACAGACTACGAGGGCTTTGATCCACAGATGTATATCAAAAGTCTTCCAGACAACCAGGACAGCGCATTTTTGTCGGCAAGTTCTGTGCCCGATGAAAATCAGAATAACAAAAAAGTTACCCTAGTACTTGACTTGGACGGTAATTGCAGATGCTCACCTTTCTTTATTAAACACAGTGATCTAGTATGCATATTTTATTCTAGTTTTGTGTATATTTTCAAACTATGCCCCGACCCCCAACGCCCACTGAATGCTTATAATAAACCTCACCAACTTAAAAGTCTAATGACTAACTAATTACTTTTACATAGATTTTCAAATGAATTACTTGTAGTTCATAACTGCTCAAGCACCTTGTTTTAATGTGTACAGAAACGCTTGTGCACTCTTCATTGGATCAATGTGACGGTGCAGACTTCACATTTCCTGTTTTCTTCAACATGAAAGAACATATCGTTTATGTCAAAAAGAGGCCCCATCTCCAGATTTTCCTAGAAAGAGTAGCACAGATGTTTGAAATTGTGATTTTCACTGCTAGTCAAAGCATCTACGCAAAACAGCTTCTAGACATTTTGGATCCAAGTGGCAAGATCATTTCAAGACGTGCTTATCGTGAATCATGCATGCTTTTGGAGGGATGCTATGTGAAAGACTTGACAGTTCTAGGTCTCGATCTTGCAAAAGTTGCTATAATTGATAATTGTCCGCAGGTAAAAATACTTTTCCTATTTTTATGGTTAATATGTAAGCTATCTTCTTGTTAGAAATACTGCTCAATTCGTGTAACTCTGGTTGTTGACAATGAACAAAGTACCAGCTCTAGAAGATGGATGTCGTAGTGGTATTTGTCTTCGCTCGAAATAGTAGAAACAGACCCCAAGGAACCCGACCTGATTACAAGTGTCTGAACCACCAGCATTACCAAACCTAATTGCAATATAATTTCACAGCCCCTCTTCCAACATCCTCGCTCTGCCCCTGAATGGAATGCTATGTGTATAATATTAAATTGCTTAATAGTTAGGGTTACAGTTTTAGATGATTTCTGAAAGGTGTACTCTTATCAAAGGTAGCATTCCTAAAATTAGAGGTTTAGCTTTTTCCAAAAGGCTGGGCAGCCTGGGCTGCAACAAACTAACATTAGCCCTTAAGAGTAAGACTTTTCTGAATTTAGATGTTGAAGACTGCGTGGACACTTTCTGACATAGAATAGTTTTCTTTTGATGGTTTCAGGTTTTCAGGTTGCAAGTCAATAATGGTATTCCTATCAAGAGTTGGTTTGATGACCCATCAGACTGTTCATTAATTTCACTACTTCCTTTTTTGGAGACCTTGGCCGATGCCGATGATGTACGGCCCGTCATTGCTAAGAAATTCGGTAACAAGGAATAAGGAGTTCCTTGTCTATCCTTGCTAGTTCTTTAGTTCAATCTCATCCACATCTTATATAAACATCATTGGTTTAGATGCTTTTCGTTCCTTTGTTTGAGCCTTATATAATTGTCAAGTACAATATCCGCCTGATCCCTTTTTTGTGTCTGCTTTTCTCTAGAATCTTGTTAGCTTCTAGGCTAATTGGTGGCAGGAAGTTTGTTTTCTATTTTGTACAGCTATAGATGCCCAGGTCTCTGATAGTATGTGTATATGAATCAATTTATGTGAAATAAAATTGTGATTGTTATTTGAGCATAATGATTATGTGCCCTGAGCATGCTGTCTTAAGTATCAGCTAATTGCTTGTGCAGTTGTGCCCAATATGTAAATTACTAAGTAGTTTGTGTTAAAACTTGGGGTTGATCATGGGTGTACTAGAAGATGGAGACTGTATAATGACACATCTAGATTGAAAAATTATAAAGATAGAGACACTATAATGACATATCTAGCCGTTAAAAAAACCAATGACATATCTGGCTGCGAAAGTCGCTCCTTGATTTCAGTAAATAAATAAATCCTTATGATTGGTTGAGTTTATCAATTGCATAGTTTTTTTTTATAACCATAATCTTCACTTGAATTAAAAAACTGGGAAAAATGCAAACTGAAATGTCTGAATATTCTTGTACTAATTCAGCAATAACTAAAGAACCGTGGGTAAAAGACTCATGATTGATTTATGATTACTTTGTAAGCATGTCTTGTAAGACAATTTAGTTTTCCTACATTTGCTCAATTTGTGCCGGTGTTGGTTATTGCTGCCTGTAAGACCCTTATTGTTATTCTACCTGTGTATATGCTTTGTACAGTCTAATGACCTTTAGAATGCCGGGACTACTAGATCTGTAAGTAAATGATCTGCTTGGTAGCGCTAAACTTGGTTCAGGTGAAGAAGGTGAAAATATTTTTGTGGAGCTAAATTCTTGCTCAACTGGGATATGACATTGTTTCCTTCTTGAGAGGCAAAACTAACTCAGACCTGTGGGACAAAGGTAGTTGAGAGTATTTATAATATTGAACAAAAATTAGTGCTTATAACGGAAGGATTCCCCCCCCCCCCCCCCCCACCCCAAACCCTACTCTCCTCAAGCATTTTCAAATCAGTATCTAAAGTAAACAAAGTTTCTCACCGCCCCTCTTAATAAGTAACCCCAAGTAATCGATACATAAACTGCTAGGTATGATTTATGAAAGTAGGTTACATACAAAGCCTCTGTTTCCTCATGCTAACTTTTATACTAATATGTGATGCATGTTCATGCTAACTTTTACACTAATTTGTGCAAGAAACCTGTGTTTCCTGAGCATGTAGAAGGTCATGATACTAAAAAATGCCTTCAGGTTTTACTCTTCGACTTGCATTTTTCTTTTTCCTGATTACGTGCAGCATGTTTTCCTCTATGGTTTAAATGTGAACACTAACGCCTGACTGGGATGGTTCACTACTGTATGTACTGTGATGTGTGTGCCAATTGCTTAACACATCAGTAGTGATATACATTTGATTGCCTGAATGCAGGTCATTTGGTGATCTATACATTGTGTTTTCATGGACACAAGGAGTTACCTTTTATGTTTCGGTAGATTTTCCTCGTCTTGTAACCCGTCTGAATATATAGTCAAAACGCATATGTACGCCACTAACATCTTATATTGATTAGTTTGGCTGGCGTGTCAATATACATATGATTAGTTGTTAGTTGTAGGTCTTGTAACTGTGTCTATGACTATAGTTGAAATTCTTGTATATACACATCTGTCTATCTCTTTGATTGAATGTTGTCGGTATGTAAAATGTTAGATAATTCTGGTGATAAATGGGTGGTTTGCTTTTGCAACGAGTTGTATCTGTATTGCCTAACTTCTGATTCTGGTGAAAAATGGAAAGTCGTCCTCTATTCTTCATGGTAGTCATCTCAAAAAGTGAGCATGTTATGCCTAAAAAAAGAGAGAAAGTAGTAGTAGCATGTTTGTTTGACTGTAATGATTTTCAGGGATCCTGGTAGTCGTCTTCTCTACATCTTCATCTATTGGTAATGCCATTTTGTAACTGTATTCCCACCTTCCATGACCATCTGTTTATTACGCAAGCACTCTAACTCGGGCTCTCGACTCTTGAGCCTTCGTTTTTTTTCTGTTCACATTATTGTGCTTGTACATAACTGAGTACCAGTCTGGATTTGGTCTGTCCCGGACCTGTCCAACCCAGACACCCAGTTCAAGACTGGTCTACATTTAATTTGGAGGGGAAAAAAAATGTAAGGAAAAATGGAAAATACTTGAAGGAACAGAATAAACACCATTCTGTGGTACGCCTTATTTGAATCGAATACACAGCACCTCTTATTCTTATATCGTCTAAGAAGCATCACATTTGAATCGAATACACAGCACCTCTTATTCTTATATCGTCTAAGAAGCATCACATTTGAATCGAATACACAGCACCTCTTATTCTTATATCGTCTAAGAAGCATCACAATTGAATCAACTTGTTCACACCAGAATCACTATCGTCATCTTCTGTATCACTTTTAGTTGTAACTCAAACGGAGAAGAAAGAGCTGTTTATAGTTTTAAGGCAAACATAGAAAAGATTAGGGTTGTGTAACACATCAGATCGTAACTCTCAAGTAATTGATAATCAAGTGTACCTGATGGGATGCCTAGGCGAAGTCGAAGGAGATCATTGCCAAAAGTCACACTGTCGCTCTCATTAATACTTCTTGCAGAGTCGAAGACAGATGGGCTGCAGTTATCCACTTCGACTATTTCTAAGGTTTCGATTGCACTGATATCCAGAGCCAGAGGGATCTCCTTCAGAGCTAAGCATGCATCAATAACAAGGTGTCTAAGTTGAGGGAAGTATGTTTCATCAGCTATCAAATTCACCAAATGCAGATCTTTGAGCTGTAGATACTACACAGAATTCACCTTGCTTCAAGTTTTGGAAGTGCGCCTATTCTGCTCACTAGGCAAAATAGTTTTTTTTGTCATCTTTGCCAATGAATTGAAATGAACGAACCAGAGTGTCGAGGCTCGAACCTTATGATCTCATGGGAATGCACCTATGTACAGGAGACATGGTTTCAAATAGTGTACTAGCAAATAAGCATAGCTTCAAGAAAATATCCTCGCAAATTGTTCATCTTCTTTTGCAACAGACGAACTTATGTCTGGTGCAACTTGCTCCCACAGATCCTTGCTCGTCTCAGCTCGAGACAGAAATCCACCAATCACTTGAACCGCGAGGTGCAATCCTCTAGAGTTGTTGACGATTCTCCGAGCAACTCCATGCACTTCGCTCGCTCCGAACTATAATCCAGTGATACGTTAGCCCATGCACAGTCAGCACAGATCAAAATTCGTGACTGCGTGGGATTTACTGGATGAGTATTCATCATAAAGTATACGGAGTACGAGCTAGAGTGGTCTTACCAATCCTGCTCATACCTACTATGGGGATGATTTCAATTCGAGATGTTCGTGTAGTGAGTCGAATTGCTCATGAAATAGTAATATTTACTAATTGGGAGTCATGGCGCAGTCGGGTGGTAACGAGGGACGAACTGTAAAAAGAAGGTACACAGTTTGGTTTGGGAATGCTTCTAGCATTAGCATTAGATTGAGGCATTGAGGAAGAGGTTTTGCAGTTTAACAAGACATTGTTTTGGAACTGAAATATACCATGGTAGCATAAACAGAAAGTATCATCAAGAACCGACACCGATAGGCAATCAGTACAAAGATAAGATAAACAGTGGAATTTAAATTTATAATTTCAAACATTTTGTAGTTGATCTACATAAACTAGTAAGATGTAGCCATATATAGGTCGAATTTAATAAAATGACTGGCATCAATAAGATCGACATACTTGAAAATATTCATCGATGAACAGGTCAGGTTGTAAGTCGGACCATACATACTGCTTCAAGAAGACTACTGCAACATACCGATCAACAGAAGGGTGGTCTAAGATTTCGAAATCAATAATGCTATTTGCCTCAAAGATCTGGAGACTGAGAGTGTTTGGTACTTGCACCATCAGGTGTTCTATTAGGGTCCTGCAGTGAACGTGCCATTAGAAACTTTCAACTTTCAGAAACGATGCTTCAGGAGCATTGATACACATGGCATATTACATTCGCACGTATAATGTATCAAGTGTTATGCATAACTTAAATCCGAAAAGTGAGCATGCAATTTTTATATGATTTTGACACTTGAAGTAATAATCGCTATAAGAAGAGGAGGGTACATGCAATTTTTCCAAGTGCAGGGCGCTAGGTGTTAGGTTGGTTATTAGAGGTGTGTAGAGGAGTCGGGGTGCAATGCAACATCCCAAGAGAACGTTTACCACAGCATACCTTTTGGTGTTTACTCTGATGATGTTGTTGCTTCTCTGCAGAAAGCTGAAGTGAATTTTGTTCTTGCACATGGAGATGACCTCCCTGTGCTTGCTGCTGATGCGAGTAATTCTGATAAAGCTGTTGATATTGCTGATACTGCTGCATGAGAAGCTGCTGCCCTTGTGCTGTATGATAACCATATTGTTGCACTTGCTCTGGCGTCGGCTGAAAGGAGGTCATATGTTGCTGCAAGGAATAAGAAAGAGATTCAACTCATGGGATAAACAAACTAAATCCTATATGAATGAGGGCAAAAAAGCATTATTATCCCCTAAGTTTGGTTTTTTCTGTAAAGTCTACTCTAAAGTTTCCTTTTGTGCCATTTGCCCCTTGTAAGCGCTTATAGTGGTGAAATCGTGGAGTCTGAAACTTCATGGGGAAAAGCGCAAGCACACGCATGCAAAGTACAGGGGCCACTTCGTGCAAAAGGCCAACTTTAGGGAACATAATGATTTTCTGCCATCATTGAAATGAAAACAAAATGTAATTTCGAAATCGTAATGCTTAGGTAACGTCAAACTTTTTTTTTTTCTTTCTTTTTTTTTTCCTGTAAGACTTTGTGCATTATGTTTTCAGAATACTAAGAAAATTGAATGTCCCAAGAGATTCTCATTTTCAGCAATCTGATATAAATCTCAAAATGTAAACTTTGATTCGTGATTGAACCTGTGGTTGCTGGACATAGTATTGCTGCTGCTGCAGTTGATAAGGTTGCTGAGTCGCATACTGTTGTTGCATTTGGATGTAGGGCTGCTGTTGCTGCTGATATTGCTGTTGCACAAACTGCTGCTGATTGTAATAATACTGCAGCATCTGGCTAAAATCCATGTTTGGCTGCATTTGTGCTGGATACGGACTATTTATCAAAGTACTTTGCTGCACACTTTGTTGAGGATGAGAAGCCAGTAGAGGTAGTATTCCTGAACTTGTAGTTTCCGAAGGAGCTGTGGTGGGAGCTTGATCCAGGGTACAAATTCGCTTGGACACATTCTGTTCGGCACTGGTCTGATTTCTAGGTATGTTGTTATCTAATTCAACTGAACTTGCATGCTCAGGACCTGCATCTGCAACTTTCCTTTTCGATGATTCACTGTGTAGTGGAGATTCGGAAGTCTGAACGCTCTTTGATCCCACAAGAGAATTGGACTTCGCATTGGAAGTATCCAACAATAATTTCTCATTAGATACAGATCCATTTCTCGTGGTTCTGTATTCATCAGAGATCAGCTCCTGAGATGCATTTTCCTGAGAATTTGACTCTTTGCCAGCATCGATTTTACCTAGGTTAGGGGCTTCAACAGCCTCATTTGGTTTCGTCAATATTCCAGACTCATGAGACTGATGTGGACTCAGATCGACCTCTTTTGACCGATTAACCAATTGAGCATTAGCATCTGAAAGTCCCAAAGAGTCATCTCTAGATTCGCATGACAAATTGCGATCCAACTCATTCTCTTTGGATTTGACTGATTCACCGACAACATCCATGGCTACCGGCTTGTCTTCACTAGAAATGTCATTTTGAGGCGAATGCACTTTCTTTTCAGATACAAGAAGTTCGTTATGGACAATTTCCTGATCGACTGGATTTGCAGATACAGGATTGGCGGAACACACCTGTTTGGGAGGGTCGTCATTCATGCCAAGACTTTCTTTTCGGGTCATTACCACATCTGTCCCATAATCGCTCCGGGTAGAATTTTTATAAGTGGGTCTTAACCTCAAGAACTGGGGAAATAATTTGACATGACGGCTCCAAGCCTTCCCAAATTCGTGTACGGTTCCACAAAGATCAACATACTGAAAACAGTAATTTCAAGTCAGATCAACACAGATGTTAAACACATAGCTCACATGGTCCGAGGGACTTCCTACCTGTAAAAACAAGTGAGATACACTCTCTCGGTCTTTGGCATTCAAACCTTCATATTCGTCTAACCCAGGAGAAACGGCATCAGCTACAACTGAGTCAATTATATTCAAATGTCTTGCTCCTTCATGCGTCATAGCAAGTGTTATTAGTTCCTACATCAGTATTTTTTTCTGATCAATAGTTAAAAGAAAGCAGATACTAACGTGATCCTTTATTGAAGTTTTTGCGTACTCAATGTCAGACGATCAAATGAAATCAGAAATATAGTACCTCAAGAAGTAACTTGGAATTAGGCACTTTTCGGATACCATCAATCAGAACATCTCGAGCAGCATCTGCACTACCTGTTGTCTACCAGCCAGTTAGGTGTAGTCAGAAGTATTATCACACCAAGACAATCACAAGCAATCAGACTCATAATAATGTCTGAACAGTTACTACTATCTCGCAATAATCTAATAAAAGAACATCATAGTTGTCGAATGTACTCATAGTTATTCAAACACTTCCCGTAATATGATTCACAACTTGACACATGACATGTTCCTCTGGAAAGTGTAAAGCACATTTATATCAGAGAACCAATTGCTACATGCTTATAGAATGCACAGGTCAATTTTCTCTGAAGTGAGTTTTTATTTATTTATTTTTTAGCAGGATGATTGAATTTCGACAATTTTAATTGGGAAAAAAAATTTCAACAGGGTATATATATTTCTTAAAGTTGTGATACGATGAAGTTAGATTCTGCTGAGCTTCTTACCACGAAAGTAAATCTTGCAAAATGAGAGTACAGATTGGGAATCATGTGCAATTTCTGTTTCTCTGTTGCTATTTTGAGAGCTTTCTCATATGTAGCAGAAGCTGCATCAAGATCTCCCTGAAATTTCATGGCATCCTTTCTTAACAAAAAATCACCGAGACATTAAGAAGAAACAGAAGATATGGCAAGACAGACCAGGCGTCTCTGCATGTTTGCTTTCTGTGCCACAATTTGGACGAAGCTGGAATCAAATTTTGTCTCGGAGTGAAGTAACGCAGCTCTTGCACCATTAGCATCTCCCATCCCCTCCTTAACCCTTGCATTGAATAGATGCATCTCCGGCACATTCTGTGTATTCAGAAACAAGTGAAAGTCGGCCTTATAAAGTAAATCATCTATGAAATGGACGAATAATGCATGCAAAGAGAGTGACTTTTAACTTCATGCACAAGTCACAAGTCAAACTATCTAAAATAGACATATTGCACCTTCAAGAAAATTTTAGTTGCCCGATCTAGCACAGAGAAACAGAGCTCCGTTCCTCTTTTAGATTGTAGGAAGTCCACATAACGCATCCAGAACTCAGGGTAATTAGCACATGGAATCAAGCATCTTTCGTAGAGCTTCACTGCCTGTAAATAAACAAATAAAATATGTTGAAATTGCAGTAAAAGATGATGATGAATTTTCAGAATCAGGGTAAATATCTATATAAACCAACTAGCAGTATAAAATATGGCAAAGATGATCATGATGAAGAAGAGGAAGCTTACCCGGTCAAAATCATCCTGCTTCTCAATAAAGTCCAGGAATTGATGCCAGTTATTAAGTTCATCATCAGCAAGTGGGGTTGCTGAAAAATATCGCCTTCGAACATTTATCTCAAAGCATTTCACTTTAGCATCTAACTCGCGAGCATCTTGATACAACTGTTCGCCAATGGCTCGATATTTTAGAAGTGCTTTGGCCTTGAGTAATTTATCAGAAGAGCCCAGCAAATCCTTGACAACATGCGTGATTTCATCCCGAGACACGTTTATTGCTGCAGAAGAAACAGATACTAGCTCTACTTCAGTGTTGTGGCCAATCTCGTAACCCATTTCCTCTTCCAGATTGGTGACGAATTGCTTGAAACTGAAGATTGACAGATCCACAATATGTTATGGGGTCAAAAAGGGATCTGGAAAAAGGAAAATTCAGAAAAGAACATGGAAGTTGCATGAATTAGGGATAAAAAGCATATGGTGCATCAGCAGTTTTGAATGAAATGGTATGAGAGACTGCTAATTCACCATAGTGAGTGTAAATCTTAAGTGCATTGTGAGCTCAAGTTAGCCCCATTATGCTACCAAAGGAATTCTACTTTTCAGGCACAAATAAGCTCAATGTGATGAGTGAAAAGAAACAATGGCACAGGTGCAACTCCTAATATCATATTATTAGCATACAGAACAGAGCAGTGTGGAATGAAATGCTCAGGAAGAATCGAGAATCTAGCTACTCATTAATGAGCACTTGAACAGGTAATCTGAAGGGTTGGAGCATAACGTACTTTTCGTAATAAAACCTAATCTTCTTCGTGGGAAATCTCAGTGATTCAACGTAACTCTGTGCGAGAAAGCTCCAACCCTCGCGATCAAATTCATATTTCAAGTATTTGTCCCACAGGATATGACAAAGGTAGTCGCTCCCAACACATGATATGGCTCTGTCAAATAATCTGCAAACGAAGAAAAGCAAAGTGAATAATCAAAATATGATGAAATAAGCATTGATGGAGATAGATGATTATGCAAGCATAAGAATTTTGATGCTGAAATGTAAAGCTGAGTGGCTTCAAGTTATACAACATCCATCCAATGGCATTACTAGAAAGATCATAACTTTAAAAGTATTACCTGCGAACATCTTCTGGCTCTGCGAAATAGGTCATGACAAATGTAATATAGCTAACCCAGAAACCAATTGAAAACATTGATGCTGCAGCTCCATTCTCAAAAATTTTAATAGCTTCTGTAGCACCAGAAAGCTTCACCTTGTGATAAGCATACTTCTCCAAATGCCAGTGACACAAGGGGAACTTTGACAGAAAAGTTTCATATGCTAAAGATATTGTATCTATATCATCCTGCAAATTAACAATATATGTAAGTAAATTATGACTAAATTGCTAATAACAACCAACAGAACAAGAAAAATGGAAAGAAAAAAAAAAACTCCAGAATAAAAAGAAATATGGAAAAAAAAAGAAAAAAAAAAAAGAAACAGAAAGTTCTTGATAATGGTTGTTGTCTTTTAACAACTAAACATTGCAGAAGAATTTGCAATTTCCAAGTACATTCCAACTTTTGCAGAATGCGTGGCACACTTAATTCAGACACAACTCATCTATGGCCGAACACGCTCATATAAGTACTTTTATAACAAATGCATTATCTAAAGATATCCTGTAGCACTAAACTTTCTTATGGCAGCACCTGTGCAGCCAATGGTCCCAAAGGAAATGCATTCACATTTCAGCAGTAAATACCAATGCAATCATACGGCATGTGGATTCAAATGATCACGTTGAATTACTTGCAGGTAAGTGAATTCAGGGATATTTAGTTTGTTTGTTTGTTTTTTTTTTTTTTTTTTTTTTTTTTTTTTTTTTTTTTTGGTTCACTATCTTTGTTAGTGTACTTCATACAGAAACAATTCCAACTTGCATTGGCTATATATATATGGTGCAGCTAAGAAGTGACATTGGTCATAACTCTAGTGCTTTACTGTCTTTGAAAAAAAAAAGAACATTTGATAACCGCTATGAATGGTTCACTCAAAAATATTCACATTGCAATGTACACAATTTCTTGCTGCAACATGAGACTGTAAATACTACTTGAGATATAGCTCTAGCAATCAAATCCATACGCAGAGACAGTAACAAGAATTGGATAGTCATCACAACAAATGCTGTTTCAATCTAGACTTACAGGAAATGCTGCTTCAATCTCTAAAATCAACAACCTCCATGATTCATAAACTCCCGGATCACTGGCAATCATTTCTTTGAGCTTCTCGGAAACACTGGCGGCTAAAACAAGAAAAAGAACCTCCTGATTAGAACCCACATTGCTTGAACTCAACTACTTCAATCATATTAATTCAAATTTAAGAACAATTTCATGTTTAGTAACTCTTCTTGTAGTCTGTCAACTTTCAAGGTATACATGGGGCAGTTAAAGTAAAAACCATTAGTCTTGGCAAGCGACTTCAATAATATGTAGCATTACAGCAAGATGCTTATTGTATAAATTTGTTTGTTATGGTATTACTCCCTCTGTTTTTCTAGATTCTTTACGTGTTCCTTTTTCGTTCGTTTCAATAAATTCTTTACGTTTCCCTTTTTTGGCAAACATTAACTACACCTTTATTGGTGGCTCCTACAAGTAAACCAAACAACATACACATTCTACCAACCGCCTCAAAAACTGTTCCAGAAGCAAAAAAAATGTAAAGAATCTAAATAAACAGAGGGGGAACAATTGTAATATAGATGATCTTTTGACACTATGCACACTCTACCCCACCAGAGCTAACATAGATAATTATTGGTTCAGTTAAGATTTCAGAGTGACAAACTTATGTTAGCCAATCTAACAGTCAGACACACCTAAAATATTACGAAGAACCACACCACCATTAGACCGTCTAACACAAGTTCTTCTATTTTCCTAATATCTCACTGTCATTCATCAATATAACTGAACGCAGGATTGCAAAAAAGCAGTTCAAGTGAATGCATGTTGAATGATTCATTGAAAAACTCGGTCATTTATAGATTCTTATGCCCGAGGAAGGATCAAGGTCAATATGACTATCTATTAGGTCCTGTTAGACAGCTGATCTATATAGCAAACTCATTCTTGATATGCCACATGAAAATCTGAGCCTGAAGTTACATACAACCCACATACACAAGTTAGATTATTCTTACACTCTTAAGAAACCAACGAGCCAAATATTCCATTTCCAGGATTCACACACAACAACTACATCATGAAACAAACCAAATATGAACTCCACTAAACAGACTTCAAACTACTCTTAGCTGATATTGGCATAAATTAAATAGAGGAAAAAGGGCCTTTCTGTTACTACAGATGTTATTTTGTTCATTTCATGCAATGTACTCGCAGGTCTAGCTAGCAAGATAGTCCTAAACCTAAGACTATAGTTAGCTTCATAACGGGACAGCTACCAATATTAAGCAATGTGGAGATTCATCAAGTCATGATCCAGTCATTATCCGCATAAAAAACAAACACTAAAGCGATAAACCAAATTAAACAATCTTCACTTATCTTCGGTAATTGAAAAGCATCCAAAATCCATCTCTTCTTGAACTCAACAACTTTATATTATTATTGCTACTAATACAATCCATTCACCAATACAAACAACATCAACTCCTAAACCGAAAACTCTCTCCATCATCTTCTTGATCACTCACTAGAACCCGGAAGTATAATGCCCATTTTCGATTAAAATCAGTGTCCAATAAGCTAACACACAAATTCAAGAACTCTAGCACTTTCAACAACACATTATTCCAACTAATATAACTCATAATTTGTATTAACAGAGACAGTCATTAAAAAATAAATAAAAAACTACAAATCAGTATTGTTATTGTTATTATTATTCAAATGCAGAGAGGTAAGGTAATCTTGGCTGGGACTAATTCTTGAGGGGAAACAAAAAAAGAAACAGAAAAATATGAGAGTTTAATGAATGGGTTTTTACAGGCATTTGCAGGATTGAGACTCCCAGCCTCCATTGGAGAGGTATGAAACACAACCAGCTCCCAGGATTCGATGGAATTAGTGTGCCCACTTTCTCCCGGCGACTGTGTATTGTAGTCTAGCTCACAAGAGGGACGATGATTATTGTCTATTGAGAAGATGCATCAGGAGCAGAAATGATAACATATTTACACTGAGGGACTAAAATTAAATTTGAGTAATACCAAAAATCTGTCTATTTTATTGATTTTTTTAGTTTGATCTCATATTATTTTTAAATCATATCGAAACAGATAATTAAAAAGTTTATATTATGAAAGTGTAAATGATTTGAAAATAATATGAGACTAAATCGGACATGTAAAAAGTCAACATAATCAATCAAATCATAACCACCGGTAGATAAAAGGTCTACCGCTTTAATTCTTTCTCCCTTTTCTCTTTTGCAATACTATTTTTGTAGTTGTCTTGGGTTATTGTGAATTTGCGGATATTGTCACCCGACTTCCGAACCAAAACGTATAAGGATAAAGTTATAACCTTATATAGGATTGTAATTTTGCCAGGTAATAGGATTGTAATGACTTAACCATATTTAACGACGAATTAATATGGAACCTCCTCTGAAGCTTAGGGTTTGTGTTAGAGTTGGTTTAATTTTCATTCAAATTCAAATACTGAAAATTTCAAAAAGATAGGACAGGATTTAAATTGATCTGATGCACAATCATGATAATCTTATGATAATAGTTATCTCATATGAACAAATTCATAAAAAGAAACATTTATTAAGTTAAACGGTAAAATTACATTGTGAAATATCATCACTAATTAAATTCGATATTTGCTCTTTTGACTTTCGTAACATCACCATCATGATCATGACGAACAACAACTTCAGGCGGGAGGCACTCGTGGTGCGCCTTACAATATGAAAAGCACGACACGCACGAACCAGTTGTACCACAGCCACTGCAACATTTGTCGCAGTCGACGTCTGCGGAAACCATCAGAACCTCCACCGCAATGGCAATGATGACCATTAGCATAATTGCATTGCTCTTCATTTTGATTTCCTGCTTCTTAATTACTTCTCCTTATCTCTTTTGCTTGAATGTTTTTAGTTTGTCTTGTCTTGATATATATGAGATTTCTTTCTAAGCTTAGACAATTCACAACTATCCATGTCATTTTATAGAATAAGAAACTTTAATATTACATTTCATGTTCAAAATTTATAAAAATGCTTTGAGTGTAAATGTGTAATGATATCACTATTATTACAATCTTATAAAATGAGATGAACCTTTTTAGTTTTACTAAAAAAAAAGAAAGTATTTAACTTTCATAATATAAAATATATATCAGGTTGATTAAAAAATGTTATGGAAAGAAAATAAAAACTTCAATAAAGACAATATAAAAATTCATTTTATTATTTACCATACAGTCTTGCAATATTGATGATAATGATTTTTATAAAGGCTTCTTACATCCAATCCAATACCCCTATTAGATTTTAGTATTATAGATAGTCTCCTATTAGTCAAAATTAACCAATTACATCCAATATCCATGTTCGATAGATTGTATTACACCTAAACCCACGAAGTCCAACCCGACCCAAATTTCTTATCATCTTTGATCCACTAGTATTATCTTTTGAACTATCAGGTCTTGAAGAAGTATAGAACCCCATTTTCATCGCGTTATTAACTTATTGGGAAAAAAAACAAATTTCCACTTTCAGAATTTCAATAAAAAAGTTGTCCAGACATATTTTTTAATAAATAGAAAGTACAAAACTATCCCTTCCATTGACCATCCCTGGATCTTTGACCATCCATTGACCACCTTGACCACCACCCGTAACCACCAAAGTCCACCACTCCGCACTTTGAACACCATGCACCGGAGCTCTCTGCACTTTGAGTCTTTGATCACCACCGAAGTTCACCACTCCGCACTTTGACCACCACTGAAGTCCACCGCACCACTACCAGAGTCTAGTCCCACCATCGGAGTTCACCACTCCGCACTTTGACTAATTATTCATTTTTTGAATGGCACAGACAAATAATCTATACCAAACACACCTCACTCCTAATTTTTAAACCATCTTAAATCTTCATCAGGTATTAAGCCCCTATAATGTACTTTTATTTATCCACTACATCTCCCTTCCACTGTATATCTCCTAATTAATACAACCGCCGGCCACAAGTCACACTCACTTCCATTGTGGTGGCTTGGGTTCAAATCCTACATTCAACATTGAATTTACTATTTTACTTTTTTTTTAAAAAAGCACTCACTAATAGAGCCTTGGATCACTAAAAAGCTGGTTAATTAAGACAATATGCTTAATGCAAAATTAAAGGGATGCATGTGGAACTTGTCTCACACTTTACGTTCCGTTCAATCCTCACTAAAATTAGTTAAAAGATGATAAGCTTTATAAAATTCACTATTAAAATATATACAAAGATTCAATACGGTGTAAAGTAATTAGGTAAAGTCTTATAATTATAAAGCTAATAATAACCAGTTTGTGCTTCTCATCCTCCATCATATACCAAGTCTAATATTGTGCATGTAAAAGAAAATATAAAAAAGTTAATCATGAACGTAATTTTTATTTAGAATTTGATGTTGTGACACACACATCCAAGATAAACATTTCATATATAGTAATTTCTAAGAGGAAGAGAAGTGATCATTTTGGTATTACTTGACTACTTTCCCGGTAATATGTAGAGCTAAAATACTAAAATATGTTTGATTTATCAGACGAAACCTGAATTGAATTGAAAACAAACAAAAACTGAATTGATATGGATTGAACTTAACTGAATTGAATTGAAGAAATTGTTCTTCTAAACGAATCAAACAACGCCTAACATATGTATTTTATGTTCTTCATTTTATGTTTGTCCTATGATATGATTTGAAGTTTGAACTGAACTGAACCGAAGAGAGTATTATTTTAAACGAATCAAACAACACCTAACATGTCTTCTCTTGTTCATTATCTCACTACTTTATTAAAAACCATGCAAGAATTAAACGTTGAATATTCATGGGAACTATTTAAATTTAAATGTAACATCTAAGGCTCTGTTTAGCGTTAGCTTATAAGTTTCGAAAGCTTATAAGCTGGCTTTCACGTAGCAGACTTATTATCCGGTAAAATAAGTCCGTTATGTGAATGCAAGCTTATAAGCTCCTGAAGCTTATCAGCTAGCTAGCTAGCTTATTTTATAAGCTAATAAAGTTAGCTTATTTTTTTAATAAGCTAGCTTATCATATATCATATTTCAACTATACTACTACTACTAATAATAAAATAAAACTAATGACACTAATAACGAATAACTCTTATATGAAGTATGTTGTAAAAAACATGTTCGTAACTTGAAGAAATGATGATTTAATTAATATTTTAGATATGAAAATCTCATTTATTTTTATTTTAATATAATAATTATCATTTATTTATTTATTTATTAATTATTATTATTCTTATTATTAAAAAATATAAAACAATATAACAATATAATATGAATGCCCTTTTATGTCATTTCATCTGTTAGTTTATAAGCGTATTCGCTAAACACATAAATTAAAATCAGCTAGCTTATCAGCTCCTTTACTAAACACATAATCAAATCAGCTAGCTTATCAGCTACCAGCTAGGTTATCAGTTATTAGATAGCTTATCAATTCCATCTAGATTATGAACTAGTTTTGGTAAACATAACCTAAATCCAAATTTAGTAGTAGTACAAATTGATCATTATGTAGAGGTGTATGTAAAACCAAAGGAATTGCTATTGTCAGGTCTCCAAAAAATCAACCAATCAATCAAAGCACTAAAAGTATACAGTTTCACTTCTTCATCTTCTCGACAAATGTACTCCGTAGCTGGAACCTCTGCTATTTTCTCGTTCATCTCATTATTTCACTTTCATTCATCATTATCTCCTGTCCATTCCACCGGCAAAATAATTTTTTAAAAAGAACCCCTCCAACTTTATTCAATTCAATTCAATTCAATTCAAGAAAATGATGTCTCTTACTCTTTCTAGCTGCTCTCCTGTTTACACCAAATCAGCCATTAAAAAAACTCCTCCACTAACTCACCAAACCAGAGCCTTTTGTCATGTTTCCACTCAGCTCCACCCAAAAGGACAGCAACTGGGCTCTCTTGCCTACGACCCACTTCGGTAATATCTATGATCACTAGTCCAACTTTTATGCTTTTTGTAAATTTTACTTTTTTTAATTTTATTTTTTCTTTGTGTTGCAGTGCGGCAATGCCGGTGATGATTAGCAAGAAGACACGTGGGTCTGGTGTGGTGTGTTATTCTGGGCCATTGGCACCTGGGAATTTGCAATGGATCTCCTCTATTGCTACTGCGTATGTTAACTTGCTTTTTTACTTGCTCTATTTTTATTTTTAGATCGTTTACGTTTACTTTTTAGAACCGTTTTGTTTTATATAGTGTGTTGTATTTGGTCTAGTGGTAGTACAGACAGATTGACAAAAAAGGAATATGTGATGAGTATGTATCAATGTCATGACTTTACTTTTACTGGCAAATGTGGTTTTTGAGTTGGTTGCTGTTTTCATGAAGAAAATTAGATTCAGTAATTTGATGCATCACCTGAAAATATGTTTGGGTATATCATTCTATAGATGATACAACATGTTTGTTCGTTCCATAATAGTACTAGGGAAAAGAAAGAGAAAGGAAAATTAGATTGAGATTTTGATGTATCAGCTGATGAGGTTAATAAGGTGTATAATGGAGCTGAAATTATGAGTGAGTTTGGATCATTCTATACATGATACAATCAGTTTTGTTTCCGATATTATTAGGGTCAAAAGTCGAGTTTTTGCTTGTCGTTGTCTGATTGACTGGCTTCTTTTCGCAGAGTCCTCTATTACTACTGCATATGTTTGCTTTTTATGTCACTTTACTTTTTCTGGCAAATGTGGTTTTTTTGAGTTGGTTACTGTTTTTGATGTTTCACCTGATATGGGGTTAAGAAGCTGTACAATTGGACATGAAAATGTGCTTGGTAGATCATTCTTTCTATACATTATACAACAATACAACATACTACTTGTTCCATATTAGTACTAGGGAAAAGGAAGAGAAAGGAGAATTAGATTGAGATTTTGATGTATCAGCTGATGAGTTTATAAAGAGTGTAAAATGTAGCTGAAAATATGAGTTTGGCTCATTCTACACATTATACAACAGTTTCATTTCGAGATTAGGGGCAAAAGTGAGTTTTTGCTTGTCGTTGTCTTCTTGACGGGCTTCTTTTTGCAGAGTCCTTATGCTGGCAAAGGGAACAGCTATCCACAAATCCTTCCTTGTTCCTTTGTTGGCCTTGCAAGCACCTGCTAACTTTGTCTCATGGATGAAGTATGTCATTTTCATTCGGCTCAATTTTTACCTTGAATTAGTTCTATAGAAAGTTCGATGATTTATCAATTCATCTGATGGATTGGTTTGCAGGGGTGAGTATGGTTTCTGGGCTGCTTTCTTGATCCTTCTTGTGCGTCTTTTCTTCTTCATACCCGGTAAGCTTTCTTCATCAACACTGTTTGTTTATATTAAATGAGCATCCCTTTCTTCTTTTTGGTGTGTTTGTAGTCTGGCTTACTTTGTGATACTCATACGTTATCACTATCCATTACCATGTCCACACTTCCATACTTCGACTATCACCGCTAACCTAGCAGATAACTATAATTCAAGTTCTAAAATATCTGATGGTATGTGATTTGCAGGGGAATTGGAGTTGCCATTTATCACATTGCTCTTGGTGATAGTGGCGCCTCATGAAGTAATGAAGCTGAGGTTAGTAAAAGCTACTACTATGAAACAGTTAAACTAGTGTATAAATTTCTCATCTGAGGTACTACTGGATAAATTGTACTAACTTTGCATAAATTTATTTCACGTTGCAGAGGAAGGCAAGAAGGTGTTATTTTGTCGCTGGTGATTGCGGCTTATCTGGCTTACCTACATTTCTCAAGGATTGGCAGTTTGAAGAAAGCATTCGACCAAGGTTCCATCCTCGCCACCATAGCCATCATCTGTATTGTTGTTGTGCCATGCGTGCTCTTGATCTAACTGTTAAGTTATACTTAGAATTTAAATGGATAATAATGTTCAGTACATTACTTACCTTAGGTTCGTAATACTGGTGATAAATAAGTGTATGCCTTGTTCTGGAATTTCTTGTGATAAATAGTTGTTGTATCCATGTTCTTTAGTTGGCCGGTTCTTTAGTTTGTATACATTACTCACCTTAGGTTCTTAATACTGGTGATAAATAAGTGTATGCCTTGTTCTGGCATTTCTTGTGATAAATACGAGTAGTAGTTATATCCATTGTTCTTTAGTTTGCCGATCAGTGTTGTGCTTGTGTAGTTGTGTTGGCTTTCAGGGGTTTGTACCATTCCTAGTGAAAAATTTGCAAATTATGAAATAAACATGCTTATGATCCCAATGCATGCATAAGTCACAAATATTGCACAGCTCATAAATAAATCTAATGATGAATATAGTTATAATCTTATCGAATGTATGTGATACATCTCTTCACTAAGATTATTCTAAAGTAGGTATTTCATGTCTAAGAGAGCTTATTAACAATAGAAATACAACTATTATATAACTAGGACTTTGTATGGTCTCTTTTTCCCCCAACAATCCCCTGCTTGACAAGCAGAGATCTACAATTAAGGCCTCGAGATACTTTATCACGCAACATCTCGCTGCCTCAAAATTTTGTGTAGCTTCGAAGCTGTCCAGTAATTGCCATCGAAATTGATCTCTGCTTGTTTAGGAATATGTGGCTATAGCCATTGAGAGTAAGATCAAGTTTGTAGCTACGAGCAACATTAGGTTGCTTGACACGCCTGCTCCTGATATGGGTGGTCCATCTGGTTGGAAACCAGTATCGTAGCTACCCGGTGGACTTTGATCATATCCACCACCACTTCCTCCGGGTGTGTATGGGTTGGCGGGTGATGTTGTGCCGCTGCATTGAAAGATCTTAAATTGTCAATTGCTTTATGAATTAACCTTTTCAGATTAAGGTAGTTTAGTTGACATTTACCTGGGTGGAGGTAGTGGCATTGTCGGTGTCATTGGAATAGTCGGTGTCATTGGAACTGTTGGTGGTGTCGTTGGTGTGCTGCTGCCTGATGATGCATACCGACAACTCCCGCGACCTGACTCAGTGTCATAAACGAGCGATTAGTTCACAAGTGATCCCAATATAGGTAATTAGTGGAGTGAATACTGAAAATGCCTGCTTCATGTACTTAGAAAAAATCATGTCACCGAATTCTCCACTTGCAAGGAAAGATTTTTTTTTTTTTTTTTAATTTAGAAACAAACTTGATAGCTTGGATCTTACTTGGGTCAGTATTAGTAATCTGTGCTGCTCCTCCAAAGGAACAACTAGTAGAGCCAGGGTGTTTCTGGTAGTAGTCATTGAAGGCATAAGATGCATGATCACGGAGTGTGTTTGGTTGGTAACAGGGTCCACTCGATTGAATAGCCGAACAATCTGCTCCATAACCACATGCATAATCCAAAGCCACTTGTAAAGCAGTTTGGGAAGCACTGGAACTGGCTATGCACCAAGTCCCGCCTCCTCCTCCTCCTCCTCCTCCTCCTCCCCCTCCCCCTCCCCCTCCCCCTCCTCCTCCACCTCCTCCTCCTCCTCCTCCTCCTCCTGATGGAGGATTGGTTGGAAACCCACCGCCGCCTCCTGATGGAGGAGTGGTTGGCACTGGTCCTGCAGTCAATGGTGGTGGGTTGGTCGGATCTACGAAAGGAGATGTACCAGGATTTGTTGGATTGACAATTGGAACGTTGCCTTGATGGATAGTAGTTGTCATGGGGTATGAAAAAACCATCGAGTCGTCTTGATAGTCCAGTTTCTTGGTCAGTTTGATTGCATGTGTAGATGGTTTCTCTGTTATGCTTGCATCTGAACCCCAAAAAAAGGATTAGTTGTTAGTACTTCCCATGCTATGTAAAGTACACACTACCATGTGAAAATATATGCAGGTACTCCTAGTCCTATAGAATTATGCATCTCTGTGTTGATATGAATTTGGATGATTATATTGCATATCTTCTATCTGATGATTAAAATCACTGAAATATTGATACAAAAAATCCACATGTAATTTTCGCAGATTGGTGTGTATGCTATAATTACTTTGATCGACCTTTTTACGTGAAAAATCAGGATTTGACAGATGGGTTTGGATCTTTAAAAGTTGCAATATTTTTTCAGTCATGTCAATCTAAATAGGGGTCTAATGTATTTTGAGGATAAGTGAAACTTCCCTTTTTTTCTTTCTTTGGTAAATGAACATGTAATCGCTCGGGGATTACTTACTGTATAGTTAAAGGAGTCATATGTACTACATATGGATATGAATGATATACAAGTGATGAACAAATATGCTAGAGTTCATCCTTAAGATATTCAAGAAGCTGGTATTCGAGAAGAACGAGCATGTAACTTTTACCTGATACACAGCACACACAAAGGAGAAAGAACATGGCATGCCGGAGTATTCTTCCATCCATAGCTACGATGATCTCCTTTAGACCTGTAACTCTTATGTTGTTTGCTGTGTGTATGAGACGTTGTGTTGAGTTCTACTTTGTTAAATAAGAAGCCACCTCAATCTGGTGCCTGGAGTTTATATACCAAGCGTGAAGAATCAGAGCTTTCTTGCATGGAAGAGTTACAGAGGGATTTGTGTTGGGGGGAATATAAGAAAACTTGAGGAAAGAGGCATTTGTTTGTTGGGAGGTACAAGTAATGCTCAAATAGGAGGAAAAAGTTGCATCATGTAGTAGAAAAAGCTTAAAGGAAGAATCTGTTTGTTGATGGTTTCAGTTTTCTTGGCATTTTATCTTAATCTTTTGTGCCTGACTTTTGTACTGTTACATAGTACTAACAAAAGCCTAAGGAAGCAAGGAACATGATAAAGAGATTTTATTCAAAGTCCAGATCTTAATGGTTCTCTAACTAAAAGGTTTTTAACTGCTTACTATTGGGAATCATCAGGTGGTGTTCTTGTCTTTGATATTACTATAATTTTGCTTCTTGAGATTCTCAGGTGGTATTTACTTTATTTCTTGAGCAAGAACGGATCTAGAACCCGACACTAGAGGATCGTTGTAGAGTAGGGAGATTCATGCTATGAACTGTTTTCTATAGCTTATAGGCTTCTTCTAAGCTCATGAGTTACAGTTGTCTTTTACCATTTTTCGCATGCTGACTTAACCAGCTCGTTACGTGTTGTGATGGTGTCGTTGTAGAAATTGCAGTGGTAATTTCCTCTTTCCGAAATTAGTGTTATCTATATCAGAATGTAGTGCCCAAATGTGCCTCAAGGCACTGTGTGCAAAGGCTTATTAAATGTGTGATTCTGGGTTCTGCTTCTTGTTGAAGTTCTGTAAGGTAAAATAACTAGAAAATCAAGCAGAATAAGCACAAGTCAAAAGCATGTACTTGATGAGTTTAGAAGAAGCGTTTAAGAATTCTGTTCTGTCTAAACACCTTCTGAATGCACTGTGGAATTCGGGTACGAAATCCTAAATTTACAATGGATTTTGTGTGCATTTGACACCACCTTATCAATTACATTATCATCGTGTCCAAATTAGTTTTACCAAGTACTATATTGGTAAATACCGATTTGAAAATAATACTCTCCACTAACTTTTCAAAAACTGAAGATCATCGTTTTATTTCATTTTACACGATTATTTTGTAAAGTCGTAAGTAATTCATTTTACAAGATTATGCTGTCAAATATAGACAAGGCGTTGTAGAATGCTACATTTGTAATTGGATACGTCATTCAACCGGTTCTACCGATGAACAGTTTAGAATTGGATTCTCTGGGGCTGGGCATTCCAACACAAAGTCCTTATATTTGGGCCGTGGCTAGTTTGCGGACTAAGTCCGATATAATGTGAAACATCTAGAATAGCTAAGGTTTAGTTTCCTATCTTTTCTTGTATGTCTGAAATTTTTCTCTCGATGATGATCGTTCCCTTTTCGAGACAACTATGTTTAGAGAACGCAAAATTCATAGGAATTAACATTTCTCTATTGAAGAACCAGTTTCAATATCTCAAACAGATTCTGAAATTGTTATAGAGGATATCCAAAGAATCAAACATATCTTGCATCATGGTATTATTTGGACCACGAGATTGAGTTGGGGACAATGCAAGAAAACTCATGATAATTGCTGCTCAAGGCGTTTGCTTTTTATTTTACCCCACTTATTCCATTAGCTCCAATCTTTTGCAAGGAAACTATAAAATTTGTCTTTGTTCAAATGACCAGAGAAAGTGAGAACATGAATGAAAATATTCTTTGCATCAAGCGAGATTAGTGGCAAGAAGATAATAAGCCACGTATATTCCAATTTTCGAAGGCTGGACCAAGTAAGAATAAGAATATACTAAATCAGTCTAACGCCTCGGACCGATACAATTATTGAGGTGAGGTGATATGTTTTAGTCCACGTATCAACACGAGTTTTAATCTGTGTATTTTATCTTTATTTGTGTGCGCAGCAAAAACTTCCTAGTGGGTCGAACAAGCTTTACTCTAAAGTTCCTTTGGATGGATTAAAAAAAACTGTGCATCTTGTTGCTATAAACTCAATCACTTTAAACCTCTGAATTCTCTGGGTGTTGCAATGGTTAGACGTTGGTCTTCTACTCTTGTTGTTGTTGTATTTGCGTTCTTTTTAATACGATGCAAACTTTTAGCCGTTTTAAAAAAATTACTAATTCTCCAAGTTATAGTCAACGAATAATTTATTATGAAACGTGTTGGAGAATTAATTAATATAGATGACCAGATTCCATTCATCTTCGATAGTTTAAGTTTTTGAGAGAGTTTACATTTGAATTTACTTTAAACTGCGGACCGGTGAATCCGGAGTAATAAACGCTATAACTCCCCCATAGGGCATCACCACTATCACAAGTCACGACCCACTTAACTTTTTATTTTACCACTACAATCCTCTAAAGTTACAGGAATGTTAAAAACAAAGCTTTTAAATTCAAGGCCCTTCATAGATGGTTATAATAAGTGAAAAATTACATAATCATTTTCTTTTAAAGTTTAGTCTTATATTCTCAAAAAAAATTATTTTCAAATTTTCAATCAAGGTGTAATTCTTTTTTATTTTTTTTAAAGTTCTTTTGCATATTACTCCAGTATAAAATATTTAAAGCTAAAACTTCACTTTGGAATCGGAAAAAAAATGGGGATTACTGGCCTCGTCCGAGACCAAGACTCATGCTGATGCATGCATCTATTGGTGAACGAATCCTCTAGTCCTTTAATATCCATCTTTCTAACGGGACAGACATAAATGCAGTTTGATTACTCGTCAAGAATTGTTGTGAGCCTGGTCTGTACACGAGACTTCCATGAATATTATAGCTCTTCCATTTCATAAATACTACTACCATTACCATATCTGTAGCATGTATCTACACCAATTAGAATTTAATTCTACCAACCAAGATATTACATTATACTTGTGTAGTAATTGAGAAGGATAACCAGTGAGAAACATGAGGCACCCGTGTCTTTACCATTGCTGCAAATGCCAACATAGGAAAGAGCTTTAAATGGCAGACACTAATAAGTTACCTAATATTCTGACCACTGGCCAATGACACATTTTTGGCATCCCCCTAATAAATATCAACATCCAGGCTTTGGGTTTATATATTTATTCCTGGGTTGTTCCCTGATAATATGTCATAATATGTCTGTCCCACAAATTATCACGTGTTCTTTTTTGGGAATTTTGTTTTCAATTGTATGAACATTCGATTTCCCAAAAAATACACGCTCAAATCTAAAGTTATTATAAATGAATTCTTGAAAAGAAAGGTGTGCATCTTGATGCTAATATGAGTATAATTTTTAATTCTTTAAACTATATGAAATTCTGGGTTACGGTAATTAAATTTATTTTAACATGTTATTTTTAATACGTGGAGTTCACATGTGCGGTTTCACATACAGTTTCAAGGACCCGTTGATTATGGGGTCAAGTGGTGAACTAACACTCTGTTTGCTCGAAGTAATATTTGAAGAAACTGACACTCGTTGATTATTGTTTTAAAATTCCCACAAAAACTGACCTAATTAACATAAAGAAAGCACCTGATCAATTCTTAATCCTGCACAAAAACCAGTATAAATATAGCTAACCAACAAGATTCAAGAATCTCTCCAAGTTGTGCATAAGTTAAAATTCCTAGTAATATACTGTATATCCTACATTGCACATGATGACATGAACATGATCATTATCATTCATGTCATATTCAATTCAATTAATTTAACCATTAGTAACCTCCAAACACTAAACTCCAAATTTTCCCTCTCAAATCATTAATCAATGACCAACCTTAGCATAAATCCCCATTCCTACTTTATTCTCCACTTAAACAAATCCTCATAGTACATCCGGTTGAAACTACATTATAACGAGATTCCATCTTATTTGATTGATTAACTGTAATAAATAGGTGTTTAATTAGCAAATGTAATAAAGTGACTGATTTTGAAGTGTATGTTGCAATTCCCTCATTTGACTTGTTTGATGAATTTTAGTAAGTTAACTGATAGTATAAGAATGTACTCCCTCCATCTTAATTTAAATTTAATTGTCAGTCCTACAAATTCTTCTATGTTATCATCAATCAGTAATAAACGTTTTAGGCCCTAATTAATTATACCCTTATACTGTTTCGAGTACTGTCACACTTCCCCAATTGCACCGTTTTTATGTTTGACAAGATTTAAATAATGAAATTTTTCTTTACCAAAAAATAAATAATAATAATAATAATCCTTTTAACTTTCTTGGACTCTACAATAAAAGAAGATTTATCTTCTTCAATGCAATTTTACTAGCTGGACTTAGGGGGTGGGCATAAAAACCGAAACCGAAAATTCAATCCGAAAATTCAACGATCCGAGCCCAAACCGATCCGATCTGAATTTTCGGATCGGATTACGGATCACTACTTTTAGTAATCCGAATTTTCGGATCGGACCAGATCGGATTAAAATCCACGAATTATCAGATTAATCCGATCCGATCCATAATATTATTTTTTTTAATAAATATTAATTATACTTACTATATATACTAGACTAAAAATCTAAACATAGAATCCCCACTTTTCCGCCCCACTTTCTGTTTCTTGGTTTCATCTCTCTCGCCTAACCTTTCTGTCTTCTTCATCCATGATCTATGCCTTGTTTATACTTCCTTCTTCATTTATGCCATCATAATCCTTCCTACCTTCAATTTGTTTTAGCATATAACCCATAGCTCGCGCGATCGAAAGGAGTATTATCCTTGAGAGCGGTCGAAGAGAATAGAGGCAGAAAGAAAAATCAAATGCCAAGATCTAAAGATCCGAGATTGCCGTACTGAGAGGCCAAACGTACAGATTGTGGGTAGTAATTAATTAGTTCTGTTTGCAAATTATGGATGAGAGTACCCAGATCTATGTCGCCTCATTCTTAAATTGGGATCTTGATTTTTTCTACTCTCAGTTCTAGCCTCAACATTAATTTGGTTCATAATTTCGGATTAAACGAATCAATCCGAATCCGATCCGATTATTTTCGGATCAATCCGAAATCGATCTGAGATTTCGGATCGACCAAAATATGCATTTTCGGATTGGATTAATCCGAAGTTCGGATCGGATTTGATCCGATCCGGCCCATGCCCAGCCCTAGCTATACTAATGTTTAAGCGGTTGTGAGTGTATTAAATTCTATTTTAATTCTTTCAATTATTGTATTATAGTTGCAGAAGATGTATTCACATAGGTAGTCTTAAAATTCGTGAATTTCATTGAACGACAAATAAAAAAGGGTTAGAGGGAGTACTTGATAACTTATTAAAAATAATATGATTAAAAATAATATGATTGATCAACTATCAATCACCTTATAACTTCATTTTGTCAAACAGACACGAAATCTAATCAAGTGCTAATCAAATTAACATTTTTACGTGACTGTATTAGTTCGTTTTGACACACAAAATCCATTTTTACGTGACTGTATTAGTTCGTTCTGACACTCAAAATCCATTTTGACATGACTGTATTAGTTCGTTCTGACACACAAAATTCATTTTTACATGACTGTATTAGTTCGTTTCCTCAAATATACACCTAAACTAATGGTCAACTAATAAGGCTATATCCATACCACAAATAAACACACAAACCTCCAAACTTTTACCAACATATAACCCCACATTCCTTTTTCTTCTCACTTCACCCCTACCCTACAATCCCCCCCCCCCCCCCACCCCCCCACACCACCACCACCCATAAAGCAAAAGCTCTCACACTCACTCACTCTTCCCCAAACATTCCCTTTCTCTCATCAAATAAGAAGAGAAATAAAGAAAGTCATAAAAACACACTAGCTCCCTTCCTTCATGAGAGCAATGTCACAACAAGCCATAATCATCACACTCCTACTACTCCTCTTCACAACACTCCCACTCCTGCCCGCCCTGCCCGCACTACCCGACCCTGACCCAATCCAAACCCAAACCCAAACCCTCCCCCAAACCACCACAATCCCAGCCTTTCCCGAACAATCCGAAGCCTCCGCCTGCCCGCTCGACCTGCCCGACGACCTCTTCCACGGCATCAAGTCCGCCTGCTCGGGCAGGATCAACCGCAACAAATGCTGCCCGGTCCTCGCCGCTTACATCTACTCCGCCTACTCCAAAACCGCCCTGCATGCGGTAGCCTCCAAGCCGCCGCAGCAGCAGCAGACCGAGATGCCCGTGCTGCCCGACGACTCGGAGACGTGCGTGGACTCGCTGGAAAAGGCGCTTGGGAACAAGGGGATAATGCTTAACAAGCCGAACGAGACGTGTGATGTTGTGTACTGTTACTGTGGGATTAGGTTGCATCCGTTTAGCTGCCCGGAGGCGTTTACGGTCAGCGAGAAAGGGAAGGTTGTTGGTAATGCGGCTGTGAGGAAGCTGGAGAAGGAGTGTGCTGGTCATGGTGGTTATGGTGGTTGCTCCAATTGCCTCAACTCTCTTTACTTGGTAACTACTCCATCTTGTTCAGTTCTACTGCACTACTAAGTATATCTTATCTTCTTATGAAAACTCATTATTTTCAGTTGAGTTCTTTGTTCAGCTTCGTTCAATTATGTTCAATAACTCAATGGTGTTTTTTACCAGAAAACTTGAACTCGAGACCTCGTTTAATTGAGCTCAAATGATGATTAATTGTGACGGATTTTGAGACGGTAACTAATTTAGTGGGCAATGTGGATTGTCAAAGCTGTTACGGTGAACAGTATGATGAATGATAACCTAGATAGCTGAGTTGAGTGTAATGAATACTTTACGTTTGCTTTTTCTAGTAGAGTAACCATAAGGTGATGCTAAAAGCTAGATAAGCTATGAGCCTTCAAGAAAAAGGTAAATGGGCTTTTACATTGTGGTTTATAGATCGATAATTGTTTCGTATTTGAGCCTGTGTAAATGTTAAGAACTGGGTAGCCCTAAGAGTACTGAGAACTGATATCTAGGCTTATATAGATAAAGGTTTAATTAGTGAACAGACTAATGATGGTGAGATGAATTTGTGCATGCAGCTAAACGAGGAGAAAGCGGGGAAAACTAATGGATCAGAGAGGAAGAGTAAAATGCACAACGAGGACTGTGAGCTCATGGGTTTGACATGGCTGCTGCATAAGAACCGGGCTACTTACATAAACACGGTTTCAGCTGTTCTTAGAGCGCTCATGATGAGAGAAGACGACTCTGATGCAGCAGTTTGTAGGCTCAATATTGACGGAATGCCACTAGCTGTAGATTCTTCAGAAATCAACAGTCAGTCTTCTGCAACTGTTCTGGGAATAAAAGAACCTTATCAGTACCTCACATTGTTTTCCTTGTTACTGATAAGCATTCTTTTGTTGCCCTCCAGATATTAGAGTATCTGTTCTTTGGTGTTCTAGTGTTCATTGAGATTCATCTGTTGTAAGGTTATTGTTGCGTTTTGAGTTAGAGGTGTTGCAATTGGTTTTTGTTAGTGATGATGTAAATAGACTATTGGATGTTGTGACCAACCTCCAAAGTGTCCCCCATGAGAATAGAATAGAGATGTTTTGTGCAAGCAGGTAGCAGCTATGCGTATTGTTTCGTGTTAGTGAATTGCAATTCCAGAATTATCAAATTGTGCTGGTGTTGTGACTTGTGAACTCTACGTCTCTACCAAATCAAATGCCGATGTTCATAATTGTGCTAGCAGGTAGCAGCTATGTGTATCGTATTGAGTTGGTGAAATACATTTCCAGAATCAAATGGTGCTTGCGTGTATCGTTTTGAGTTGGTGATGACTTATGAACTCTACCAAATCAAATGCCATAATTTGCATTCCTGAAACAGAGGATGTTGACAAGGCTGGCAGGCAATGTAAATTTACGAAGCAAAAAAAGTCTAAATGATCAAATATCTAACGTATTTCTACAGTACACAACTCTGTATGAAAGAGATGTGTGTTTGTTTGCATAAAAACAAGAGGACTCTACTCTGTTATGGACCCAAACATCACATGGAACAGAACTAGTACAACTAATTTGCTCAATTTATCAACGTGATGGAGATAGAGACACAGTAGCTTCAATAATTCAGGCAGACATTATTTCTGCAAATGGACAAACTATGTAATCTTTCTTACGTGATTCAAGATAAGCATTTGAAATTCCAATAATATCTGAAGAACTATCTACATTCCAACAATCATGAAAACATCTTTTCTTTCCTTTTGACACCCAGTGGTAAAGGTTTAACTTTAGCCTATAGCCTATACATTAATATCTACAGAGTACAGACACATTACAAATACTTGAAGGTCTTACAGAGATATACGAGCTTCAAGCGTGTATAGTCATGCAAGAGAGTCGGAACTTGAAGTTTAGGAACTTATCCGTTTTGCGTAATACGGCACTTGGACAGATATCCAGTGACTTCGCTCCAGGCTGTGCAAGAACATTGGTCAGATTCACACCTAACTTGCGTCCTACTTAGAATTAACGGAAAAAGGTAGATCTCTTACCAGGAATATTGCCAAAATCAGGCTCAACTCCATTTCCGTTTATGTCCACATGATTTGGTGTGACATACTTCCCTATTGTAACCACCATCCCAGACCCATCATTCAGCTCAAACACGGATTGAATCAGGCCCTGGAAAGGTATAGAAAAAACGAGAAAATAAGTCCACCTAGAATCAGCAAACAAGATTTAAGTATTAAGGAATTTCAATGACATAAGCATTACTCAACAGAATCTCACACCTTTCCGTAGGTCCTTTCTCCCACAAGAACAGCCCTACAGTTATCATGAAGTGCAGTAGCAACCTGAAAGCAACTTAATGTTAATTTTTCCACTGTAGAAGAAACTTGAACTTATACTTACTGAATAAGTTCTTATGCTCACAATTTCACTGGCACTGGCGGTGTTATTGTTCACCAAAACCTGCATTAGAAGCAGATTAAATGCCAGTTATAACATGTAATATCTCACATCACGAGATAATGTCCTTACAACGACAGGAGCAGTGAATAGAGGTGAAGAATCAGCAACAATATTTTTCACTAACTGTGGATCCCTGCCAACAGTGTAAGTTATCTGTCAACAAAAAATAGAACACTCATTTAGCATAAAATATCTTCCTGATGATCATGTGACATCTTCAAGAAAATCGCAAAATTTATCAAAATTTGCTGCATCTTTTGCTTTCCCTCATTTCCACCCACTGGATTTTAACATTGCACATTTGCAGTAGAAGTTCGTGTTAAAGCTAAAAAGTTTCCACATGAGACTCCAAGGTCTCTTCCAAGTTCCCATAATCTCAAGCGTTTAATTGAATTTGATTGCTTATTCATAATAAAACAGATATACGTGGTTCGTATAAATCATACTTCGTATATACTATGAGCTGATTACTTACAAAGAACAAAGGCAAAAGAGCAGTTCACATAAATTGAAGGAATAAGTATTTTGAGTAACATACCGTCTCCCCTTCATTCAGGAAGAGTTTAGCTATTTCAATGCCTTCCTGCAACAGGAATTACAACATTAAGAGCTTGAAATGAATGTTAGGGGTTTTTGAAAAACATGTTCAAAAGCAACCATTTAAAAAATATCATAGTCCTACACTGATGAACTCTAGGTAGAGTTAAAGATTTTCCACAGTATTCATATCAATATTGGAATCTCAAAGTCAGATATCAAACTCTACCAAGTTGAGTAAACACCAATAATATGTCGCTTGAAATAATAGGGGCAACTTTTACAGGTTTCAGTAGTAAATTTGAATTATATACCCCCGACAAAGCTTCTACAATTTGTTGGTGAAAATATGCATTCTATTCCATCTATTTTAAACAAAAACCATGGGGAATCTAGGCATTTTGAAAATTTGTTTAGGGGATGGCAGAATAAATATGGCAAAACCACTTCTGGTTAATAAAGGAGGAGTTTGGTGTTTGGTTATAGTGTATGATATTTCAATGACAATTATAGAGACAGATAATCTTATGTGACACCCTCTAGATCTTGAATTTAGCATCCTGAATGTGTATGTCAGCTCACATAACTTTTAAGCAAATACACGTGCTTTTATTCTTCAAAGTATTCCAATTCTACCTTCATTTGGAAGCTTCCAAAATAAAAAATCACTGTAAAATAATCAAATACAAGATGTAAAAGAGGTACCTGTACTAGTCCACCAAGATTATTTCTAAGATCAAGGACAAAGCAAGAGGCACCCATGTCCTGAAGTCTTCTCATTGCTGTGGCGTCAAGAGTTCTTAGTTAAGGGAAATAACAATTCATACAGCAAGTAAAAAGGCAATTAGTTGAATGTTATGTATACCAATAACTTTATTTTAACCTTTTTTTTTTTAATCAAGTGTAGTACCATTTTTCTTCTGGAGAAGTTCTTCCGAGAGTAGTGGAATTATTAAATATATGGAGTATACTTATATGCCATTATGTGAAAGTTGTGTTGGTTAAAATAGGTACATGAAACAGTCTGTTATTCATGTCCTTGAAAGTTAATAGTATAAGTTTAGGAAGACGATATATAAGGACGGGAATTCTACGCACAGACCACCTGAGTTTATTGCTTTAACCTCTCATATCATACCCCCTGAGTTCGTAGTATGTCAAAGCATCAGCAATTTGAATTATCGACAATTACTGAGAAATCTTGCATGGACATACCTATTACTAAATCCTTCCTGGCTAATGCATTGAACTCTTTTAGGCGCACATAACCAACAGAACCTGGGACATTCTTGACTTGCTCTAATCTGTAAAACACAGGGGATTTCGCTATAGATTGCCTTTGAATGGTAAAAGACTCCACAGGTCCACAGTTGCCGTGCTTGACCTAACGATATTGACAAATAAGATAAACCAGTTGGCAAGTGTGTCCTGACATTGATGCATCATAATCATCTGAAGTTTTAAAATAAAATCAATGTCCCAATAGAATATGACTAACCATGATACTGACAAATGTTTCACTTGGTCCTTGTAATAGTGACGAAGCTTCAAACTCTGACTTCCCTTTTACATCGACCCCATTAATGGACAGTAATTCATCACCCTGCCAGGAATTTAATGAAAAATGTGAAGTTTACATGCATTAATCCAATGGCAGAACACAAACGTATAATGTCAGAAGTCTAGGTACTGATTGTAGTAGTACAGTTTATGATCAGGTATTTCATCATTGTCCATAATAAATATCAGAAAGAAAACTGGAAGAAGTATTCTTAGATGCAGGTGCGTAGAAGTACTCAGCTAACAACGAGATAAATCTGATTTAAATAATGTGCCCATACAGGCAATTATCCACTCCAGTACCATTTATCTGCATGCACGTGAGTAATTTTAGCACAAGTTCCTTCAAATTTAATTAGCTATGAAACCTTGGAAGGATGGCCGATGGCATAACACTCGCACTATTGCTTTAAACATTTCTCAATTCTGAGTTCAGATATATATTGTACTATTACATAGTTTTTCAGACCTAAGTCGGCTTCGTTTAAAGAACACACCAAATGTAGACATTGTTAGATATATGAAGCACCCTCTGCCCCTCAAGTCGATCAACGAACATGTACAAGGCTAAAGATGTGCCAACTCAAAATCACATGGGACGAGTAAAGCTTGCTTTTTTAAAGAGCAAATCTCTACAAATAAACCTAGGAGTTATCAGAAGAAAATAAGCAATATCAGCTTTTTTACCTGCCTGACACCTGCAGAGTGGGCAGGACCATCCAATATTAGCCCTAGAACCTTCAATTTCATTGCTCCACTATCATCGGGGATTTCCCTGAGGTTTATCCCGATCCCAGTGATATCGTACCTTGCCATCTTCGAGAACTTTTGGCGATGATGAAGCCAACAAATGTCATGAAATAAGATAACTGAAAAGGTTTATAAGTAAAAACAAAAACAATAAGAAGACTAATTCGAAGAAAATTTCAACTCAAAATGTTAGATAATGATTCTAAATTTCTAATGGTGTGATCAGGTCAGAATGGTGTATCTTGCATACATAGAAATTGTCTTAACTAAATTACTTTGATTTGGTACATACTTTGACATGGACATATAGAACATATTTGTGACACGTTAGATGGCCGAGGCAACCAGTAGAGCAAGAAAAATCTCAACAAAGAGCAAGCAATAGATAACAAGAAGTTACTAACAATGAAAAATCGAGATATAACCTGAGAGCTTAACACAAAGGAAGAATTCAATGATCCAGGATACTTTATGCAAGATCAAATTAGAGTAATGAGGGAATATGCTTACCTCTGAAGGGGTAAGAAAACGTGTATAAGGGTCACCCAAACTTGCCAACATTTTACGGATAATATCATGAGCTCTTGATCTGGTCTGTATCGGGGTAGCTAAAATGTCTTCCTTCTTTTTCTGAAACCACAAAACAGAAACAATCAACTTTTTAACATGGATAAATAAAGTAACAAACACCTAGTGGAACATGTAACATAACACTACACCCCATACTTTGTTCTTTCTTGTCAACTAAGAGAGTAACATGTGTGTAATAAAGCCCTTCTTCTATTATTGAATCATAACTTTGCTAAACAGCATTAATTTCGGATGCACTTTCTAGTAGTAAACTATTCTCTGCGAGTGACCTCATTTAGTATTGGCCTAGGTTCTGTTATCCATCTTTGAGCTCTCTCATGTTACCCAGCTTTACGCTCTATCCTTTCTTGTTTTTAGATGGACAGTCTAGATTTGTATTACATACTCTTTCATGTTACTCAGCTTTCTTCATTACCAAATAGTACATTATTGATCATATATCAATCACTATAATCTAACAAGTATTACAAAGCTACAAAACACTAGAAATATTCACGCATATGGATCATAGGTCAGTCAATTTAACCTAACAAGTACAATTTACATAGCTGCAATAAACTAGAAATCACGCATAGCGATCATGTATCAATCACTATAACCTAAAAAATATTACAAAGCTACAATAGACTTAGAAATATTCACGCACCAGACCGTAATCGAAACCAGAGATGAACATAAATTAACCAGAATTAGAAATGACATAAATTAAAGCTGAACTGTACTGAAATCAACACGCACCAGCCACGAATCAGGAGACCATCGGTGCCGACCGGTATCGAGAAAACCTTCATTAACAATCTCCCAAGCCTCCTCCACAATCTCCTCGTTCGTCACCGTCTTCGTCGATTTATCATCGGCGGCATTAACAAAATACGCATCCTCGCGGCAATTGGATTCCTCTTTCGTATAACTCAACTCGGTGGTCGTTGGCGAGGGTTTATCCGGTGATTCAATTGCGGTCAAGTTCGACGGAGTTGAGCAGAAGAGGCCTAAAGAGAGTGTTACTGAGAGAAGTGCTGTGCTTAGTGTTTGAGTGAATAGTTTGGGGGAAAGAGTTGAGGTTTTGAGGAGAGGACATTGCGGTGGCGATTGTGGCTGAGATGGTGAAGATAGCGACGGCGATGAGCTGCAGAGGAGAAGCAGCCTCATCTTTCAGTCTTCTTTTTGTCTGTTGATGATTATACAGCATGCAGGCTGATTTTACAATTTTCTAATCTAAGGTAATCGTTGCCTTATAAAAATCAAATTACTGAATTAGTATATACTCCTGTCCCGGATAAATTACCTAGTTTGAGTTTTTAAATCAATATTTTTCAAATTTAAATCCCGATTAATCTAAACTATAATAATAAAATATTTAATAAAATTATATTATAAAAATTTTAGTTCTATATTTTTATATTATGATTCCGTCAAATACTTTATCATTATAGTTTAAGACTAATCGAGATTCAAAGTTGAACACTGTTGACTGAAAAAAATCAAACTGGGTAATTTACAGTGGGACGGAGAGAGTAATTTAAAGTTAAAACATTAGTTTCGAATTAGTACGGTTTAAGTCGTTTTTAGTGCATTTTGTACTGTCATCTGATTGAAGAAATGGTATATAATGTGTTGGTAGAATTTTAAACTATACGCGTAAGTCGTTTTTTGTGTCATTCACCCTCGAAACTATTATTTTCGTCTGAACAATATTGAACTGAATTGAACATAACCGAATGAAGCAAAACAGTACATATCTGAATTGAATTTATTTGTAATATAAAATACAACTAAATAAATCTCAACAAAACTGAACAAAAACATAATGAATTTGAAAAGAATTAAACTGATTTTGCCAACACTTAAACGGCAGCATGTCATTTCTCACCTTCTGCATATGATCATCTTTAACAGTTTAGTCTACCCAACATAACACTCTTGTAATTTACTAGTTCCCGTGAAAACAACAGTTTGAATCCAGTTACCAAGGCATATAGATTTGTTCCTCCGCCTACTTATGACCATGGAAATTCAATTGATGCATATTGGATTTTAAGCCCTCCTCCGACAACTTTGATGTACGTAATTTGTGCTTTTTATTGCCAGGGTAAACTGAATTTTAATCCCTCACCCTACAAATTTGATGTAGTTTGTTCTTTTTATTGGTCAGACACGTCAAATATGTGCTACTTAGAAACAACGGGTGATGTGCTTATAAACGGTGCGTTCTTTTTCAATGGAATGGCTTGGTGGGGAAACAACTTCTAATGAGGTTTTCAGCTTTGATCTTAGAGAGCAAAACACCTGACCTTATTGCACCAACTGGCACCTTCGGGCATATTAAATGAGTTATTTCCTATATGAGTGCACACATGTCCCACGGGGCATCAAAGTTTGTTTTTACACATTGATCGGCGGGATAGATATGTACTGAACAATTCAGTTTGCTCTGCAGGAAGTAGAGGACTGCCGAGTTCTACCTTGCTTTTGTGGTATAACATGATAATTCTTGGGGATGGACGCTTGTATGCTTGCAAGCATGATGGGACAGTTGAGGAACAATATGAAAACTGACCTGAAAATTGCCCTCTCTAATGGTAAGTACTTGGCTTACATAAACAACTTTGCTAGTTTGAAGTAGAAAAAGGATATCTTTTCTAATGATCCTGCTAAAAACTATCTGGAAATTATGCTTTCAGTTGTGTGATGGCGTCTTGAGTGTTGAGTTGTAAATAAGTAGGTTCTTTTTAGATACGAGTTGTAAATTTTTCATTTTATTATTTTTTCTTTCTTCTTTTGTTCATGTACAAGCAACTGTGCGAAGGGGTGTTACTACTACTTTGCAGGATAATCCATTTACTTAATTGGTTCAAGTAATATCATTGTACTCATCATGTGTACATATAGTGTGTGTAGGGTATGAGATATCTACATGTTTGGTAAATGATATAGTTTTGATATAATATTGATCAGTGTTGAAGGGGTTTTATGCAATTTTTTATAACAAAACTGTTATCAATTAAAACAAGAGTTACAAATTAGTGATAAAAAAAAAAAGTGTACTTCTGTGATTTTCAATTTAATGAAAATGAGTGGTAGTTTTGTAGTTTTATATTGTTAAAGTGCTAGGAGTAAAATACAAGTCCCAGTTGAAATTCGATGCATGTTACTTTTGGCATTCACGAGATTTATATCTTTTTAGATATGAATCGTAAACTTTTCTTTTTATTATTATAATTTTCTTTTTTAATTTTGTTCATGTACAAGCAACTGTGCGAAGGGGTGTTACTACTCCTTTGCTTAATTGGTTGAAGTGTACTCATCATGTGTACATATATAATGGGTAGGGTCTGAGACATCTACATGTTTGGTAAATGACTAATTTATAACAATCCCAATGATTAGGTTAAAGATCTAATAATGATTTCTAATATTATAGATAATATCAGACTTAGTTGGTAACAGTATCAATACCACCAAGAAACTTTTTTCTTTTTGGAAAAGTTACAAAATAGTGATACTTTTGAGACTTTATATCAAATAGGTGTGACCTAAAACCTTTCCTTCAATATAGTGAAAAAATGTTTGCAAATTAGTGATTTTTATATACTTTCTCCGTTTCATTACAAAGTTCCTAAGGGGACTATTTATCACGACCTTTGACCACGTATAGCTTTTAAATTACATTAGAGAAAAATATAATAAAATTATATTATGAAATATTTTCATAATATAATTTTATTATATTTTTCTCTAATACGAAGTATAATTTTATTATAGTGTGCCGAGATGAGATATGAGATATAAAGTTTGAACAAAGTATTTATAGGGGTGGAAAAATGCCTCAAACGACTAGTTTTTTGAAGTAAAACAATTACATTTTAGTCCTGTAACGGCTAGTTTTTCATATTCCTTTATTTTTTTTTAAAATCATTTATATTTTAGTCACATGACGCACTAGCACGGACTGGTGGTAAAAAGGAGCTCTTTTTTTTTTTTTTACTATTTTTCCATTTCAAATTCAATTACATTTTAGTCCTCAAGCACAATGTTGTTTGGCTGCTCAAAAATCTGATTTTGGAACAGTTTTTAGTGCGCCAAGTTGGTCAAATTACTAAAATGTTATTGTTCATCTAATGGGTACTAATCCGATATTAGGTCCTCAATCGATACCCTTAAAAGTTACGGACCCTAATAAAAAAAAAAGGAAATTAAAAATATAAGTAAGAACTAGACTTTGACTTGAATAAGGACTTGGGTCAAATATTCCTTAAGAGATAGAAAGCCCCAAAACTCAAGTCCTACTCAAATAAGGACGACCCAATCTAGAACGTCCCACGACCCATTAGACCATTAATATCGGTAAGGTGGTGGTCTCCTTTTGCACTACAAGCAATATCGAGTTTAGCGACGGAACCATCCGTCGCTAAACCACCCCGATCGGTTGCTAAAATTCGCTAGCGACCGATCGGTGTTTTTAGCGACGGATAAAATCGTCGTCGCTAAACCGTTGGTCGCTAGCGAATTAGCGACCGATGAGTAATCCGTCGCGAATTGGCGACGGATTAGCGACGGAAAATGAGGTTGACTTTCAGCAACCGATGACTTATCTGTCGCTAAAAGTCCCGGACTTTTAGCGACGGATGAGCCTCATCGATTGCTAAATATTAGCAACGGATGAGCGTTATCCGTCGCTAAAAGTCCGGGACTTTTAGCGACGGATAAGCCTTATCCGTCGCTGTATATAGCGACGGATGAGACCATCGGTTGCTAAATTTTATTTATTTATTTTTTATTTTTTAGATATAATAATGAGACTCAAAATCAAATGCAACCTGTTTAATTAAGCAACATGTTACAGAAATTCTATAGACCAAATAAACCAAAAAATAATCCAAAAAAATCATAATAAATGTACCAAAACCCTTCATACATATAATAATAATCATACGTACACAATACTAATCCAAAATAATATCATAGTGTACACAGTATTCATGTAGAAAATAGTAAATAAAGTCGAAAAGGATAGGGGTATCATGGAAAGGGAGGTGGAGGCATCCCCAGCTTCGCATACAGCTCAGCAAACATAGTAGCAAATTGTGCCTTCTGCTCAGCCTGCTCCGCAGCTAGCCTCTTCACCTCCTCATCCCTCTCCTGCAACTGAAGTAAGAGGGCCTGCTCTCGAGCGGAAGCTGCTGCTGCTGCTGAAGATGATGAAGATGTACTGGCACGGGAACGACGAGTTGGCCTCGAGTCCAATTCAGGGACGGCTGCTGCACTCCCAAGTCCCAAGCGACGGCCCTTCTCGTCTGGAGGATTCACCTCGAGGAAAATGGCATTCATTTCCTCAACAGTGAGATCCTGATCACGAATCCTGTCCTCGTAGGCCGTCTGAAATTATAAATCAAGAGTATAAGGTGTTAGTTATGTTGTTAATTAGTTATGAAATCATCAGTATTTAATAAACACATGTATTGTTGATACTTACCGCAATTGTTGTGGCCTCGTCACACAACCACTGTCCGTTCTTGGCCTTCTGAGATCTCGAGAACAGGGTGAATAGGAGACTCTCCTTATCCTTCAACTGAATGACACATGAAAGCATCATATACTTAGTTTGAAAGTTCGAAATGCAAGTAAATAACAAGTATAAGAATGATGAATTCACAAAGTTAATATACTTACCTTCTGCCTCACATGTGCTGTAGCGATCGACTCAGAGCCAAAACGGTGTGTCACCAGGGTACGTGTCCCATCATTCGGCTGCTTCTTCCGGTTCTCAGTGTTCTGGTCAGCCTGCGCCTGGACTCTCGCGTCAGCCCAATACACCTTCCACGCCTCCCAAATTGCATCTCCGGGCCAATCACCGGTACGTGGACGGTTTTCTTTCCACATTTTCTTCAAGCTATGAACCATGCACTTGTAAAGGGCACTACCGTGAGAGTTGAAGCTCCACCAGAGATCCATCAGCAATGCTTTCGGAAGGAAGAATTCTTTCTACACAATTACAAATAAACATCGAAACACATACGTTGGTGAATACTTAAAAAACATTCAAGTATAACAAGGGGAGCTAACATGTATCAAATATATAACAAGGGAAAACAACATCTATTCAGGTCTACACGTAATGGATGCCGCCTATCCATTCTAGTTCTAAACGCGGTCAAGCATATAATGGGTGCCGCCTACCCATACATAAATATGCGGTCCGACATATAAGAGGGCGCCGCCTACCCTCGCATGCATAGCGGTCGAACGGAATGTAAAAACATGGTATTTAAACATGCATATATTAACTCACCCTCAGCTCCTCGAAGAGCTCTCCCTTAATTTGGTCCGGGATGCAATGCCACTGGCTGCCACCCTCTTGCGGTGGGACCATTCTGTTCCATATTATCGAACTGAGTACTTTAGCAGCGTGCTCCCCATACAACCTGTGAAGAACAGGTAAGTCAATAGTGACAAGGTTAGTTCGGTATATATATATTAAAAGTTCGTAAATCAGTTAATGCCTAATACTTACTTCTCTTCATTGGGGTAAAGGACAGGGCGACCATTCCACATAAGACCATCTTCCGGCCTTTGAAAGGGACAACCGTCGTCTGGAACGTGGGCCCACGGGTCGTGGAGGGAGGAATGAGGAGTCGATCCCCTGCTCGACCCAGGTGGAGTCCCTAAAACAGTAGGGGAGCCCTGCCCGGTGTCCTCTTCGTCGGTATCATCCCTCTGGGACTGCGGGGTCATGTATCGTGGCCTCCTGGGTCGTGGCATCTGCAATACAAAGATCCGTGTTAGTACATACACAATTGAATATAAAACATGTACAATCAGAGATATAGCAAGGAACGACACTAGACATTCGGGTGGTCACGCCAGTAGGACTCCCAAACATCATGAAGGGGACTCGGCATCCACTCTTTGGGCGGAACTCCCAAAAGCTAGTTGGCTTTCCAAACCTCAAGTAAGGGAATCCTCACTGTACGTTCTAACATATTTGAATGCTAAACCTGACCAATGGAAGTTTAGTACATTGTGGCTAACGTTGTTTTTCACCAAGTACTCATTTTAATTATCAATTTTTTACATTGCATTATATATACTCCCAATATTTCTACATTAGAAATAAAAATACTCATATTATCTTCTAACTTTAATTTATCAATGAGTTATTTCCTTCATACTTACAGTTTTTTTAAACAATAATTACCTATATTTATCTATATTTCCATTATACTTGTACAATTTTCATTATAATAACTACTTACAATACACTATAATTACATATATTTTGCATTATAATTATGCAATTTGCATTATAGTAACAACTACCAATACACTATAATTACCTATATTTATCTATATATTTCCATTATACTTATGTAATTTTCATTATAATAAAAACTTGCAATACACTATAATTACCTATATTTATCTATATTTTCATTATATTTATACAATTTCAATTATAATAACTAATTACAATACACTATAATTACTCATATTTCCATTATAATTATACAATTTCCAAATCTAATTAGTAATTAGTATATCTGAAACAAAACTACACTAATTGACCAAACATAATCGAACTCAACTATAAAATACCCAATTCATCCCAAATCTATCAATTCACCAACTAAAACTTGTGCATCCCCCCTAATTTGAGCTATACAACATAATAGATACTAGTAGAATCCATACAATTCAATGAATTGGAAAAAAAAATGAAGAACACTAAAATTTCGACAAGTTAGGGTTCGAAATATATACCTTTGATTGCGGAAGAAATGGGCAAATAATCACGCAATTGAATAGCTACACTTGTTCCTTGATGAAAGAGCTTCGAAATGACTATAAGATTGATGGAAATGGTGAATAAGTGAAGAAAATAGGGGAGGATAGATTTGAGCCGCGAGAGAGAAGAAAGAAATGGGTTGGAGTTTTCTTTTTAGCGACGGATGGCGTATCCGTCGATAAAAAAGAGATCGGTCGCTAATTAGCGACCGATAATCTCATCCGTCGCAAGTTATTATTTTTTTTTTTATTAATATGCAATAGCGACCGATGGTTCCATCGGTCGCTAAGCTTGTTGACCAGATTAATAAATAAAAAAAAATTAAATAAATGCGACAGATGGGCATATCCGTTGCAATTTTAGCAACGGATGGACCTTTCCGTCGCAGTTTTAGCAACGGATGGACCTATCCGTCGCTAATTAGCGACGGATGAGCCATCCGTCGCTTGTTTAAGTACGCTCTAAGGCGTTTTCTTTTATCCGTCGCTAGGGCCTATTTATCGGTTGCTAAAAGACCGATCGGTCGCTAATTTAACAACCGATCGATCGGTTGCTAAAAGTGGTGGCTAAAATGCTGTTTTCTTGTAGTGTTGGTGGGTGGGGCCCACCACCTTACAATTTAAAAAAAAAATAAATAATGTTGAGCGACCAATTTTGGTCGCTCAACATTGCCACCAGCCACCTAAACCGGCTGGTGGCAACTGTGGAGGGTGTCCCCCTCCTATTGCTTATCTTTTTTTTTTCTTTGTCTTTAAATTTATTTGTGTATTATTTTAAATTAAAAAAAGAATTATATTAAAATTTATAATTTTTCTCCTCTATAAATAAAACCTAACTTTCTTACATTTTACATATTTCAAAAAATTCTCATTTTATTAATATAATGCTTAATTTGTTATTTCGGTACGGTGGAGAATTTTTCTAAATTAATTTAGTAATTTTATAATTATATTTAATTATTATATTATAATTATTAAATGATAATAAGAAATTAAATTAATTGAATTGGTTGGATGGTGGGTGGTCACGGATAAATGTTGATATAGGTGTTGTGGTGGGTTAGTTGAAGGGTGGGTATCTGGATAAGAGATAAATTAATTTTTTATTAAAAATTTAGATAGTGGGGTGGGTGGTGGGTGGTGACGGATATTATTGGTCTTATATAAGTTGGACGTCGTTGCTCCTCAAAATTAGTAAGTCCAATATCCCCACCTGCAAATTACATTTCGCCCGCCAATTATCAGAATCTCTCTCCACGACTGAACCCTAGGTCTAATTCACCTTCCATCTTCCATCAATTAGCCTCAAATCAATCGATCAATCGATCAATCAACAGTAATTGGAAAAGATGGTGCTCGCGGAATTAGGAGGAACCATATCGCGTGCTCTCCAGAAGATGAGCAATGCGACTATAATCGACGAGAAAGTGTTGAGCGAGTGCCTCAACGAAATCAATCGAGCTCTTCTCAAATCCGATGTCTAGTGCAAGCTCGTTTTGGATATGCAGAACAATATCAGGAGGATCGTTAACTTCGATCACCTTGCTGCTGGTCACAACAAGCGCAAAATCATCCAGCAGGTAGCTAGCTCATCATAAATTTAATTTAATTTAATTCTACTAGTATTATTTAATTATTTTTTATTTTTGTGACATGAACAATTTGTTTTGATTAGGTTATCTGATTTTTTCATTGTTGTTGTTGTTGGCAGGCTATACATAGTGAGCTGTGTAATATGTTGGATCCGGGCAAACCAGCATTCAGCCCTAAGAAGGGAAAGGCCAGTGTTGTGATGTTTGTTGGTTTGCAAGGTGAGCTGTGATTTTTTTAGATGGATTGATCTAATATGATTCCTTTAATAATTTTTGTTTCCTTTAATAATTAGAGTATGATATATGATTCTCAGGTTCTGGAAAAACTACCACTTGTACCAAATATGCTTTCTACCACCAGAAGAAGGGCTGGAAGCCAGCTCTTGTGTGTGCAGATACATTCAGAGCTGGTGCTTTCGATCAATTGAAGCAGAACGAGACTAAGGCTAAAATCCCCTTTTATGGGAGGTATAAATATGTACTTCCTGCTCTTTTTAATTAGTGTAGTAATGCATTATTTTTCATATATGCAGATGAACAGAGTATTTTTGGTGTCTTTAGAATAATGTGATGAAAATGCAGTTATTTCTATTTGAAGATCAAGAGCCTGTATGTGTGTGCAGTTAGATTGCCAGATTCAGTTGGATTTGTCGTTTTTTGTTCATTGTGAATACCGTGAGTTCTTGCATAATGCAGTTGTCATTGATGACTCCTCATGGCTCATATAGAATTAGGAGTACATGAGTCTTGAATGTGAAGTAATATCCATCAATTAATTTGCTGTTGACCTCCATACTTCACTTGCTTAGTATGTAATGTGATTATACAAGAACAATTTTGGATTCTTAGGATGGACATCAGTTATATTCACCCTGGGATCCTCATTACTGCACTTGCCCCTCACCCCTATTTTGGTTTTTGTGATAATGAATGTTGCAGACACTCCCCCCCCCCCTCCCTTACAGCTAAACACATGTAATTTATTAAAATCAATGCGTTTGTAACAGCTATACAGAGTCAGATCCTGTCAGAATTGCTGTGGAAGGGGTTGAAACATTTAAGAAAGAGAACTGCGATCTCATTATTGTTGATACCAGTGGACGTCACAAACAGGAAGCTGCACTTTTTGAGGAGATGCGTCAAGTGGCCGAAGCAACAGTACGTTTTGCCATGCTCATCTTTTGCTTAATGGAGCCCAACAATTAATTTTTTATATATAAACTGACCATTTGTTTTGCACATTCCAGAAACCAGATCTTATTATTTTTGTGATGGATAGCAGTATTGGTCAAGCTGCCTTTGATCAAGCTCAGGCATTCAAGCAAAGCGTTGCTGTTGGAGCAGTCATTATAACTAAGATGGATGGTCATGCAAAGGGTGGTGGTGCTCTTAGTGCGTAAGTATATAAATATAATTGCATTGAATCCTTATCTATAAACATGAACATGTATTTCACATGTGTAAAGATGAAAGTCCATACAGTATATGATAGTCCCCTTTTTCCTACCTTAGGTCCATATCCCCGTGTGTATGTGTGTTGTAGAATTTAAGAAATATGCATGCATAGTTTTGGTAAAGTTGCCGAATTGGCCATCAAGTATGCCATTATAATGCCTTTTCAGTCTGTTGCTCTTCTATCCGGTATCATATGCATATGTCTTCTTGTAATCTCCAAATGTAAAACATTCTTGAAATATCTTTGCAGGTTGTTGCTTTTACTTTCAAATGCTTTTTTGAGTCTTGTTTCAAGATAATATAATGTATAACTGCCCAGCTTTCATAGACTTTCAACTATCATTACATGTTATTCCGCTGATATATAATGATCTCTTCTTCCACAGTGTTGCTGCAACAAAAAGTCCAGTGATATTCATCGGGACGGGTGAACACATGGATGAGTTTGAAGTATTTGATGTCAAACCTTTTGTTAGCCGTCTTTTAGGTTCGTATCTCTTTAGTAGTACCAAATGCAGCTGTTGTGTATATAATATTGTTATGTGGCTGACTAACTAATTCTATTCTATTCTACTGTACTTGTTAGGTATGGGTGACTGGTCCGGGTTCATGGACAAAATCCATGAAGGTGTTCCAATGGAACTACCGCCTGATTTTCTTGAAACCCTTTCGGAAGGGAAGATCACTTTGAGAATCATGTACAAGCAATATCAGTACATACTGAAAATGGGTCCTATTGGCCAGGTTTGTACCCAACATCTCTGGCGTTCTTTTCACCTGCTGAATGTTTGTTTATCTTAATCCATACCATTATTGCTATCGAGCATTCACTTCCATTTACTGCCCATTCATTCTTATTACTTCAGTAAGGCTTTAGAGAAACAAGTAACACTACCCTTGAAGCATGGTGAACATGTATTCTTATCTTTTTTTTTTTTTTTGAAACGGCAACATGTATTCTTATCTTGTTTCAAGTCAAATGTCCTATGTGCTTTCTTTGCTGCATAGTGATGAGCATGTGTACCGAAGTTTCATAATGGTGTTATATTATTGCCTAATTATATTGGATCAAAATGGATCTTGGATTCCTGAGTCTAGAGACACATTCACCCAATGAGTGAGAAAAAACTAGTTTAGCTTCTTAATGAAGAGAGGTATAGCACTAGTGGGTACTATAGTGATGACAGGATAATGTTAATGCAACACCTGATGATATGCTTGTTCCTTTTGTAGGTATTTTCTATGCTGCCAGGATTTAGCCAAGAGTTGATGCCCCAAGGGCATGAAAAGGAAAGGCAGGCAAAAGTTAAAAGATACATGACAATAATGGATTCAATGACTAATGATGGTAAGTCTTCTCGTCAGTTTTTACTGAATACTTCGTATTTTTTTAAAGTACATTACTTTGTATTTCTGTGATTCCATTTTTCTGATTTAAATTAAATGCCTTGTAATGTAGAGCTGGACAGTACTAACCCCAAAATCATGAATGAATCCCGAGTTATGCGGATAGCTAGAGGTTCGGGTCGTCATGTAAGAGAGGTTATGGAATTGTTAGAGGAGTATAAGCGACAGGCTAAGATTTGGAGCAAGATGAAGGGAAAGATCCCCAAAAAGGGTGCTATGAGTGCCTTATCAAGAAACATGAATTTACAACACATGAGCAAAGTACTTCCTCCTCAGATGTTGACGGCATTGGGGGCTTGCAAAACCTAATGAAGCAAATGGGTGGTTTTCTATGGGTTCTGCAAAAGATATGGATGGGTATGTTCGGGGGAGGAGGCAAATAGAGAAGTTCTCTGTATATAGTAATCTCACTTTGTTGATATTGTGAAACGCTAGCAGGTTCCTTCCACTACTGGAAATGTGGGTTTTTAGTGTGGAATATTAGTGTCAGATTTTATTTTCACACTGATGTTTTTATTGAGCGAGAAACATTTGATACTGAAGAACATTGAATCCAACACCCGAGGCAGTGGGTCCACACTTTAGCTTCGGCTAATACTTCATCTTCAGTGTCAAGCCTCAAACACTAAATAAAATTTAAAAACTAATAAAATACTGAACTCATTTTTGGTGTCATCAAGACTCCAACAATAAAGAGAAAACAAAAACCGCATTTTCTAATCAATTTTAGTGTGTAGAGTGCAACACTGATAAAAAAAGAAGGAAAAAAAATATAAAAGATAAAAGACACGTATATAGGTAGAGATGACCACCGAAGAAAATGGTATAAAATTAATTTACTCTAACATTTTCCCGCGGTTATGGATTTTCTAACCGTTTACTATTTTAAAATACTTAATAATCATTATTGTTCGTATTGAAAAAAATGATAACTATACCAGTGGTATGATGTACCGTTCACAACTTGTCAACACAATTAAAAAATAGTAAATGTGGCGTTAAATATAAAATATTGAATGGTAGTTGTTATATAAAAAATAATTTTTGTAATAAAGTTTAAGGGTCCATAACTTTCAGTATTCCTTCTCTTAAATATCCTAATTACAGAATAGGTATTCACATATAAACAATAACTAAATAGTCCCTATTAGAATAAGTCAATTACATATTAAGACATTTTGAGTTGATCAAATTCAAATTTGAAAGAGATAATATCATTTTAGTTCCCTTTTAAAACATCCATTCTCAAAAAAGGTTCTCTTAGTTCAACAATTACAAATTATAACAAAATTCACTTTTTCAGTTGACCAAACCCAAAATGTGAAATTTTGATTTCCAAACCAAACATATCTTAACTTTCTTAAGATTTTAAAAATAAAAAATAAAATAAAACTATAAAAAACTAAAAACAATAATAATAAATAATTTAAAAAAACTTGGTGCAGCTTCAACTCCACCATTAATGGCGGAGGTGAGCTCTACCAAGTTTTCTGGTAGAGCTCTACTCTACCAGAAAACGGAAGAGCAGAAGCTCCACCACCGTGAGCTTCTGCTCCGCCTAAATCTGGCGGCGCAGAGCTATGCGATTAATGGCGGAGCTTCTGCTCCACCATTAGCCCCGCCTAGATCTGGCGGAGCTTCAGCTTCGCCATAGATGGTGGAGTTGAAGCTCCACTTCTTTTTTCTTCTTTTTTATTATTTTGTTTTTGTTATGTAATGAATTTTTAGATTTTTAATTAATATTCGGATTTATTTTAATTTTCTAATTAGGTTTTTCTTTCTTTTTACTTAAGGTTGTTTGGTTTGTAAAATTAAATTAATATTCAAACATTGGATTTGGTCAACTCAAAATGTCCTAATATGAAATTAATTTGCTCTAAGGGGGACTTTTAAGATATTGTCGATTAGTGGAACCTTAATCTGTTATTAGGAACGCTAACTGCCTTAACTAAACAAACTAATTTAAAAAAAGTTTAAAAATTCATTAAAAATAAAAAAAATTAAAAAAGAAGTGACGGTGGAGCTGAAGCTCTGCCATGGCAGAGTTCTGCTCCGCCAGATCTAGGTGGAGTAGAAACTCCGCCAGATCTAGGTGGAGCTGGAACTCCGCCATATCTAAGTTTTTTTCTAGATCCATTAATTAGTTTTTTATTCTTTCAGCTTTTCTATATTATTATCTTTATTTCTTATTTTTAAAACTTATAAAATTAGGACATGTTTGGTTTGAAAATTTTATTCTTTCAGTTTTTCTATATTATTATCTTTATTTCTTATTTTTAAAACTTATAAAATTAGGACATGTTTGGTTTGAAAACCAAAATTTTAGATTTTGGGTTTGGTCAACTCAAAAAATGCATTTTGTCCCAATATGTAATTGTTGGAAAAGATTACCTTTTTAAAGTTTAGGCCCGTAAGAGGGTACTGATATGATATCATCTCTAATGTTTAATTCAATAGTGTGATATTGAGTGCTTAGGTCGTTATGATCGTTTTTAGTCCAGATTTACGTGTGCTTCGGTCGTTCTTGCATAACTTATAATGAACGGCTCATGTTTTAGTAAAACCACTAAAAGAACCTTGGATGCCATGCAGGTGCCCTGACTAGTGTGTCTAGGTCCCTCACAGAGCGTCCAAGTCGCTCATTTTTAGTCCAGATTTACGTGTTTCATGTCCATCTTGCATTATTTAGAATGTAATGTTAATTTGTTAGTGGTTTTAGTGTTAAAACAACACCTTGGATGCCCGGTAGGTGCTCTGACTAGTGTGTCAAGGCACCCTCAAGGCGTCCAAGGCCGTTTGAGCGTTTTTATCCATAATTACAAGTTAAATCTCTTTGAAATTTCAGTTTAATATAACTTAATTATAACCTCAACTTCAACGTAAGTATATCAATTTCAATCCCATATTAGGTCTATAAATTTCAGTTCAACTACACATATAATCATACTGGATCATGGTCTATATGCAAACAATCATACGAATAAATGTGCGATGGTTGTGACTAACTCACTTAATCACCAATGATTTTATTATTGGTTAGAGAGCCATGTACACTTGTACTATGTACAACATGAACATGATAAGTTATGTTGATTGGCACAATGCTAATTACGACGATTAATAATGTTGTGTTCTTATATGTGTATGACCAACATCGTATTAGTATTAGTGCATAGCAACCAATACACGCACGCAAGAGACGCAACATGTATTTGAACATACAAAGTAGGTAATGGTTGTTTTCATTGACACTAAATAAGTTGCAGGTAGCCCGCGGGTAAACTGGTTGACGAAATGAGTAAATTTTCTTTTATATACACCCCTAATGCTAAGTATTTCGTTTTGGACGGGGAGGAATGGTTTTCCATGTTTAACAACATCACCTACCAACTTAACTGATGATATTTTAATTGAATAGGCAATTTATTTATTTCCAAACATTTAATTGTGTTTAACTTTAAAAAATAATCCACGCAAGTTGTACTTTCTCCACAAACTTTAAAAAGATAATTCGATTTTGTTGATTTTTTCAATGTTCAATTGACCTCGAATTAATTAATCATTACTCATTTTGAAAAAGATAATTTGAAAAATTATATTATAAAAGTGTAACTATCTCATAATATAACTTTTGAAATTATTTTTTTATAGTGAATTATGATTAATTTGAGGTCAAATTGAACATAAAAACATCAGCAAAACCAAATGAATGAGGTTCTTTAAAATTTTCCAAGCAATTACATCTTACATAAATTATGAGTATGCTTATTGACATTTTCTTAAAATTTCAATTCAAAAAAGAAATTAAATCAGTTATTGATCTTTTTTCACTTAATTTATTCTTCACACTAGTGGAGTACTGTAGTTTTACAATCCGTGTGCTTCTTTGTGGACCAATCAAAATCTCATAAATTTTGCATTTAGATTGTCACATACTCACATTCTTTGGTGTGAAACTTCTCGCACCAAATTGTTCTTTTACCACCACAATACATCCTTTCTTTCTAGAATGCTCTAATCTACACATTATTGCTCCACCAAAATTCCTACACCATCGCTGCACATCTCACCATATCTATGCTTTCCTCCTACTTCTCCATTCTCGGTGTCGGTGTGTTGTACTCGATAATCAGGTACATACATTTTGCATCCAATTATTACTTTCTTTTGTTGTAGTTTATTTTTCTATTACTTCTCAAAATTCTAATTCAACTATTTCTTCATCAATTAACAGTGACAACATGGAAGAGGAGTGGCAAGAGTGATGATTGATGGTGTTGGAAGAGAAACTGTGATGACAATACAAATTCCGAGTAATCTTTTTCTTCAATTAGTTAATTCTATGTATGCCAAACTCATCCTCTTATTACCATTCTTCATCCCCACCTAGCTCATCTTGTTCACGCTTGCAGATGCTTCACCAACCATGCCGCCTTTCGATTCTTAGGCAAGCGGGCCGAGATCGCCTTTCGGAGATGACAACAATGGTGTTGGCTTTTGGGAGTGAATTCCAAGTGCAGTTTCTTAGATCTAGGTTTGGGCTCAAGGGCTTGCTTAGTTTACATTAAAAAGATCAGTAATCTACATACTACATCTGTACTCTGTATTGTAGAATTCGTTTTGTCGGGAACGATTTGAACAGAGAGGAAACCCAACGGATTAACTCGCCGGATCTCGACCCGGATTCGTTGCTTTGCCCTTTTGCCTTAATTTCTTCTACTTCTGATTTTTTGAGCATGTTCATCTGTACTTTGTAATCTCTGTAACTCTTCAATTATATCAATGGAAGTATTGTTTTATTTTCCAAAAATAAAAAGTTCTAGTATTAATTTTTATGTTCTGCTTATTAATTAATTAATGGAGTAAAAGGTTATCAAACAACAAAATGCAAGAGGTAATCTAATAATTATTAGTTTATTACCATAGAATAAATGTGAAAAAAAAGGATAATACAGTTAAATAATTGTTCCAGATAAAAATAATTTTTGATACCAAAAAACTTCACTGTATCCCACTATCGGGATTGGCGGGGCAGGAGGCATTATTAGAAATCATCAGGCACAATTTATTATTGCGGGTGCAAAATTCCTAGGAAAATCATTAGCACTAATGATTGAGTTTTATGCCATACAACTTGGACTTACATTATGCACAAATATTTTATGCTCAAAAGTTATAGTACAAACTGATTCTAAAACTCTTGTGCAATGTCTTAACAGGGGGAGAGCAGGGGTTCTACAAAACGTACTTTGCACGACGCTTTTAGAGCAATGGATCGACTGGACAGTATCAAGGTGGACTTTTTGTATAGGGAATGCAATGGTGCAACCGATAAGCTAGCAAACGAAGTAAGGAAAAGAACTTTTGGACGAGATTTGACTTTAGAGAACCATTCAAATACTTTTGTGTGGGATATGCCCCAACTTGGTTATGTAATATTATTAACTCAGATATTTCTGCTACTTACATTCGGTCTGTAACGAACCCTTTATCAATTTAAATGCAATCTCCAGTTTCTCGAAAAAAAAAACTTCACTGTATCACTATCACGTGGCTGGCTGTTTGAATGAAAAAGAAACAAATTGGTGACACTAGTAATAAATTCATAATGTGGGGCATCTTATGTTAAGCTTCACACTATTTATTCACACCAAAGGTCATTTTAGTGTTAATTGTTCTGACACTAAAACCAAATTGAGGTGGGCCACGAGCTTGTCAGCTTCACACCATAAATCCACACTGAAACATCTTTAGTGTGTGACATTAGTGCCACTTTATCATTTTTCACACTAAACTAACATTTGTGTCAAAGGTTTTAGTGTCCAACAATATTGTCTAACTTTTGACACTAAAACCTTTTGGTGTGAAACTTTATGGTTTTGGTGTCCATTTTTTTCCACACTATAAGCCCTCAATTCTAGTAATTCTCTGGATTAATAATATTTCAATTTTCAAGTGTTACAAGTTTTGTTTTACCCAAAGTTGTTTAATCTCTTTTTTGTAATTTGTAGCATGATTTAGCAGTATAATTTTGCTTCCTGTGTTTATTGGCGGCTAGAACTTGAGTACCAGGGGCGTGAGTTGATTTTCCAGAGTTGTGCACGACCACTAATCATAGACTCATGGTATTGGTCTATTGGATATGAATATGATTAATCTAAGTGTTGATATTAGAACATGAATAGTTTATGACGGGTAAACCTGATTTGCACCGGTACTAATGTACGTAATTTTTATAATGTACAGTATTTGATATAGTATTTGATATTTAGATGAGTTCTACACTTCTACATCTACAGGAAGCATTTGGTTATATTTTAATTGGGTTTGATTGAGATATTTTGTTGAGTCTACACGGAATGTGTACCATGTAACCATGTTATGCTTATGCATATAACTAACCTGTCCTATTATGTGTAGGAGTGTTTCCAAATGTATTATGTATACTTCCAATGGTCCATATATTTAAGTACACATACGGACATACCTGGACCATATATACAAGCGGCCAAGACGGGAGAGCTAGTGATCAAGTCTGACCTATTTTAATCAGGTCGGAGTTCGAGTAGTTAAGGCTTGAGGATAATAAGTGTGGAATGGGTTCAAATAATTAACCAAGTCTGGTATTTGTTATTTGTAGAGATGGGCTTCCTTGGTAATTCTACTTTGTAATCATGAGTACATTTCATAATTTCGACTTGGTTAACCCTAATCAATGATTGATATTGGTTGTTGCCTAATCAATGAATCACTCAATCGATAGTATAGTTGTTGACAGTGCGATGGTGATGACAAGTCCTCAGATTGTACTCGTAATGATGATTACCCCTGGTTTTCCGTTGATACTTAGTTTGCATGTCAGAGCTCCGCATATGCTAGTTGAGTGTCTAAAGGTACCATTTTACGTACCCTGCTAATTTTTAATTTTATTTTTTAAACAGCAAACATTACAATAATCCTATATAAATCAAAATTATACCATCATTATTTCAATTCTAAACTACCTTCTAACTTCGCCACGAATTCAACCTTGCACCAAATAACCAATCAATTAGACGCCCATGCAAATACTACAGTATCCAACTTCATTCCTCATACACGTTTATTTACTGATTTATTTGGTTTCTTAATTAATACCGATTTAGTGGTTGGTGTTGGAGAGTCGCATAACATTTAATCGACGTTCAAAGTTGCATGGAATCCTGGGGTTATATTTACTGATTTATTTGGTTTCTTAATTAATAAGTACCGATTTAGTGGTTGGTCTTGGAGAGTCGCATAACATTTACTCGACGTTCAAAGTTGCATGGAATTCTGGGGTTATATAGTACAAGTGTACAACGAATATCAAACGACGAATTGAAAATGGACACATCGTGTTCGCTTTCTTTCCTCATGAAACATGCGCAACGCAACAACGCTTTATAGTTTACATTTTTTTTTTTACTGGCAATATATACTTTACATAAGTTAATTAATATGTTAGTAAATGTAATTAAGATCTATCTCTCTCCTACAGGATTTACCTTATAATCTCATACTTTAATACTTTTATTCGCTATTCACTATATATTTTGAAATTAAAATACTCCTCCATCTCAATAATGTAACCATTTTAACTTTTTCCAAATTAATATGGTTTCGACGACAGCTTAATTTTAAACTTATTATGATAAACAATATTTTATTCTAAAAATTCATAAAATGCTTAATTTCAATCAAGTACATTAAATTAATGTTTTCGTAAACAGATCGATAGCTCATTTAAATTTGGCTACAAATTTGAAATAAGTTACGTTGCTGCGTTTAATTTTTAGCTATAGTTTTAGCCCTCTCTAATTTCGTTATACTTTCTATATAGTAATACGTTTGATTTCAAATCATTCGTGCAAATATTTGCTCAACAAACTTAAAAGTCAAAACTAGAAGTATATATATTCCCACTTCTCTTCCCTCTATATATATACACACCAACCTAGCCGATTCTTATTCCCTCGCACACTCACAAACCAAATGCTATACATTAATTATAAGCTACTGATTGAGTCATAAAAAAGAATCCTCTTTCATTTTCACCATGGAAGCTCTAAACCCAAACCCGACCACCAAAAAAATGAGCGATGAAAAAATCATGGAATATCCCACATTCATCAACGGGAAACCAAACTCGTCGAGACGGATAAGTTATCACTAGAAAGCTCCAACCTCGAATCCGAACCCGACCCAGACCATGAAAAAATGAGCCGCCTCTCATCCGGTTCAACCATCAAACCCCTCGACACGGAGGAGTTCCGCAGGCAAGGTCATATGGTCATAGAATTCCTCGCGGAATATTACGAAAACATCGAGAAATACCCAGTTCGTTCCCAGGTCGAACCAGACTACTTAAAAGGACGTATCCCCAAGTCGGCCCCATACAATGCCGAACCGATCGAGGATATCCTCCGCGACGTCCAGAAAGACATAAGTCCCCGGAATCACTCACCGGCAAAGCCCGAATTTCTACGCTTACTTTCCTTGTACCCTAAGCATTGCTGGATTCTTAGGCGAGATGTTGTGCACTGGGTTCAACGTAGCTGGGTTCAGCTGGATGTCATCACCAGCCGCAACCGAGCTCGAGTCCATCGTCATGGATTGGCTCGGTCAAATGATGAAACTCCCAAAAGAGTTTCTCTTCTCTGGAGGTGGAGGAGGCGTCATCCAAGGAACCACTTGCGAAGCCATATTGTGCACAATCGTCGCAGCAAGGGATCGAATGTTGAAGACTAGCAAACACGAAAACATCAACAAGCTAGTAGTCTACGGCTCGGGTCAGACCCACTTTGCATTTCAGAAAGCTGCACTAATCGCTGGAATCTCACCAAAGAATTTTTGGGAGATCCCCACTGAAAAGTCAACGGACTTTTGGTTGACCAAGGAAGCATTGCGAGCCAAGGAGGATATTGAAGCATAATTGGTCCCACTTTTCCTTTGTGCGACAATTGGTACCACACCCTCAGCAGCTGTGGACCCTTTGGAAGAGCTATGCGCGGTGGCGGAAGAATATGGTGTGTGGGTCCATGTGGATGCTGCATATGCTACCAGCATATGCATTTGCCCCGAATACCGTGATTTACTTGATGGGGTCGAGAAAGCGGATTCTATAAGCTTCAATGCACACAAGTGGTTTTTCACCACGCTAGACTGTTGTTGCATGTGGGTTAAAAACCCGAAGGCATTAACCAATGCGCTATTGACTAACCCTGAATACTTGCGCAACAAGGCATCCGAGAAGAAATAAGTAATTGACTACAAAGACTGGCAGATTACTCTCAGCCGCCAATTTCGTTCCTTGAAACTCTGGCTTGTCTTGCGTAGCTACGGAGTTGCGAACTTAAGAAAATTCTTACGTAGTTACATAACAATGGCAGAGGATTTCGAAAACCTTGTTCGGGGCAACGATAAATTCGAAGTGGTTGTTCCGAGGGTGTTTTCAATGGTATGTTTTCGGTTTTTGCCTGAGAAACTCAAGAAGAGAGATCTGATGGAGGTGAATGAGTTCAATGATAAGCTGTTGGAGACGATCAATGAATCAGGGAAGATTTACCTGACGCATGCAAAGCTTGGAGGCGTTTATGTTATGCGATTCGCAGTCGGGGCGAGCTTGACGGAGGACAAGCATATCAAAACAGCATGGGATGCTGTTGAGGAACATGCCAATGAACTTCTCATGAACTTGAAGTCTTAGGCATGAGGGCATATAATAAATAAATAATGGTATTGAAGTAATTATGTGTTGCGTGATGTTGTTTAATTACCCTATATTCTTGATCTGCTCTATCCATCACTCTGAGTTGGGGTTGATGTAATTAGAATTACAAGGAAAATACTTATCTAAACTAGGTGTATATGTAGTTATAAATGATCCATATCGACAATTATTGTGGATCACACTTAATTAATGTGTTTTGTGGATCAATCCTAGCCACAAGGTCTATGGATGAAATGGAGTAAGTAATAATTTTCTGAATTAAATTACAATCATTCAAGACTTCAGGTTCAGAGAGCTCGATGGTGAACTTATTAATGAAATTGAGTAAGCAATACTTGGTTGTGCACGCAATTTTAATGTACTATAATCACATTACAAATACAATTCCAAACAAAAACAATCAGGAATGAGAACACACTCATCAGAGGATTTCAAAAACCTTGTTCGGGGCAACGGGAAATTCGCAGTGGTTGTTCTAAGGGTGTTTTCAATGGTATGTTTTCGGTTTTTGTCTGCGAAACTCAAGAAGAGAGATCTGAAGGAGTTGAATGACTTTAGTGAGAAGCTGTTGGAGATGATCAATGAATCAGGGAAGATTTATCTGACGCATGCAAAACTTGGAGGCGTTTATGTTATGCGATTTGCTATCGGAGCAAGCTTGACGGACGACAAGCATATTAAAACAGCATGGGATGTTGTTGAGGCACATGCCAACGAACTTCTTATGAACTTGAAGTCCTAGTCATGAGGGCATATAAATAAATAATGGTATTGAAGTAATATATAATGATTACACTGATTTAATTATGTGGTGCGTGATGTTGTTTAATTACCCTATATATTTTATTTTATTTTAAACGACAAATATTACAACTACATTCACGCTACTACTATACAATATCTTAAACTAACTTATATCTCCACACTGAAACCGCATTATGTATCCGCTGGGGATCAAACCCCGCACCTTTCCTTCACTATATTCTTGATCTGCACTATCTATAACTCTGAGTTGGGGTTGATGTAATTAGAATTATAAGGATAATTACCTAGACAGGTGTAAATGTTGTTAGAAATGATCCACATCAACAATTATTGTGGGTTACACTTAATTAATGTGTGTTGTGGATCAATTCTAACCACAAGATCTATGGATGAGTTCTATATCTGGTTATTTTAGGTAATAATTTTCCGAATTAAATTACAGTCATTCAAGACTTCAGGTTGGTGAATTTATTACAAGATCAAGTATATACATATATAAGAGACCGATCAAATTCTTGTCTAAGGTGGAAGGTCTACCACTTGCCATGTCTTTGTTTTATCTAAAGATGACAGTTCAGTTAGCATAACCCATTCATGTTGCTTTTTATTTTAAACGTTAAATATTACAACTACTCCTACACTAATGCTATACAAATTTACTTCTTAAACTAACTTTATAACTCCACCACAACTGGGATCGAATTCTGTTCAGTAACTCAACTCCTTACCGCAACACCAATCCCCACCCATTCATGTTGCTTAATTGCTTGTTTGTCGGTTTTGGGCTCTTGAATGGAGGAAATAGCATGAATTAATTACCCGATTCAATTGTTAGGTTAAACAAAAGTATCTTCATCCACAATATAATACAGTACTTAGTTGCGCACGCAATTTTAATGTACTATAAATACATTACAAATACAATTCCAAACAAAAACAATCAGAAATGAGAACACAGTACTCATCCGACTTAATTTATGATAATATGGTAAACACGGTGTGTGTTGCAGTCAGGATGAGGAGTGCAACAGCTGCAATAACTGACAAGATCGACCATGGACTATTAAAGTAGTTTCTCCTTAGAGTAGCCATCCACCTGTTACGTCGTCGACTGCAGTGCTTGTTCACTTTCTCGAAAACTTCCAGATAGCGAAAATCATCTCGGTAGTAAGTGACATGTTTTCCCAGCAGGTTAAACATGTGACAAACTGTATTATCGTCTCCAAGAGTATTTTCCAGAATTCCAGCATGTCTCAGTACCATAAAATCCTTGGAAGAGTTGAGCAAGCAAGTCATGAGGATGGAGTAATCTGTTACACATCTCCTGTCAGGATTGTTGGGCATCATCTGCTCGTACGCGATTAAGTTTCTCAGGAGCGTCTCAGTAGAATCTTGAACACACAAGTGTGATAGTTGCATGACTCCATCAGTACTAGTACTAGTAAAACTCACATCCATGTTAAGTACCCCTTTGGCCTTCTTGAATTGGATCCCCGAATCTTCTAACTCTGACGCTGAATTTATGGCATAGAATTCTGGACGTTTACATTGTGCAGCGGCTTCTAACTCTGGCACCGAATTTATGGCATGGAATTTCAGATGGATCTCGTTCTCACTACCTTGTGTAGCAGTTTCGCTTGAGAAATAAGCTCTATACACCTTTCCAAGAAGATGATGATGATCATCATCATATCTATCATCTACCGGAGGCAAGGAAGAAAGATCTTTCTTCCATGGGAGCTTCGAACACATCATTCTAACCAATAAACTCAAATCGACAGGTGAATTGCTCGACTCTGTCATGTCGAACAATTCAACTAAGATGAACAATGGCAACTGATTCTCGACTAAAAGCAGGTCAAGTAATACTCGATGGCGTGCTTGTTGCGAATGGAAGATGTAATCATTCTTGGACCTCAGTTCCTCATATTTAATTTTTCGTAACAGTTCAATCACGAAAAATCCATCAAGAAGCAACATCTCCACAAACCTGTCGGAATCTGGTAGCTGAATGAAGTTTGAGTAACAATTAGTAATTACGCGCTCGGTCTTCCAACTCCCTCAATTTCATGACGTAGCTCTCCACTGTCTGACCCTCTCTTTTTAGATATTATTCACAAAGATAGCGTACTTTGACCTGCTCCATGACTTTAACGTGATCCTTGTCATGGTGAACAGGACCAATAGCAACTAGGACAGGATCATAAGCACTTTCATTCATTTGGCGCAATTTATCATACACCTTGAATATTTTGGGATTGTAGGCGGCGGAGTTGGGAATCTTAGTGAACTTGCTTTCAATATCAACAACCACACTATCTTTTCTAAATTTTGGCATCTCTGCTGAAGATTATTTCCTGTACGTACGTACGCGCAAAATCTCAGGGAAATCATCTAATTGAACAGCAGAAATCTAATGACTATATAGCATATCGATACACTTCACTACAAGAAGGATTTTGAAGAACTGAGGATTTCTTAAAGCCAATTATTATAATTAGTTGCGATCGAGTTATGTTATTTCTTTTGCAAAGTACTGCCGTATTCTTCATTAATTCTTCCACGCTAGAACGCACACGTAATACATAAAGCTTGTTGGTGGGATTTAGAAAAAAAATTAAAGGTTAAATGTCCATCTAACTTTAAATCTTTAATCAATTTAAAATAAACCTACTTATAATTGTTTAAAAAGATAATTTCATATTTGCCCATGTTACTGTTAGATCACCATTTTGCATTTGCGTTCCTCTTAAACCAACAATTACATCTAGCTTTGAAAAGTTAGATTTTGGTTGACAAACTTATTGGTAACTGATTCACTATTCATAACATACAAACGAAACATGGCAGTCTAGATTTTAATTTATTTTACCTTTTTTTTCCAATCTCTTAATTCCCTTTCCTTTTTCTTCTTCTTCCTATCTTCTTCCTTATCTCCGGTACTGGAGCTCCAATCGAAACTCATCACAAATTCGATGTAATAAGCTCCGATCAAAGCTTATCCGATATGGAGCTACAGACCTATAACTCCAGTATGAAGCTGTAAAGATCCGGCTCCTATTTTAATTTTAATTTTTTAAATTTTTTTTAGAGTTTGCAATAAAATTTGGTACAATTTTGAAATTTGGAAATGTTTTCTGCATTATGTTGAATTATTTTGTGTGAATTAAGTGTAATTGAAAATATTTGAGGCTAATGTGTAATTAATTAAAATTGGAGTTGTTTGAATTGTTTGAAGAACCATTATTTGAACAGGGGCAAAATAGTAATTTCAGCTTCTAATTCGTCAAAAGTCAAGATCGTGGGCATGAATGTAATTACATCAATATAGTGAGGTAGTCATATGTAAAATACACTGGATAAGGAGAGCTGTAAATATCTTTGCTGATAAACTTGCTAAGCGTAGATTGTGATATATAATTCGGGGGTGGAAATCTTTAGGGAAAATCGCCACCGCCTTCTATTGTATCATTTTTTAACTTTGATAATGTTTAACGACTGAATGCATGTATTTCAATAAGTGACTCTAAAAAGGGGTCTAGATGAAAAAGACCCTTGTTTAATTATAGGGACATAGATGTAATAAGGAGATTTACTAGGTAGTCTATAGGTGGTTTATGAAATTTGACTTTAAGTTATTCAAATACGGCAAACAAAATGTCTAACAAATAAACACAATACAAAGTACTATATTACACATGATTAGTATATAATAGAATTATATTTAAAAAAATACTTAATTTTATTTCATGATATACTTTTATTGTATTTTTTTATTGTGTAATGTAGGAATAATTTACGGTCAAATTTTGAAGAAAAAAAAGTCAACTTAGAAAGTTTATTTGACTCTAAAGTTTAATACTTTGTTTTGCTAGACTTTTTCGAGAGGATTGGTTTAACTTCAAATTATTTTCAAATTATACGATAAAAATAATTTAAAATTTATATATAAATGAAACTAGAATGTTTACATTTTCTTAATATAAAATTTTTAACTATTTTTCTTATCTGATTTAGAATTAATTGGATGTTAAACTGAACCTAAAAAAAAATCAACAAAACAAAGTGTTACAATGACGGAGAAGTAATATATAAAATAAACTCTGAAAAATACACGATAAGTTTACCTTTTCTTCAAAGGGTAGGGCAAGAACTTTCTACTGATCGCCTGAGTCAGAGTGTCTGCCTGCTAGTGTTCAGCTGTGAGCTTGGGATCAGACAAGAAAGAATGTTTAAATAGAGCTGATAAATATTCAGATTCAAATTCAGTACCTTGACGGAAATTACAGACGGCCCCCCAACAGGCAGACACCCCAACAGCGTAAGAAGAAAAATGAACGAATAGTAGTAGTAGTCTATGGCTACGCGTTGTGACAGGGATGAGTCTTCAACGACTTGCAATTAAGTTAACCATGACATTGATGACATGCATGCATATGTAATACTACTAGCTACTATGAAAAGGATTTTTTTGGATTTGAGTAAAGATGGAAGTTGTGATCAAGTTGCATCGTCATTTTCCATTCACCGCAGCCCCCAAAATGATAAGTTGGACGTAGGGATGGCAATGGGCCGGGCTTTTAGAGGCCCGGTCAGGCCCGGGAAGACTAGCACCAAGCCCAGGCCCATCCCAGGGCGGGCCTGAACATTAGGCCCAAGCCCGGCCCTAGCCTTAGATTTTTAATTTTTATTTTTTTGCCAATTATTTAGTAATCTAAACGTTGTTCTTTTAGTTATTAGTTATGTAGTGTAGTATTAGTAGAATGGAGAATCTATTTAACTTATATCTTTTTGCTTGAGATCAAATATTTTGATATCACTTTATATCATTTGAAATTTATCATGAATTTCCTTATTTGACATATTAAAATTAGTTAATATTAATTAAAATAATTAATAAATTATATAAATATACTAAGAATATAGTATATAAAATGATTGTATATCACTTGAAAATCTTATAAGTATAGAAAAGTATTACAAATGTATAAACTACAACATCTTTTGATAATACAACTCTATAAATATTATAAATTATATAGTTATATATACATATTTATATATATAAAATATAAATACTATATATAATCACGGGCCGGGCCGGGCCTATGGGTCAAGATGTTAGGCCCGGGCCCATGGGCCTTGCTATAAGCCCAAGCCCGGCCCATGGGCTTCTTATGACCGGGCCTGGGCCCGGCATATCGGATTTTTGGAGTTTAGGAGAGCAACTTACCAAAGTACGTCATGATCGGATTTGGTTCCGTCTTGAGCATTTCCCGTGACATACCAGGAAATGGCTGGTAATCACTAATCAGTTAAGGATATTATTGCATCATGTTGATGTAGTTTATAGATGAAAATTTGCAAGTTCACTATGGAAATGCATTGAATGTAAAATTTTGTGTTGGCGGCATATATAGTAGAATTTGACTTACATAAGTAGTTATAAGGGTGGTTGAATGGTAGGTGTGCTGGAGTAGCAATGAGAGGTTAGGGTTTGAAATTTGATGAAAACATAAGTTGGTATAGAATGTTTGAAGTTACCGTATAAGGTAGTTAATAACTAGTGCACAAATAATTTGTAGAATAGTTAAATTGGCCGTTTTAAAAGTTTTTTTTAAAAAAAAACTTACATCCTATATTTAAAATTCCACATAGGACTTTTATATTTTCAGATTTATCTCGGCTCACATGACAAAATTCGTCTTTATGATGATTAGTGATTAATATGTGTGGTTTACTTTCTGGTTTATGTTACACGATGTGTTGGATGGGAAAATGGTAACCTTGTTCGTGGATACTGGGAGTTTTTAATATTAAATATTTTAAGGTTAAGTGGTAACCTTGTTCGTGGAATGGAATTGGAGTGTGAAAGATATATACGGGGTTCGTTCTATGACGGGGATATAAGATGATTTAGGTGTGGAGATATAAGATGTCTGTAGTAATGTACTAAAGTAGTTATAATATTTACTGTTTAAAAAAAAAATTAATATTAATCTCTTGTATTTACAGTTGTTGTAATGTACATTGTTCAGTGAGCAGTGCTATTGAACAAGTCTAATCGAGCTCAATATTATCGAGCTTGGCTCGAACTCGAATAAAATTCGAGCCGAATATAAGCTTGGTTTTAAAAAAAAAGGCTCGAGCTCGGACCATAATATTTGTACTCAAGTTTGGTTCGTTTGGCTCGAATGAGCTCGAGTCAAACTCGTGATAAAATTATTTTAAAATAACATGTAAAAATATGAAATAAAATGTTTTAATTAAGGAAATCAAGATTACGCGTTATAAATTAACGTTCCCACTGATAAATGATCAGTTATCAAAATTTAACAAAAATCAAACATAAACAATTCAAGAGAGATTGATGAGCTGAAAATATCGACAATAGTATGAAGGACATGAAAATATGTTGAACCTAACAAGCCAAGTTGAATATTTATCTAGCCCAACAATGCTCGGTTAATTAATATAATGTGCATAAATTTCTTCTCGACTCTCGAATTTAGCTCCAAAACCTTCTCAACTAATCATAATTCAATTCAAGCTTTAACGGGTCAAACCGAGCATGATGGTATTCATCTATTTTTTGTAGTCAACATAACATGGGCTGATTTGGCTTAGTTAAATTACTCATATACCCCTCGGTATATAACCATCTTCCGATTCCGAGTACAAAAAAACTCGGATGACTACAAACTACCACCACCGCACCCGCCGTCTCCGCCCGTGCTACCGCCAGTTCGCCGCCTTCACATTCTCCTTTCATAACATCCCTTCGAATTGAAGCTTCTATATCACGAGGTAATGATTCGATTCTGCTATTAATGCTCTTTTATCTTCTCACTTCGCTTCCAATCCCCTAATTTCGCTCGTAATTTAGCAACATAGACGATGAAGAATCAGTATACGGAAATTATGAAAGTTGTGAGTGATACCTGTCGTTTCATATGCACATCGCAATTCTGGAAAATGGCGGCCATGTGGACTTTTTCGCTGATTTTTTCCTACTTGAGGTTATTACTCTCGCCTAAATCCATAATTATCCCTCGTTGCTCACTGGATGATCGTAAGTTGACCTCGCCTTCTGGTGTTAAGCAGCCTGTGTGCATAATAACAGGGGTAAGTTTTAGTATACTAGCCATTGATTGATTATGTGAGAGAATGAATTTGGATCATTGAGTTTGAGGTGCTTTGGTGAATGCTGATTTGCAGGCAACGTCTGGCTTAGGTGCTGCAGCGGCTTATGCACTTTCGGTGGAAGGCTACTGTGTCGTTCTCGGTATGCATTAATGTCTACTTCATTTAGTTTTGGTGTGTGATTCACTATATATCTAGAGTCTAATTGAGCTTAGGTGAATAATTTGATGTGTGAGTTGCTTGACCAATCTGAGCTACATTGTGCTTTTCATGAATTGAGAGCTCCTTGAGTGTGCATATTTTATCTGATCCAGAGCGTACAAAGGCTGAGCTACTGCGTTGTTCTCGGTACTTAAGACACTTGTGCATTGAAGTATGCTGAATTTACTACTTATGCTTAGTTTTGGTGTCTGATTCACTATATCTATAAACTGGAGTTTCTACACTGTTTATGACTAGGGAAGAATTTAACGGGCCAGTTGCTTGACCAATATCAGCTATGTTCTGCTTGTCATCAATTGAGTGACTCCTCAAATATGCATATTGATGGAGATTCGTTCAAGTGCTCGTCCTATAATCAAGGAAGAAGGGTCTCAGTGTGAAGTACAATTGGGTGGCATTTAGCAAATACAATGAGGTTGAGTAGTTAAGTTTTGGTGTGTGATTCACTATATCTGGAAACTAATCAAGATTAAGGAAATAATTCAATGAAGCAGTTGCTTAAGCAGCCTGAGATACATTGATCTTGTCATGTATTGAAAGCCTACTTGAATACACATACTGGTGGAGTTTCGCTTAAGTGCTCAGTAATTGATAAAGAAGGGGCTGGGTTCGAACCACACTTGAATGGCAACCACAGCGAGAAACCTACTGCGGATTTGTGCAGCTCAAACTTTGTTGATGTTATCAATTAGCTGTCTCCATCAGTTTATTGCAGCTTGATGTGTATGCTTCTGTGATGAATAAATGTCGGTGCTAAATCAGTTTTTTTTTTTTATATTTGAATTTTGATTCAAGGCGTGCACAAATGAGGTCAATGTTCACATGACCCTCTATAATGATTTATGTCAGATTAATGCGATACTATATCCTTATAATAACATGCCTTTGTGGAAATGAATTTCACTGGTTCGTTTATACACAAAAGTGATCTTGTAATCTGAAAAACAAGACTAATTTTATCTGCTATTGTGGAGTTTCTTTTATGTCTGATCCTGATATTTTCATATCCTGCAGTTGGGAGATCAGCTGAGCTGTTATCTAAGGTGTGGTGCTCTGTCTTTTCCCTTTGAACTGTAACCTCTCTTTCTTTTGTTCTTTTTCTTTATTCCTAATTGATTTTTCTAACCATCTTTCTTTTAGGTTGTGTCTGATATCAAGTGTCGGAACAATGATGCTTGTCTAAAAGCCTTCGTGGTGGATTTATCTTCTTTCAAGTCTATCATTAAGTTCGAAAGCTCACTTCAGCAGTGGCTAACGGATTCGGACCTGCATTCTTCTGTTCAGCTCCTGATAAATAATGCTGGAATCCTAGCAACATCAAGTAGAGTCACCTCCGAAGGCTATGACAGGTATTAACATCTTGACATTGTCTTCATTTGTATGTTTTGAAGCGAGAAATGTTTATATTTCATGTACCTGGAGGTCTGTTAGCAACGGTTATTACCTGACGGTTAACTTCTCTAGATATGTTCAGTTTGATTTTCTTTGAGTTTAGTTCATTGTCCTTTTTCTGTATTTATCTACTTTTCTGTTCGAAGAGTTTGTTTACGAATTTAAGAGAACAACCAGATGAGGGTAAACTGATATCCATAAATCTGCAGGATGATGGCTACTAATTATATTGGAGCATTTTGTCTTACCAAAGTTTTACTCCCACTACTGGAGAACAGCCTTATTCCTCCCCGAGTAGTGAATGTTTCATCCTTTACGCATTGGAATGGTAAAATTTGATTGACCCTAATTGGTACTATTCTTATCCTTGATTCAAATGCAAGCATACTGCTTAAGTTTGGTCTTTGATTTGAAATGCTTCCCTGCTGCTATTCTTGATAGACGTGATATCTTTTTCTTACCTTTTCTTAAATTTCTCAGTTTATTGTAAGCAGGCAGACAGAAACACTGTCACTGGGAAGTTTTTCACAGGATCAAGCTGCTATCCATATGCCAGTATATATGAGTATTCTAAATGTAAGAACATTATCTTAGGAAATTTGGAAGTGATATGATTATACATCTACTTTTTCTAAGATGCAACTCCATCCATTTGCAGTGTGCCTTTTACTCTTCTCATATGAGCTTCACCGACAAGTTTCCCTGGTGAAGAAATCTCAACGTCTCTCTGTTGTGTAAGTGTTCAATCTGTGTGTCTAATGTGCAAGAAAATTTGACAGCTTTTACCTGATTATATTAGTTTCAGCCCGAATGCAACTCGCTCATGTGGTCCATCCCACTTTTACTGGGGCAAAAGACTTTATTGTTGTTTATTGGTTTTCATTGAAGAAACAATCAAACAATCCCTCTTGCTGTGCTTTTGGGCACATATCCTTGGTGCCAAAGATGTCATTTTCTTTGCATAATCTAATTGATCAAGAGACAAGAGCCAATGGTGTCAATAAAATGTGCTACATGTATTCATATGTGTCACGTGTTCAACACATTTGATTGTGGCACCTGGTAAGATTGGGGTACAAAATAGAAACAGAGGGCTCAGGGAATGCTAGTATCTTATTATCATCGGACATAGGGATATTAGTGGATACTGATACGCCAAACAAACAATTAGTGCATGTGAATCTTGTAATTGCATCTAGCATCTCGAGAGGTTTGAAATTGTTTCGTTTTTGCTTGATGTTTAGTTAGTAAAGTGTTCAGAACCAACTTTCTTCCTGCAGTTTACCTGATTTCTGCTCATTTCTGTGATCCTGATCATTTGACTGTATACGTTCAGCTCCATTTTCTGTCATCTGCAAACTGTTCACTTGTAATCATGTGTAAAAAATACTGATTTAGTTTTACTTTTGGTTTTGACGCTGCTAATGCCTAATAGTGCTGTGGATCCTGGAGCAGTAAAGACCAATATCATGCGAGAAATTCCCTCTCCTGTTTCGAAATTCGCCTACACTGTCATGAAACTTTTGGGTCTTCTGCAGTCTCCTGAGATAGGCATCCGGTCTGTTCTTGATGCAGCACTTGCCCCTCCAGTAAGTATACACTCTTTTAACATGTGATGATTGTCCTTCATGTGTCATTGTCACTTACTGAAGAAGCAATTTAATTTCAGGAAGTGTCAGGTGTCTACTTTTTCGGTGGAAATGGCAAAACCATGAATTCGTCTCTGCTCTCATACGACTCCAAGCTTGCTAAAGATCTCTGGGACACTTCCTGCAATCTGTTCCAGGAATCACACCAGGCTTCATGACTACTATATGAGTCTATAACGGTCTCTTAACAGTTTCGGGTTCTGAGGCCCGGCTTAAGTACCCAGTGGATGAGTTATGGACTTATGGCACAGAATGAAAATTTTAAATCCAAAAGTAAATTTAGGTGAGGTGGAGTCTTGAATAGGCCATCTATCTTTATGGATTGTAGTGCGAGGACTCGAGTTGAAATTTTGAAAATGTAGAACCATGGAGACAATAATTGCAGTACTATAAAGTATTTGAGGGTGGGTATGTGTAATTACTTTTTATGTTTAGAGTTAATCCACTCCCTTTTATTGGGCGGTGAACACGTACTTCATAGTTATCGTATTTTATACAGTGCTGCTGCATTTAACGAACGATACATTATATGTGTTCAGTTTTGTCGTTTGAATTGGATAGTGTTTTGGGGTTTTGAAGAAGAAATATCCATAAATATTTCACATTTTCCGGGCCACACTCCATATTTAAATTAAAACTTGATTTCTATTCAGATTTGATTCATTCAATACTCTTCAATTAAGTATTGTTTCGTCCAAAAAAACAGTTTATACATCTTTTATGTCTATTGGATTCATTTTTTAACTTCTGCGGATATCGTTCACAAGAGACATACTCAAAATATTAACAATTTTATTTTTTTATGACTTTTGTATTAAAATTTTGGGATTAAGTTTGACTTTATTATGAATGTAAAAATAGTTACGATTGAGTGGTCGAATCCAACCTAATAAAGAAAACAAGCCGAAAAGCATGACTCTGATTCTGCTATGAACTCGAAAGCTCCCACTTGTTAATATGCATTGCTCCATTGTTGTGTGGTAAGCTGTAATTTGTAAACATGAATATTCCCACTACTACATATAGAGAAAGAGTCAAATTATCCTAAACAAGAAGGGTGGGTTTGGGGCTTTCTAACTCTCAACTAGTAATAATCCAGCTATTTCTTTCGGTCCATTTAGCCAAGATTTAGAATCGCGTATTTGTCTAAGTGTGAAATTTACTTGGAAGTTGGAACTAATACGATATGATTTGGTGAGTATTACATCATATAAAAAGTATAACGCGGATGCAATAAATTTATCTTATAAATTTACTCGACCACGGAATTACACGCATGTCATGACGTCTATACCTCAGGTTCATCATCAACATAAAGTAACTTTAGAATTTGTTCGGTCGTCAATATATACGATAATATCTATTCGTATAAATAAAGTATATTATAGTTAATTCGTTAAATTTGATTAAAAAATTAAAACCACTTATGTTTCCACCGAATAAACTACTTTAATATTATTATCGAATTCAACCACTAAATCACCATGGATGACATTCAAATCAAATCCTCTCCCTAAAAGACCCCCAAAAAGTTCAAATTTAAACTGAACTACATGCATATTATGCATGCCATGACGTCACATACCTCGAGTTCATCGTTAACATAGAGTAACTTGTTCAATTGTAATTTTATACGATAATATTTATCTCATACAAAGAAAGTAATATTATAGTTATATTCGATTACAAAATTAAAACAACCACATATTCCCACCAAATAAACTACTTTAATATCATTATCGAATTCAAACACTAGATCGCCATGGATACCATTCGAATCAAAACCTCTCTCTTTCAAAAACTCCAAAAAGTGAAAATTTAAACTGAATTACATGCATGCCATGACGTCATATACCTCAAGTTCATCGTTAATGCAGATAACTTGTTAAGTCGTAAATTTATATGATTACACCTATCGCATACAAATAAAGTAATATTATGGCTATATTCGATTAACAAATTAAAACAACCACATATTCCCCGAATAAACTATTTTAATATTATTTTCGACTTCAAACACTAGATCGTCATGGATGCCATTCAAATCAAAACCTCTCTCTCAAAAACTCCAAAAAGTGAAAATTTGAACTGAACTACATGCATGTTGCGCATGCCATGACGTCATATGCTTGAAGTTCATCGTTAACATTTAGCGTAAAGTAACTTGTCCAATTACAAATAAAGTGATATTATAGTTATATTCGATTCGAAAATTAAAATAATCCGTATTTCCACCGACTAAACTAATTTAATATTATTATCGGATTCAGCCACTAAATCACCATATATTATTATCGGATTCAGCCACTAAATCACCATGGACTCCATTCTAATCAAAAATTCAAAATCCATCTAAAAAAACCCAAAAAAAAGTGAAAATTTAAACCGTAAAAAAATAAGAAAAGAAAAAGGACACAAAAACAACACAGTTTATTTAGCACACAGAGAGTGGGAGAGAGAAAGAAGAGAGAGAGATACTTTGAGAGGGAAGAAGGGTTTCATTCAGAAGAAAACTACTCCCTATAATTACCAAAAATCTCGTCGCCGCTTCATCAATTTTTCTTCGCTTTCTTCTCCAATTCACCATTACTGAGCAGCTCACAACCAATCAACCAGCAATTAGTAATCCGAGTGACTGAGTTTGTTTGTCAATTAATTTCTTCACTGATAGATAGACACTACCAATTTTGGATAACGGAACAGAACGTGTATTGATTGTGAGAGAGGAAGGCGAGAGGTGTCGTTTAGCGGTTAGATCTGTGTAGGATGAGTTCCGGCAGGGTGACCGGCGGCGGCGGCGGGATACCGGCGGGGTCGAAGAAGATGGTTATGAGCTTGAAGGAGATAGTCAGCTGTTCCGAAGCTGAGATCTATGCTGCTCTTAAGGAGTGTAATATGGACCCTAATGAAGCTGTTAATCGTCTCTTATCTCAAGGTCGTTCGGTTTTTATTTTTATTTTTTATGATTAATTGATTTTGTTTTTAGCTTGTTTTGCTGTTGAATTTGTTCCAATTGAGGTGTGCTAGTTTCGGCTCTGATGTGGTAATCTAATGAATGAGTTTTGAAAATGTTGCAGTATTTTTTTTGATTAATTTTATTTTTAGCTTGTTTTGCTGTTGAATTTGTTCATGATTGAGGTGTGTACAAGCACGCTGAGTTTCTGGCTGTGATGTGGTAATCCAATGAATGAATTTTGAAAGTACTGCAGTTTAGGCTTGTTAAATTTGTAGAGGTCTTTAGGCTTTATTGGTTTCAAATTTTGTGCAAGTGGACAGCCATTTTTGGGGATCATGTTTAGCTTGATTCCGTTGCGAGGGTGGAATTGAGCTACATCCAGCTCCTGTATTGTATGGTACATTGAGAATGTTGATTTTGAGCTGTTTCACTTTTTAAAATTTTATTTAATTGCCTTTGAGCTTGAGTAAGCTAAGTTTTGTGTGTGAAATGGGTAATCGATTGAACATTGTTGATGAATTTTGAAAAGATTTTTTGGAGAAACTGTTCAGATTGTTTTTGTTGCATGAGTGATATGGAGCTGCATCCAGCTCCTGCTGTTTTGTTTAAATTTGATTTTTGGTTAATGTCATAGTATGTCATGACTCATGATATCTACTTGTTATAAAAGAGGATTTAGTTGCTACTTGTGGTTTATTGGTGGAGGGATTTGATTGCAGCCTAGTATTCGTGTTGACAGTTCTTCATGACTTATGCTTATGCAGATTAAATAAGCTCATTAAGGCATGATTTTGAATGCAAGATGTTAGGTTATTTAACTCTGCGATGTCTTTATAATTATGTATTTTTGGCATTCTGCTTTATGTCTGTGAGGATGTTGCTTTAACAAGACATAAACCTGTTAAATTCACTGTCTACATATAGCTGGATATTCTTAACCATATCTGATATGATTTTTATTCTGTTCAGATACATTTCAAGAGGTGAAGACTAAAAAGGGGAAGAAAAAAGAGGTGAGTTATCGGGATCACTACTTCCATTATTAGTGCATTTGGCTCTTTATGTGTCATCTCAATGGGAGATAGTTTTTTTACAGGGAGAGGTTTTCTCATCTGCACTCTACTTCAGGTGTAACTTAACAGGCTAATGGTTATCTTAGGCAATATTATCGCAAAGACCTACCTAGTAATTGACTCAAACATGTTGGATTATGAATAATCTGTAATTTAATGGGTTGGTAGGGTGTCTTAGACATATATTATTTGCAAGGTCATACCTGTTAATTCTCTTTTAAATTTTTTATCTGAGGTGTCACTGTTGTGTGTGTGTGTGTGGGGGTGTATTAATTCTGCTGGTTCATACTCCTTCAGGGTAAAGATACTACTGAATTTAGGGCCCGTGGTGCTAATCGAAGTGGCAAGAGCAGTGGTGGTGATCGATATCTTGGTCGTGGTGGTTCAACTCCCTATTATTCTTCTGGTACGTCTAGCTTCAGTCTCTATTTAAACCAGTTTCAACACAGAAAGTAGTTTTAACGATGTCTTATTCAGCAGACCCTGCACCCGTCCACGGGAGGTCCACATATAAGAAAGAAAATGGATCCTCTTATGCAAGTGCTTCAGCAGCTGGCATGTCTGGAATTAATAGAAGTGGAGGACCTCCAGGCCATAGGTTTGTTCTGATGTAACCTCTTGAAGTTAAATACTACATTTGTTTTGTAACTGGGCCCAGCAATTAGTATAATCATAGTAGTTTGTACAAATGTGCTATTTACTTCCCAGGACTATGTTTTAGGTGTCCTTTGCTGATACACCTTTTCGTTCGAATTTTCTTTTCCCTTATAACCTGAGCCAATATGCTTTCAAGGAATCCATTACTATTATGTAAGTTGTCCAGTTCCTGCATTGCTAATAATAGTGATGGTGATTAATAGGAATTGGAACATATCAGCCTTTTAAGTGTCAGTGAATCCGAATAAAATGTGCATTTCAAACACATGCTAATTGTAAGAGTTCATACATTGTGGCGTAGTGTCCGGGCCTTCCAACATGGTGTCAATGCGTTACATTTTTGGTTCTTCACTAAGCTATATAGTTGCTTCACAGCCTGATGTTCTTGATTTTCAACTATCACATTATGTTGGATGATGTCATCATGAGCCTCAGTTTATTTTCATTTTGTTTATAATGAATATTATGTTGCAGTGATGGTGTCTCTTCCGAAAACAAAGGCTCACTGTTGGGCAGCACAGATGGATCATCTGGCATACAGCCACCATCAACATATCACTCGGCCTGGGTGGGTGTTCCTGGTCAGGTGTCCATGGCTGATATAGTGAAAATGGGCAGACCTCAGAATAAAGCAACTAATGCTGCAAATGCATCAAATAACAAAGTTCAGGGTCCTTCAACAACCACGCCACAGCAATTTCCTGTCGGGGAGGAGTGGCCTTCCATAGAGAAACCTGCTGTTCCCAAAGAGGTTTTTGTCCCTGCAAGCACTGTTGAGTCCACTGTACATCCTGAGCCATCTGGTGTTCCTTCTGACGGTGTAACTCATGATTCTGAGGAAGAAGAGGATCAAGAAACATACGATGATGACATTGAAAATTCTGGAGCGGATGATGTGGAATCTATTTCTGACTCTACCAGGATGAATGCAAATGATGATTCAAGAGAAGCATCAGTATTTGAGAATGACTTATATAAGAACATGGATGCTTACCAGCCTCAAGCTCATGAGTTTGAGCGCCATGAAGGCAAGAATTTTCATTTTTCCCCTGTACACAATGAAATATACATGACATTATTTTCCAGTATTAAGTATAGCATATATTGCTAACCAATCCATTTTAGTAAAGAAGTTAATGATTTGACCTTCGTATGCGATCGTAAAAGTTTGCTTTACATATGAATGAGTTTATATGCCTAAAATGTTCTAGTGGAAGTTGCCTTATTTGAATAAAGATGGTAGGATAAATGGCTGAGTCAATGGCCATATGATCTCTTTAATGATTGTCTGTAGATGGATTTGTGAAATCCAAGTTTAGTCTATTTGATAATTTTGATAATGGCTACTTGACTGGTAACATTCACCTTGATGTTGCAGATGAAGATGGTGTTTCAGTCACATCACTCAACAGAGACTTGCAACAATTAAGAGTAGATAAGGATGATGATGAGTCTCCATCTGGTGGAAATGTGCCTTCTGTGGTGATCCCTGATCATTTGCAAGTTCAGTCTGCAGACTGCTCACACTTGAGTTTTGGTAGTTTTGGATCTGTTATGAATGTTGCACGTTCTTCTGGATCAGCCGCATCTGTACCTGCAAAATCTAACTTGGAAGAGAGCAATAGAGAAGGTGATATTCAGTCTGTCGGACATCCAGATACTAGGTATAAGACTTAATCAGTATGTTTCTCATTCTTCCAATTTTCTCATGGCCATCTGTTCTGATAATGAGGAAATCCTGTGTTTTACTGCCGATGCAGAGATGCCGAATATTATGTCGATGATTCCCATAGAAATGCTTCTGATGGAAATCTGTTCCACAGAAGTGGTGCTAGTGTGGGGGCCTATGATGCATCTTCTACTTTACAAACAGGAGACGTAAAGCCCGAGAATGCTGAAGTGTCTCATGCAGATCAATATTCGTTCCCTTCTTCCAACCCTGGGTACTCCTTCGATAATGCGCAGCAATTAAATGCCGCTTTCAGTCAGACAAACTCTGAGATGCAAAATCTTGCTCAGTTTTCAAATGTTATGGTAAGCAGCTGCTTCATTTTTTTACATCACATGATGATTAGGTTTTGAGTACTTTTTTTAGCTTTGCAACTGGAAGAGTCTACTCAAGTTTATTATTATTTCACCAATTAATGAGTGGTCTTCTATTTGTATAAGCCTATAAAATGTTTAGTACGACCAATAAAAGTTGGGTATCATAAATACCAATGATAATCCCCCCGTTTGGTTCTGGGCACGGAGATTAAGGTATAAAAGTGTATGTAGTGAGTGAGTAAAGTCGGTTATTCAGTGCACATGGGTTTGAGATTTGCGAAAAATGGAAACAAGACAGAGGGTAGTATTAGTACATTTGTTGTGTCCCTGCTTTATTTTCATTATGTACAACGTGATGTGCAAAGTTCATCATCCCATGATTTTCGTGTGTGCGTGCATGCGTGTTATATAGTGCATTACTATGAAAACCTATATAACTTCCATATTGTAAACAGTTTGAACTCTTGAATGCTTGACAGTATGGAATGTCACAATTTGATATTTTCTACTAGCGCTTTTAAAGTCCAAGCTACTAGTTAGACTAAGAAGGATCATAAGCTGCATTAGGTGTTGCAACGTGGAGAGAGATAATTCATTGTTGATTGCAGTTTCAAATTTACTTGTTATTAGCTGTCTTATGTTTGGACTTCAACAATCTTTTCATCTCTCTTATGTTTCTTGTATTTTCAAACTTATTTGCTTTTGTACGGAGTTATATATAACGAATTATTATTTCTAAAATTGGTACTTTTTCTGATGGAAATTATGACGGTTTGTGAACAGCAGTCATATCCCAATTCTCTGCCAAGCACAGGGTTGGCAGCTAATGCCCACCCCAGTAGTGAATCTGAACCTCAGTACTCTCCATTTCCAACGCACACATTGGGGGTAAAATTTGGAAATTCTATTGCCAGCCTAGGTGTTTCAATGTCTGAGGTACTACTTTGTTGAAAATGCACATCTTAATTCAGTATAAACTTGAACATATCCATTTTTCCCATTTTCTATATCCATTCCCATTTCATGCTTTGTATCTGGTCTTGTTTTGAGAAACTACAACTGCGAAATATGAATCTAGAGATTAATGTTAATGTGGTATAGCAATTATTCATCACATTAAGGTGGTATATGTAACTCAAATGCAGCTTCAGTGGTTAGTGTAGCAAGTACAGTAAGGTGGTATTTGCAAACCCATGCAAACTTAGTGGTTAGATTTGGAACATTTCAAGCTTGCAACCAATTCGAACTTCAGGCACACTGTCAACTGTGGTACAAAAACTTCCAAACATGAGATGGATACTAGTGATTTATTTCCCTAGATAAAATTTTACTTTCAGACAGGCAACAAAGTGAAGTTGATGACACGTTTAATTAATTTCCTCTTGCTATTGCTATTGATCCTTCAGGGTTTGAAGACTCCGAATTTCGCAGCCAACCAAGCTGCTCAACAGAACCCATCGGGGGCTAATGTTGCTACAGGGCCTCCATTGCCTCAACATCTGGCCTTACATCCATATTCTCAGGCAGCTCTGCCTTTGGGCCACCCTTATGCCAACATGATTGGTTATCCTTTCTTGCCGCCTCAGAGTTATACCTATATGCCTTCTGCGTTTCAACAAGCATTTGCTGGTAATAGTACATACCATCAATCTCTTGCGGCTGTTCTGCCTCAGTATAAAAGCAGCGGTACTGTAAGTACTATGCCTCAGTCTGCTTCTATTGCTTCCGGGTTTGGTGCCTTTGGAAATAACGCTACTATCCCGGGAAATTTTCAAATGAATCCACCTGCTGCAGCCCCAACAGGCTCGACTTTGAGTTATGATGATGTTTTGAGTTCTCAGTACAAGGACAACAACAGTCACTTGATGTCGCAACTTCAGCAGGTACTTCGCTTTTGCTTCTGGACTTAAATTGATTGATGCCTTGATTTCCCTGATAGAGTTATGTGTATTTACCTGCGACTGCCCTTGTTCAAAACTATATCTGGTTTCACATTATCAAGCTTGAAGATACATTCAAAATAAATTTAACGGCTGGGAAAGTAGAGATCATGGTAATGTTTTGAGATCATTTCAAAAGGTAGCTTTGGAAATACAATGCAAAAACTCTGAAGTAAAAAGAATTTTATAGTGATTCACATAATCAAGAAAATTGCCTCATTTCATTTTTGTTGATAGAATTGTTTTGAGATTTTTTTTCTAGACTTCTGATTGTGATTGATGATCTCTCTCCCTTGATAGTGATTTGATTACACTGCAAGTTGATTCTCTTTGGACTAAATGTTTTCCAAGATAGCATTCCGCAGATCGCTTCTTTAATATTTGATCTGGATTGTATAATTTGTACATGTGTTGCTTATCGTTTACTGTATGTTCATTTGATCAGAATGAGAACTCGGCAATGTGGATGCACGGAGCTAACTCAAGAACAATGTCAGCCGTCCCTGCCAGCACATATTACAATTATCAGGCACAACAAAGTCAGCAACAACCTGGTGGTGGATTCAGGCAAGGAGGTCAGCAGCCGGCTCAGAATTATGGGACTCTAGGATACCCGAATTTCTACCATTCACAGGCTGGTATGTCGCTTGACCAAGCTCAGAACCCAAGAGACGGTTCACATGGAGGGCCCCAAGGGCAGCCGAAGCAATCCCAGATTTGGCAAAACAGTTACTAATCAAGACATGTTTGCGTCCTTTTCGCTTGTATTTTACATATATCGTTTGATGTAGGGACTCTTGAGTACTAATTTCGTCCTTTGTTGTCAACGTATGTTTTCGAACTTACTTCCACATCTCTCAGAGAGGTTTGTACTATTTAGCAGCCTGAATGTTGAAACATCTAACCCTGTTTACTGGAGTTACTGTCAGTTGAAGCAATGTGAAATCTGTGTCCATATTGTGTACTCCATGAACTTGCATTTGGTTTCTAGGCCTTGTTTCTCAATTAAATTCGAACTGGTATTTGGTTGGATATATGTATATGGCATGCGGGTAACGCAAAAGAGTCCGTTTTACTTTTAGATGCATAAGAATATACTAGGCTGTACAGGTCTATAACCAACCACTACAGACTTCAGTTTATACTAAATTGGTTCGGCATAAAACTGGTCATATTGTGATACTCCAGTCGGAGTTTTCGGAGCTCCGGTAATAAAAATAAAAAAAGAGAAAATTGATTATAAGGGTTCAGTATGAAGTAGGATCCTCTTGTGTTATCAATTACATTTTAGTCCAAACTCAATTATATTTTAGTCCATTTGAGTTGACCAACACTTTAAACACCTTCCAACCAAACATGATTTAAGAAAAATAAATATTTTCAATCAAAAATTAATTTAAAAATTTTAAAAATTAAATAGAATTATAAAATAAAATAAAAATTAAATATTTAACAAGATTCATCCATCTTCTTCTTCGCTAAAGTTTCGGTATTGAAAAATTTAGGTATCGGAGCTCCGGTGCCGGTAACGGTGGAGCAATGGTTGAGCTGCTGCTCCACCGATCTGGTGGAGGAGCAAGCTGTTTGCTGCACCGTAAATGGTGGTGGAGCATCTTGCTCCACCGTTTGCGGCGCTGGAGCTCCGGTAACGGAAAAAATTACGATATGATGAAGATAATTTTTTTATTTTATTTTAGTTAAGTTTTTTTCTTTAAAATTTATTTTATTATTTTAGTATTTTACTTAGTTTTTCTTTTAATTCTTTATCTTTTTTATTTGAAAACACTAAGGTTTATTTGGTTTCATCAAAATTCAATTTTGGAATAGTGAATTTTTGTTGACTTTGGACTAAAATGTACAGTAATTGATAAATTAAAGTGGTTCATTTCGTTATTAGGGACGCTAAGAGGGTATAAAAAAATAATGGACCCTAAAAATAATATAACAAAATTATAATGCCATGTTTGGCTAGCAACTTGTGAATAGTGAAGTAAAAGCTGGTCAACTTTTTTTTTGGACCCAAATGTAATTGTTGTATTAGTGGGGGTTTGGATGAAAAGTGGCCATATAACATTGGTGCCATATGTAATAACGTCTTATTCATGACCTCAAATCTTTTCAAATGGATTTTCTAGCTTTGGTGAAAAAGTGGCCATATAACATTGGTGCCACATTCTCGTTGTAATTATATTTCATTGGTGAAAAAAGAAAAAAAAAAGATTAAGTCCATTTTACTTTGCATTTAGTTTTGATATTCAACCTTTTTTTTTTTACCATAAGTGTTTATTAGAACTATATCCAATAATTAAAATTTATTATCATTGAATATCTATTAATAAATCGATAAAAAACAAAAATATACAGGTAAATTTTAATATTTCTGGTTTGGTATGAAATCGTTTTGGGCTTTAGGTTATATTAGAATTGTTGAAAAATGCATTATGAATTATAAAAATAAAAGCAACATAAAGAAATTATATTATTATGAAAATACTTTAAAAAGATATTAGAATTAACAAATGTACCCTATCGAACATAAAAAAAACTGTACATCGAGTGTTTCTCCGGTAGTATAGTTTGTCATAAGTTTAACATTTTGTTTCATTAATTTTTTTAGGTTTAATTTGACCTCAAATTATTCTCAAATCATACGATAAAAATAACTTAAATTTTACATTATGAAACTTACATTTTAATAATAATATAAAATTTGTAATAATTTTTCTTATATATATCTTTTTTAAATGGAATTGAGAGTTATTTTGTATATAATAATAATAAGAGAAAATTACATTCTAGGGGTTCATTAGCGGTATCCATATCATTTTAAATTCCACTAGACTGGAAATATCAAAATTGGACAACTAGTGGCACAACAATTATATTCTAGTCCATTTTTAGGTTGACTATCAAAATTCAATTTTGACAACCAAACATGCCTTAAAATTTTATTTTAAAATAAATTAAAAAACAAGCTTACATGCATAAAAACATACGGAGTATCTTTTAAGTTTTTTTTTTTTTTTTTTTTTTTAAGTATATTTAACATATATACATTACAAGCTTACATAAATATTGTACATATATTTTAAGTTATTTTTCTGAATAACTTAAGGCTTGTTTTTTTATATCCAAAAGAATGTATTAAGTGAATAAACCATACATTTATATAAATTTTATTTTATTTTTTGAAAACTAGGCCTTAGAAGTTTTTATTTTTTTATGTTTTACTTTTTTTTTTTTTGTGTACTGGTGGAGTGTTGGTGCAATCTTAGTGAATGTATTCAATTTACTAATCAATTTTATAATTCAAGAGCTCCGATTTAATTTATTGTCCATTTTTTTTTATCTGGACCTTGCATACATTGAGCTCTGAGTATAGGTAAAATAAAAAAAATTAATGGTTAAAAGCGTTAACATAAATTGGAACTTTAAAGAAGAAGAAAAAAAACATTATATATATAAAGTTAAAATAAAAAAATTCATGTATTGTTTAGGCATGTTTTTTTTCTTTCTTTTAACTTTTAAGGCCTTGTTTGCTTGCAAAATTTGATTTTGAGTGGTCAACACTAAAATGTGATTTTTGACTAAAATGTACTTGTAAATGTGATTAATTGTCACTAAAAAAGTTATGGTAATAATTTATATGTGATATACTTCATCCATTTCATTACAAACTTCATATTTGATCAATGATATTCATGTTTGACTCGTATACTATACCTAAATTATATTGATAAAAAATAGAAAATATTAAAATACTACTAACTTATAAACTTTAATGATATATATTTAAAAATGAAACTGCATTGTACGTGTAATTTATGAGTAATGTACGGTCAAAGATGAGAAGATGGAGTTATTAATAAAATGGAGTAATTAATTTCCACCCAATTTAAAAAATCTGATGTGGAAATCTAGATTCTAATCCAATCAAGTCTAGTCTAATCAAGTTTGTAAAATAAAATCAAATTCCAAGACCGATTTAATATGCTGACGAGAGAATCTATACTCTACTACCAAGTTCTCGAATAAGTGCTCCACTGAAAGGCTTCTCCTCTGATCCGAGACATTTCCAGTTCTCACTTTCTGCTTCCCTAATTCACCGGTAATTTTCCATTCTCTCTCTAATTTCCTGATTTTCAATTTCTCGAGATGCATTTACTGAAGAAGAAGAAGGCAATGAAATACGCGCTGTTTCAGCTTCTATGGCGGCAAATACCTCAGGATACGAACAATTTGGTTGTTTGCTTTTGATTTTTTTTTTCATCAATATTATCTGTACGTTTGTGTTTATTATTATGCTTTGCTTGTTATCGAAGAAGCTTCTACTATTTACCCTATGTAGTTGATATGTTGTTACTGCTTTCTGATAATTCAGTGATTTGGTGAGCTACTGAGCTACAGTTCGTTAGGTAATTCGTTTTAATGTGATTTCGTTTGTGGAACTGTTGATGTATGTATGCTATGGGCATTTTAGTTTAGTTAATTCACCCTGATTGCGTTTGATTTGTTATCAGAACTGTTGGTGTATGCTGTGGCCATTTTTGGTACTGTTGATGTGTTTCCTTGTAGATTTGTTCTGCTAGGTGTGACATTTTATATGTAAGCACACACAGAACAAAGTGTCTCGGTGCATAGCTAGTTACACACGTGCATTAAATAGTGCAATCATGAGAATTTTATGAATGTTGAGTTGAGGTGTTGTTCTGATAGAGCCGTAGGTGTCTAGAATGATACCATGTTTGAGCGTAGGGACAGAGAAGTTCCTATTATCTTACGGAGCGATTTAGTTGCATTTTGTGTCATGGCTAATAGCAATGATTATTTTGGGGAGTGGAATTTAGTTATTGATGTGTTAGAAAACCTTCTAATAATAATGTATAGCTTCTCCTGAACACAACAAATCAATTGTTGAATGCTGAGTCTGCGACATCCCAGATTGGTTTCAGTTGTTTCTTTATTAGTACTTTTGATGTAGTTCTTTATCCAAATGTTCTGATGCTTTTGTGTGGTTGCCATGGCTAATTTAGTTGCATTTAGTATCATGTACCATGGCTAATTCGTTAAACACGAACACGTGCAATCATGAGAATCTTATAAATTAGGAGTTCAGGTGTTATTCTGATATATGGAGCCGTAGGTATATAGAATGATGGCATGTTTGAGCGTAGCAATGACTATCTTACGGACCGACCTAGTTGCATTAAGTGTCATGGCTAATAGCAATGACTATCTTCATATTTTGGGGAGTGGAATTTAGTTACTGTTGTGTTAGAAAAGATTCTAATAATGATGTATAGCTTCTCCTGAACACACACAAAAAAAAAAAAAAATCAATTGCTGAAATCTGAATGCTGGCACAGTAACATCCCAGATTGATTTCAGTCGTTTCCTGATGGTATATTAGTACTTTCGACGTAGTTCTTTATCCAAATGATCTGATGCTTTTGTGTGGTTGCCTTCTGCCTTGCATGTGGTTCCACAGGTGGCATACTCGCTCGAACCAGCTAAACACCCTGAAGCAGAGTTGTTCTTGTACTACACGTGACAAGTTATTGGAGAACTTGGACTGAGTAATTTTTGAAAATATGCTTGATTAGAGCTAAAACTCAGAAAGCTCCTACTCAGTTGTGTTGAATTTGTAAACATATTCTCACTGATCGACACAGTGCACATTGTCAGTTGTTTAAGCTTGTTGAATGGGTGTGTGCCGAAGTTTCTCTTATATATTTCCTAACCACACCGGGAGAGGCATGTCCCAGTTTGAATGCATATGAGTTACAGCATGAGTGGATCAGTTGAGGAATGTTCATCCCATAACGATAGAATGAAGAAACCTGAGATGCATAGAGGTACCTGCAACAAGGATGTCATGCCTGGAAGTCAACTTTGGACAGATGGACTTATTTGCGCGTTTGAGTTCATCAGGGGCCATAAGAAATCTGTCACAACAAAACCATCTCCGAAATCGCAGTCAATTCCTCATGTTGATGATCTTAATATGAAAAACCACTACTTCGACGAGAGGACCAAACCAACTTCTCAAAGGCTAGGCAGGAACAGTTTTTCCGAATTTACATCTCTACATGAATTGGATGCTCAGCGAGCAGCCCCGCGGCACATGGATGGACCGAACTCTCCTTTAGACAGTTTTCATCCCACTGATGTATGTGAAGGTAGCCGTTGGGTTCCAATAGGATGGTCTAGGATTTCGGAACTAGTCCAAAAAGTGCAAGTTGATGAAGGATGGTCCAATCAGGTGGTGAATGTTATGGATGAAGAAGATGACATCACTGTTGCTGATTTAGCTGCACCATACTGGGAACGTCCTGCTGGGCCCACATGGTGGTGCCATCTTACCGCTGGTCATCCTTCAGTAGATGCATGGCTCCATTCTGCCCAGTGGTTGCATCCTGCAATTAGTACTGCTTTGAGAGATGAGAGCAGGCTAATAAGTGACAGGATGAAACATCTCCTTTATGAGGTAGCTGTCCACTCTAATAGTCTAATCCATCCATGCTCTTACTCACTTGATTGTTTACGTGGTAAACATTAGGCACCTTGGTCTGCATTTTATGAATGAAGTTAAATTTAACACGTCTTCAGGAAAAACTCAATTTGATTTGGTCATAGTTCTGTCAATATTTCTCAGTTCTGTTCCTCGATACAACTTCCCCTCTTTCTCATTCTTCCTCTGCTGATCTAGGTGTGCTTGGTGATGTGTTCTTTGATATAAAAAGCTTATGCATTTATATTTACTATATTCGTCAGTAGACTGGAGTTATGTTATGAGCTATGTTTTTCACTTCCTGCAGGTCCCTGTGAGAGTTGCTGGAGGTTTACTATTTGAGCTTTTGGGACAGTCCCCTGGTGATCCTTATGTGCAAGAGGATGATATCCCTGTGGTCATTCGTTCCTGGCAAGCTCAGAATTTCCTTGTAACTGTTATGCACGTGAAAGGGTTTGCCCCTAAAATCAATGTTCTGGGCATCACAGAAGTCCAGGTGTGTTATTTGATTGAAATTTCCACTGAGCTTGAATGATGCACGATTTACCATTAATGTGACTGTTATGTTAGGATTGCTATGATTTTGGTGCTGTTCAGTGTACTCATTTTGAAAATTCATTATGGATATTAAGATATGGAGAGTGAATAATTATGAACTCATTTGATGTGCTTCTTATTGACTATCTTATCTATTTGATGTGTATGTCTGTCCCTCATTCTGCAACTTCTGTTAACATCATTGATATTTTCTCGACTAGGAACTTCTTCTTGCTGGTGGATACTATACTCCCAGAACAGTTCATGAAATAATAGCACATTTAGCTAGCCGCCTGGCTCGGTGGGATGATAGGTGAGAGAGCTGCAATTCATTTGGAAATACCTTTTTACTTCATTATAATGGATTGATTGTTGATTACACAGGAGCATATACCACATATCTATATCTATACTGTATTGATTAAGTACACGGTTTTATTTTGGGGAAGCTGCTTTAGCTTACAATATCTTGTGTTTATATCTATGCAGTATTCATTATGTACACATCTTTTTGAGTTTATAAAAGGCGCTCATTGTGGTTTAATGAATTACACTTCTATCACATCAATACCATCCTGGTATAAACACTCCATTTGTTGCGCATAGAACTAACAACTAGATTGTGACATGATATAACAACTTAACAAATGTCTGGGTTTGAAAGCACATAAAACTGAATAGCATGACCGCGAAAAATTGCAGGATGGTTTTCTTCCTTTACTGAAAATCCTTTGTCGATTCAAAAGTAGATAGAATATCTATGGGGACATTTTGATGTGATGTCTGAACAAACAATCATTTCAAATTCTACAGCTTATTTGTTGGTTATCTAGCTAAGCAATTGTATATTACGAAAAATAGTTGCATCGAGTTTTGTGCTTACAGTTTAATGGTCTGTCTGTCTTTTATTTATTTGATTTTCCTTGAACCTAAGGTTATTTCGGAAGTCCATTTTTGGGGCAGCAGATGAAATAGAAGTCAAGTTCATGAACAGGTACCTTCCGCTGCTACCTCCATAATATCTCTAGTCTCTCCCTCTCACCCATTTTCGCTAATGAATCAATAGGAGAAACCATGAGGATTTACATCTTTTTGGTGTGATACTGAATCAAGAAATAAGAAGGTTATCAAGACAGGTAAGTATCCATTAATTTCTTCTCTCGTACCGAGGTTTTATGTAGAGTTTTATTGGCATTATAGTCATTGAGATTTTCCTCTGTCATTGGCGTACTCGTATATCATAAAGATAAACTTAGAAGCCATATATAAAATGGGTGCAGCCGTGCAGGCTTCATGTATCCTCAAAAGCTTTCTACCAAGTAATAAGTTTCATTGATTTCCAGAAGAGATCACAGGTTTATAAATATAGATCTAAAGAGACGCCTTTCATTAAGTGCTGTTTGCCAAGAACATCAACCAATTAACCACTAGTTTACGACCGGGGGGGGGGGGGGGGTGGTGGTTAAAATGCCTAGGTAAAATACATGAACCTTCAACCGGAAATCATCAGGAGGATTTCACTTGTTTTTTTCCCATATTCATGGGCCTGTGCTACAAATGAGCTATTAATTGTATCACTCTAATTTGTATGTTTCGTATGTTTCCGTTCCTGCTCCTTACAGGTTATTAGAGTGAAATGGTCACTCCATGCAAGAGAAGAGATCATATTTGAACTTTCTCAGCAGTTGAGAGGAAATTATACAAGAAGTTTGCTGGATGGAATTAGAAAGAGTACAAGGGAAATGATTGAAGAGCAAGAAGCTGTCCGTGGCCGCCTGTTTACTATCCAAGACGTCATGCAGAGCACTGTCCGTGCATGGTTACAGGTTTGTATCATCTCTATGATGTGACACATCAAAGTTATAATCTATGGTATAGAATCCTTGTCATAAGTTCTCTTATGGATTTCACATAGAAACATGCTCTACACATTTGACAGGACAGAAGCCTTACAGTTACTCACAATTTAGCCGTTTTTGGAGGATGTGGTCTTGTTCTTTCCATCATCACGGGGCTGTTTGGTATCAACGTGGATGGCATCCCTGGAGCACAAAACACACCATATGCATTTGCCCTGTTTTCGGGACTTCTCTTTTTTATAGGTATGACACTAATTGTTGTTGGGTTGATCTATCTCGGTTTGAAAAAGCCTCTCAAAGAAGAGCAAGTTGAGGTTAGGAAGTTGGAATTGGATGAATTGGTCAAGATGTTCCAGCACGAGGCCGAAACTCATGCACAAGTCCACAAGCGTGTCCCTCGTAATAATTTGCCCCCAACGGCTGGGGACAAGTTCAATGCAGATGCAGATTACGTTCTGATAAGCTGATCCTATGGAAACGGATTACAACTATGTTTTTCCGTTCCATTTTTTGGACTAACGTGCCCATTACTAGTGTATATAGTTTGTATCAAGCATTTCTAATTGTACCGTGAGTTACATTTTCTTAATATGAGCTATTTTTGGTTTAGACTGCTGTTTTGGTGTATTTTATTCCACTTTGGCTTTGTTTAGCGCTACTTTTAGCTGGCTTTGTAGTTTTATTTGACTATTTGATCAAAATAATTCTCTTAATCTGTGGAGTAAACCAACTAGTGTATCCACTCTCTGTTTCAGCAAAATCTGATGATGTTTGCCCCCCTCTTCAAAGTTTAAGTTTTATTTTCCTTTTTTTGACTTGTTTTTTTTCTTTTGATTTACATGTTAAAAGAGTAAAGTTGTAAAAGAAATGAAAATGTTGAGTTTAATAGAGGATGAAAATATAACCTACTCTACTTCCTACTCTTATACTCCATCCATCCATCAGGGTATGAGTCATTAACCTCTTATTATATACTACTTCATCCTTTATGCCATTCGAACATACTTATAAGTTGTAACTCCCTTATACATAAAATTGTTCCGTGGCTTTCTTTAGATGTTAGAAGTAATCGATGTGACACTTTTTAATAGAGAATGTAATCCAGATATGTGAATTCCACATTCTATATCATAGAGTGTTGCAATGGTCACGTTCCTAAATCTAATAATAAAATAAACGCACTTGCAGTTGTGGATGATTATGTTATCGGACGAAATTGGGTGAGGAAAGAAATGAGATTTTCTGCAAAGTTAGAAATGAAATGTGATGGGTTTATCCGGTTACAAGTTACAACAATCGAGCCCATCAAGTCAAAAGGCCCAAATTCTTGCAAAGGCCCATTTATATTCAGCCACCATCATCACCCACCTAACTGAATTTTGGAAGAGGCGAAACAGAAAGCTGACACCTCAAACCGAAACACTGACGCGTCAAAATCGAATACTCTACCAAATATACCATGTTGATTCTTCGAACTGTTCACTCTCGCCTCTACTCTCCCTCGAATCTATCGGTGAGCTTCATTATTTCACTCTCCAAATTTCAATCAGCTAATCAATCGATCGATTCCATTAAACAATTCCTCGATTCCTTCTTAACTGTGATTGTTGTGTTTCAGGTCTCGTTGATTTCACTCTCGCGAAGCTTTTGCCACCGAGCCAATGGACGGTATAATTTCTCTTCGACCTTCGTATAATTCAGTAGTATTTTGATCTGAATTGAATTATCGCACTTCATTATCATTTCCTGGATTTTGCTTTACTATCTGTGATTATTTTTATTATTTGTGTAGTTGTGCTTCGATATCTCCTAAATCTATTAGGTGTTCTCCATTAGCAAATTAGTTACGTTAGTAGTTACTGATATTGATTTCTAGAGGGAGGATTGCGGTTTGTGTTTATGTTACAATTTATGATGACGGTATACGAATTTGTGGTGTGGAGATGTTATGTGGTGTTTATGGAGAATTTTGTAATTACATACAGCTCAAGTATACCAGTAGCTGATACACTTCGGGGCCGTGAAGGATTATCATCGACAATAAGCCGTCATAATGGCTTTAGGACCTTTTGTACTGGCCAAGGTGCGTTGAGATCTATGTTTAAAAGCTTACCGGTCCACAGGGTAGTAGTTCTTTTGATGTGAGATTATGGTACTTGGTGCGATAATAATGAATAGGAAGAAGACGGATGGTTTGTTACTTTGTTTTTGATTGTAAATTTGTAATGGCTGATGGAACAGAATACGTTGCCAGGCAGCAAGGGTTGTTCTTTTTATCTAGTCCACAATTACGTTTTGCAGAAACGCAGGGAGAACGTGAAACCTTGATCATTAGGAAATTAGATTTGCTAAAGTTCATTCTTGAGTGGAGACAATCGAGCTATCTCCACTTGTTTTGAGATTTATAGATCAGGTCCTTAGTTCATTGCTGTGATCTTAAATGGCGTATTGTTGTCTGTTTTTCTAATGATGATGAGATTTGGTTGAGGTGGACTTTTTATTGACGAGGGATTGAGATTTTGGCTCATCTGAGTGCAAAATATCCTCATGTTAGCTTGCAATTTTATTTTTATTTTTATTTTTAATTATGAAACTGAATGCTTCCTGTTACACTCTACCTTCTTTCTTTTTGCCTTCTCTGGAGAAAGATGATTGTTTCGCTATGCAGAAATACACCAGTTATCTGTTCTCATATTTGGCATTGATCTGTGGCTCTGTGCTTCTTATTTTCAAATGCAAAGTTTATATACTCTTGTTGCTGATATATTTTCTCCTCCTTTCAGATTTAACAATTAAAAAGTGTGTGCCATGCAATGCAAAAGACCTGAAGCCTATGACTCAGGAAGCAGCTGACATTTTGATAAAAAAGGCATGAACATAAATTCACTTGTTCTTCTCCATATGATTTGTATACATCAGATTCCTGAGTTGGTATTTTCATTTAGGTTCCTGAATGGAATCTGGTCAATGAAGGTGGTGGTTTGAAGCTGCATCGGTCATGGAAAGTTAAGACTTTCGTGAAAGGAATGGAGTTCCTTCGTCTTGTAGCTGAACTAGCAGAATCAGAAGGTAACTCATCAGTTTATCTTGTATGGTTCAGGATCCAATATTTTCCACTTCAGCGCTAATCTATTGTGTAGGTCATCATCCTGATCTTCATCTTGTTGGATGGAACAACATACAAATTGATATATGGACCCATGCAGTAGGTATGGCAACATACAAATCCTTTTCCACCAACTGATGTAAACTTTATTCTACTTGAGATTCAGTCTATTTGTTTACTGTGTAGGTGGACTGACTGAGAATGATTTTATACTCGCTGCTAAGATCAACAAACTCAATCTCCGCCCCCTTCTGAGGATAACACCTATCAATCAATGACCTGACGGACAGACTTGGTTTATGCAACTTTAGAGTTTAGACTATGCTTATTAATAATTTGTGGGATTGTGTTGAATATTATCTCAAAACTCTTTCAAGGTTCTCACAAAATCTGGTGTTCTTTTCTTTATCAAAATTGATAAGTTGTGCCTAAATTTTTATACATGCATGACTTCTAGCTTCAAAGTTAGAATAGCTTTTACACAGGTCTTAGGTAAATTCTTCCAAGAAGTCGCCCAAACACTACTCAGTAATAAACATTAAAGAATAATCAATCTCATGATATATCACAACATTGTTACAACTTACAACAGAGCATGCTAACAATACATAAGCCCCACATATTCTGCAGGGCATTTTCATCACTACAACAAACTTTTGGTATCCAAGCTTTTCAACACAGAATCAGTCCAATCTAGGCAAAGTTTTCATATCTTCTGGATCTCAGGCGTTGGCAAAGTTTTCATATCTTCTGGATCTCAGGCGTTGACTAGTACTACTCTCAGTGTACATGCTCTCGGACAAGTTGCAGGTCTCAAAACTGAAGGCAGCAATTATCTATATCTAAACTGTCGTTCTTTTCTGAGGCGGACTTGTATCTACTCTACATACATTACCCTGCAGCGCAAGAAGATGTGTAAAGCTACTGTGTATAAAATATAAAAATCTAAGTAAGAGTAGAGAAACAAGAATGCTCAGGTAAAGTAACGATATCATTATGCGAAACTGCATCTTACATTCTTACTCATATTCTGCCAAACTTAGGGACTTTCATTTCATAGAGAACAGTTTCCAGCCTCTTCTTGCCACATGTTGTTAGAACTTAGAAGCTTAAAGTTCAGACAGGCTCCTAATTTCTCCTCTACAACCAAAAATCAAGACAACATGCACTACTTTTACCTGCATTATCCACTGATCGATTGTTTTGCTTAGCATTACATGCGTACTAGTTAAGCAAACACTACATGCATCAGCAGCATTTCTCCTGCTCTCTCCCAATTGTTATTTCAGCTATTTAGCATGCCAAGAACACACACACACAAATCAAACTCTTAGATTCAAAGCTTAAGCAATCGTGCCACCAATTCGATAACCATCATTGCTAAGGACTGACTAGATCATTTTAAGGAACCAAAACACTTGGAAACGCAATCATAAATGGTACTTAAACACACTCACATTGCGTAACAGACATCAGAAACTACCTGAACGGAAGCTTCACCCGTCTGTCAATGGCTCATCGGCTTCTGCAACAACGCGGTCAAGTACACCTCCCCATTCTTCACTCCACTCCCATCCTTCTTATCCATGACACTCCATTTCACAATCTTATACCCCAGCCTGTTAATCATAGGCTTAAACACCTTCTCCACATCACCTTTCTTCCCGAAAAATCTATCCAACCAAAAATACCCACCGGCTCTCAACACTCTGTCCACATCAAACAGCAAAAACTCCATCACCGTCACCGGAATCCACCTGTTCACCGCCCTCCCACACCTCACCAGATCCACCACCCCATCGAAAACCGGCAATCGCTGCTGCAACGGCACATGTAACGGCACCAAGCCCCTAATCGCCACCGCCTCATTATAGGGCGCACCTAGATTCATCGTCGTCGTCACCACCGTCACATTCCTCAGCTTCATTTGCGCCGCAAACGTCCCCGTTCCGCCACCGACGTCAACCGCCAGCCTAATCGTGCTCTTAGCCGCCTTGGCAAGCTGCAAAAACTGCGAAATCGGCAGATCCAGCTCCGATTTGTACTCCACATACCTCGATTGCTCGATCCGCATGTTGAACCCTAACTCCGGCTTCAAACCTGAGAAACAACTGAATGTTTTGCAACTGTAGTTACCGAGAATGGCTGATTTCTCCGGTAGAGGCGAGAACGGCGAAATCGGCAACGAGGTTGGTAACAACGGCGGCGTAGGGGAGAAGCAGCGGCGGCGGGGGAGGGGGTGGCAGCCGCGGAGGATTAGGGTTTCGGCGAGAGGAGTGTCGTTGGGGCAAGTGGAGAAGGGAGTGTAGTTCATGTAGGTGTGGAGGAGATCAGGGTAGTCCTTGCAGGAGGAGGCGATGGGGGAGATGTGAGTGTAGAGGAGGAGATCGGAGGGGGTGGGGGGATGGTGGGAGGCGGTGGTGGTGGAAGAGGGGTGTTGGAGGGAGGTGAGGTGGTTGATGGTGGCGCGGAGGGTGGAGAGCTGGTGGATGAGGTGATTGGGGATAGGGGGAGTGGTGGGGGGTGTGGAGGTGATTGTGCTAGAGAGGTGGTAGAGGGAGAGGATGTTGGTGGCTACCATTGCTAGGAGGAGGATCATGTTTAGTGTCATTGTGAACCCCATTGTTGAAGCTTCTCAGTTATTGATGATCTAAAATGGTGATTTCAGGGAGTGAAGTGAAGATGCTTTGACTCAAATGTGACTGCTGACTAGTACTACAACTCATATAAATTTGTGTTATTAATTAATTATTGCCCTTTAATACTCTTTAATTAATCTGGTGTGAGTATTTAATTAATCTTCTCATTGGATTGGTTAGACTGAGCTGTCATGACACTAGAGGTCATAGGTTCAATTCTCGTCAAGTGCGAGATTATTTATAGTTTATTACTAGCTTTGTAATGCTACTTAGACCATCTCCAACCATGAGTTTTATTAGAGTCTTATCTATAAGACTCTCACAAAACTCAAGGTTGGAGAAGTAAAAAGTTGAGTCTTATCATCTTATACATAAGATGAGTCTTCCCACATAAGACCCATCTAATGAGGTCTTATGTAATTTTTTATTATTATTTAATTTCATTTTTTCTTTCTTCCCACTTTGTTTGTTTGTTACTTGTTTGTTAAATGAAAAAAAAACAATAAAAAAATGTGTTGTGGAGTCTTATGGTTGGAGTTGAAGATATACTTGAGTCTTATAGTCTTATAATAAAATAATGACATTATGAGTCTTATCATCTCATGGTTGGAGATGGTCTTATGAAATTGTAATGGTTCGATTGAAAAAAATCTACTAATAAAATATCTAAGGGTTTGGCAAGTTTTTTTCTTTTCTAGATTCAGTAGTAAAATGTTTGACTTATGGAGATGAATTTTGGATATGTAGTATACTAATTTTACACTATAAAAATGATGAAAAGCTTCAAACACCACTCAAAGTAAATTTATAGGATTTATACTTTTTGAACGGAATATGTTACGATTTGTAAAAAGAGATTGTAGAAAACAATGTTCTCTACATTATCGCTTCAATCAAACAATAATCATGCTACGAGTCTCTTGAGCAGTTGCATACTTATGACTAATCTCTCTCTCTTTTTTCTTTTCTTTTTTTGTTTTTTTGTTTTTTCGTTTTTTCATGTCCATATAATTCTTACCTTAAACTTTAACCCCAAAATGCGTAGGTGGGGTGGATTCGAGAAATTCGAAATCCCACCTTAACTAATCTTGTTCCTTTTTAATGATGTGGGAACCCAGACCATTACTTTTTGGGTACACATTCAGTAAACCTCACGGATTAATGTAATAGTCTATAAACCATGTAAACCAAATCAAATCAAATCGCAACAAGTTGCAACATGCTCGATTCAGGGGTGATAAAATCCTAATGTTTTTCCGGAGCTTCCATGACCCTAAAAATACCTCTTTCATGGACTGTAATCCACGTTAAATTGATTATTATTATTTTTGCTGTATTCTCTCCTGACAAATTGAACAACCATGTTAATCTATACACACAAAAAAAAAAACCGTGTATATTTTTTTTTTGTGGTCGATCATTCTACCCCCTACCACAAGGCCCATAAAAATTTGTAGTTTCGCATGATTTTCGCTCTTATGTATATATAAAATTAACATCGGAACCCCATACGACTGCAGAAGTATGCTCAACAAACTCGTAACATCACTTTTGTGTGCGTGCGACAATGAAAACCTAATCTCTTACTAAGCTGATCCAAAAAGTCACATTTTTGTGGACTATTTGTCCATAGAAATTTTAATCTTTTTTACCATATACTTTTATGAAACAAATTGGACACTCCTAATAATCGGTACGTATAAGGAAACAAAATGTATATTTATGTGTGATTGGTCTCTTAACTTTTTGCATACGATTTTAAAAACGTCATAACTTTCACTTAGAGCATTCACAACAGATTCCTTAAAATGATTTTTTTTTTGCTTAAATATTGGCAAAAAATAAAATATGTGTTAAAAGGTTATCAAATCAGATTCCCTAAAATTTCTATGGATCACCTAAAAATGGGAACAATCTTCACATGCCTAAACTGTATGCCTAAAACTTTTTTAGTGTATTAATTATTAATTTATATACTATATTTAGTTATATGGTTATTAAAATTATTATTTATATTTATATTAAATCACTAAAAGGAAATTTAATTTTAGTGAATTGTTAAATATGTATTTAAAATATTATAGGGAATGGGTTAAAAACGATTTTAAAGGAATTTTTATGGGGAAACCGTGAATGCTTTAGTTCTCTTCCTCAATTGTGATTATTAAAACTAAAACACCTGGGAATAGGAAAGCTTGTGAGAATATGCTCAATGTACATGTCCTGGAAATATCCAGATGTCAATATTATATTATATTTTATTTGGATTTTTAAATTTTGAACTGAATTAAACTTTAATACATTTAATTTGAATGATTGTTTTCTAGACGATAAAGAATAGTAGTAGAAGCTAATAAAACTATTTCCATTCCCGTAATTTGCAATTCCCCCCTTCAATATTAGGAATATTTATTCTCAAGGCAAAAATGGGCTAGATCCCCTATCGCGTTATTCGGACGCGAGTAAAGGGCAATAGTTTTTGTATTCTAACAGCTACAAAAACAGCAAAAGCCTCTTCCAAATAGATTTTTGCAGTTCTCAGCTTTTCATCTCTTCACTGCACTTGGATTCTTCGAAGCTTTAGAAAAGATGGTAACGTTTCCTCCCTGCAAATTCATTCCTCGATTTACATTTCTACTGCTTTAATTGCCTTCTGGAGCTTTTATCTTCGTGTTTCCTTATTCATATAAATAAATAAACGAAATCGACGCTTTATTCATATAGATTGTATGTATATATGTTGATTATGTGTGTTGCTGTTTTCATTTATCATAAATTGATTCTGAAATTTCTGATCTGCACTAGACAGTAGAACCAGTTCTGTTGAGAAATTAGGGTTCGCCGTTCGTGAATTCACCTGTCAGCTTAATTTTGCTGATTTATTTGAGTCTGAATCAGTAGAAAATCTGTTTGCAAAACCGTGTACGTATTATTTACAGCTTGAGTTTATTTTGAAGCAGCTATGTAGGTGATTCTTATTAAAAAGTTAGAATCTCTAATTTTCATTTCATTTGCAAGCTGTGATTCGCTTGGATGCCACTTTTACTGATTCTACTTTATCAAGCACTTCAAAGTAAGCTGAAGTTGTTTAAAACTAAGTGATTCCGATTCGCAGTTAAGTGAGATTAAGGGGATGTAGTATGGGGGGTATGTTATTCTTATGTGCACCTTGTGTTTCTGATCTACAAGCTTTATAGGTTCATCTATCTCTGTCACCTACGCATTTACATTATAAGATCGTCATTTCCACGGTAAAATTGTGCTCTTATAGCAGCAAAACTGTAATATGGCTGCCGCACTTGGTGCAAAGGACTATTGCTTTCATATGTACTACAATTTGCTAGGTCATATATTTATACCTTCACTTTTCCTTGAGTAGCTTATAATGTCTCGATTCTCATGCAACATTAGGTCTCAATGGACAGTGTGATGTAATTTTTGCATAGCTTTATCCTCCTAATAGATGCAGTGTTTGTGATGTGTTCATTGCGGATGCTGATATTTGTTAGGGTGACCTACTCATATGTCCCTATATGCACCACATTTGGATAGAATTTGTGACTTTTAAGTCATGGTAAGGGAGTTTGGTTGCATCCAAATTAGACATGGTTGCCTGGTCAAAATTTATTTACCAAACTGTACATTTCTAACCCTTCAATTTATGTTATGAGTTACACTTGTGTGGTGAGTTGAAGGATATATGAGAAGTATAGGAAGACAAATTTGTTAGGTCCAGGCGTCCAGCTTGTTAGACTCTAAAGAATCACTAGAAATGTTGTGCGTTATTGTGTCTCTCTGAACTTGTATATGTTGATGGCCATTATTGATGATCAAAGCATTAATTGCATCCCATCCTTGTGAGTCATGGATGGATGGGGCTGCAAGGGGTGGGAAATTTATGAAGGGTAGTGTTGGAGGATGGCTGTAGATATCTGAATATGTCTGCTTCACGTCACTATAGGTTGTTTGCACCTGTTGTTTTGCTCATTACTATGTAATACTTGTATGATGGTGTTATTTGTAATACGCTGTTGGTTGTAACCGGACTGATATATTCCATTTAGAAATAATAAAATGTAATTCAACTTGGTTTTATTATAGGATGACCCAGAATTGGAGGCCATCAGGCAAAGAAGAATGCAGGAGCTAATGGCTCAACGTGGTGGAGCGGTAAGTGTATGCTTTCCTGTTATAAGCATACTTGCTGCATAGAAATTTGCCTCCTATAAACTTCTTGTACTAATAATATTGTTGGTTTTAGGGTAGTCAGCAAAATTCTGGGCAGCAGAAAGCGCAGGATGAAGCTAAAAGGTATGTTCACTCTCATTTGCAATATGTTGTAAAATCTGCTCGTAATGTTCATTCATCATCTCTCCTGTGAATAAACTCAGGGAGGCCGCAGAAGAACAAAGACAAATGATGCTTGCTCAGCTTTTGACATCTGAAGCACGAGCGAGAGGTAAGTTGAATAAATAATTTCTCTAATATTACCATAGGCTCATAGGTTGCCAGCATATTTGGCCCTTTTCCCTATTTTCGTTGAAGCCTGAAAATTCGTCTTGCCCACTTGATTTTTTGCACTGTGTTCACGTGTACCTTCTTAGTTTGTTGATGTGTGCTTGGAAACAATCAATATAACTCTTTAGGTGGTGTTTGTGACGTTGAAACAATGAGACTGACTAGTGGGTGTTTACGCAACTTTTATGCTTTCAGTGCAACTGGTAAAAAACACAAATTTGAGGAATTCTATGTAATTTATCCCCAGAATTAAGTAAACAGTTCAAAAGTCCACATGATTGAAGGTTGGATTAAAAAAAAAAACTTAAAATTAGTACAATGAGACTGACTAGGGGGTGTCTGCGCGAAGTTTTATGCTTTCAGTGCAACTGGTAAAGAAACAAAAATTTGAGGGATTCTATATAATTTATCCCCAGAATTATGTAAACAGGTAAAAAATTCCATATGATATATCTGAAGGTTGGAAAAAAAAACTGAAGAATCTGGATTTGTTAACCTTTTATGTGCTCTAATCATTTCACGTTTTCTTGGGTCGTGTATGCAGTTTCTCGAATTGCACTGGTCAAACCTGAAAAAGCTAGAGGTGTTGAAGACGTCATTATAAGAGCAGCTCAAACAGGCCAGATTGTTGAGAGGGTAAGCCCAGTTTCTGTTGCTTCCTTGTCTAAGGATTTTGTAGGTATCAATCTCAATGATTTAGCTTGACAATAATTGGAATGTATTGCTTTGATGTAGGTATCGGAGGAAAGGCTTATATCATTGCTTGAACAGATCAACACCCAAACAACCAAAGAAACTAAAGTAACAGTATGTATCAAAAATTCATGGTCTATTATTCTCGTTTCCAAGTTTTATCAATTTATTACATAATCTAACTGGTGATTTTTGTGGAACTCATCAGATTAAGAGGCGCACGAGTGTCCTTGATGACGACTAGCTTATTCAAGTCATATCTGCCTCAGTTCTATCTTGAGCCCTGTGTAAAATCATAAACTGCATTCACCGTGGATTTTGATTTTGCTGATTTGTTAAATCCTAGTGATCTGACATCATGTGATATTGGAGTATGAATCTTTATGTACGTCCAGGGACAATCTTATATCGATTAAACAACTGTGTGAGAAGCTGAGCTATTGTATTTGAATGATTGAACTGAATTAATCTTCCGTATATGCATGTTATTCGTTTCTTAGACTTTGAGCTAGTTCTCCTTTACTCCCCACTGAATTCGTGTGTTTGTCGGATATTGTACCACTGCTTGAATTTTTTTAAAATCATCACAAAATAGTCTGTGTTGAACGAATAATGTGTTGTTTAACTTTTCAAAATCAACATGGACAACAAATTAAGCATAAAAATAACTATGTGGAATAAAATTTTAATGAAGTTACATCTTGTGGGGGATTCACATCACATGAGCAAATGTAAATAATGTAGTTTACGGTGAAATTCAAATTCGAAAACTATTTAAAATTCAAATTTGCTATGAGAATAGTAAGTGTACTTAACTTATCCCTGAATGAGATAAAAAAGGAAAAGGATTGGTGTAGTGGTTATGCGATTACTCACGAAAATGGTTACATTGTTACTACCGAACCGTTGTATCGTTTTAAAAATCTGCCAAATTTGCCGGCCTTACTCGTTTTCACTCACTCCATTTGAATCTTTCAAAATTCATACTACAAAACAAATTTTCTTCCTTAGTGTTTTCCGATACCCGCCTCTATATCTACGCAACAAACAATTCACAGGATTCTTATTTAATTATTTATTTAAATTTTTTCTGACTAATATTACTTCTTCTTTTATCATGCTTCATTCACTCTTCTCTGTCTGAAAAATGACACCAAGTTAAATGGATTTTGTTTGAATCAAGACAGTTCTGTTTTGTGATCGGCCTGATGGATTCGGGTAGAATCAGGCGGGACAGGAGGCGGCTTTTCCATTGTCTGAAGCCGCCAAGTACCGTTGATTATGAAGAAACTGTTTCCTTGTCTCATGATCGATACGAGTGTGGACCGAAAAGCAACAAGAAGAGCAAGCCTCGCCAATCAAGTGGCCTCAAGGCCGTTTTCATGAACTCATTTCTGGTAATGGATCTGTTCTTCATTTTGATTCTCTGCATTCGAACCTGATTTTTTCTTTTAGAGAAAATTCAAATGATTCATGTCTTTTTTTTTTAATCAGATTTTGAGAAGTTTCTGTACTTTTATAAAATCAGGGTCAGGGGCGGAACTTTAGTTTTTGGTCCGCCCCGATCAGGCTTTACTGAAGTACTATTGAATAATTCTGAACAATAAAATCAATAGAAGCAGTTATTTGAAAACCATTGATTGTTTCTATATTGATAACAGGGGAAAAAGTTTAGGACAAACAAATCCAGGAAACTAGACTCATGTCAACCAAGCAATGACATTGTTGGATCACCCAAAGACAAAATGAAGAAGAAGAAGAAATCATCCTACAGTGAATTCTCAGACGCAGAACAAGTTTTCACTAGTTCAAATTCGAGCAGCACAGGTTCCACAAGAAGTTCAATATCGTCCAGTTCTTTAGGATCTGAAAGACATCTTTATCTTGATTCCAAAGAATTCAACAAGCAGCTATTTGAATCAACAGCGGAGACGAGTCAAATGACGAAAGTTGGCAGAAAATCTGTACTATGCAGTAATTCAATTAGAATTTGGTGCATGTTCATGCTTGTGGTGTGCCTGTTTGCTTTGGTTTTTGGTGGTAAGCCTTTCGCCATACTGACATGTACCTCAACGTGCCTCTTCTTCGCCCCTCGCTCCAAACGAGTGAATCTTGACTTGTTACTGGTTGATGAAGCGACTTGTTTGAACGAGTACAAGAAACGAGTGATCATGGAAGGAATGTTGGTCAGGAATCGTGGTACACCGGTTTCATAGTGTTCTTCGACTTGTTGTAATTGTATGAAAAGTTTTGTTGTCGATAAATTGAAGGGGTCGAACAAAGTTCCTCTCCTTTGTTGTTTTTGTTGTATAATTGCATTTGCAAGATTTTGTGAACATCATGAAATTTTGTTTGCTGTTTCATTTGATCTAGCTCTTTGCATCGAGGAGATAACTTGTGCAATAGGTGTTGTTTACTTTTACGTAGCAGTTCAGATTTATTAAGTTCAGTTCAGAAATTTTCAGGCGAATCAAAGAGCCTAATGCCAGAAACCTGATGCTAATATTATGTGGCAGCGCCACGTTACAAACACAATACTGATCTTTTTGTTCAAACACATAATGATTTATGTAATGACTTTTCATCCATCAATGTTATTACGAAGTAAACACGACGTTATGCTAAGCTGGTGATGTTTCCATCAAGGTTTTGTTTTTGGCGTCTGCAGCTTCCTCTCGAGCAATCTCGTTTTCCCCAATGACCATTCTGGTAATGTACATATCATCAACTACAAGGTGATATTCTACAAGTTTTGATTTCAACTGTGTCACTAACTCCTTAGAAATCTCCTGCATGTACATACAAACGGAGTCAAACTATGTTCTGTCTATGTACTCTATGAGACCGATCGATCTTTTGCATCCTTCGATCACATATGTGCAAGATTCAGTATTACCTCTCTTGATGGCTGAAAACGATAACTGCCAATCAATTGGTTCAAAACCTGATGAATTTTTGTATCCCGGACTAGCTCATAGTATTTCTCACCATAGTTTCTATAAATTGTGGGCAATTGATCTTGAATAGGACGGATGAGAACCCGAACACCAGTTTTTACCTGCAATTATATTCGATTGGTACATCAGGGAAAATTCTTCCATGGACCAGGTCTATCAGAATCTCGTATACATAGCAAAGAAAACCAAATTATGTGAATTAACCTGTGGCCTAACGTTATACTTCACTGCCTTAACCCATGGGATTTTCATGTGTATCCCTTCACCATATACCTGTAAGTAAATGTTCAGGTCACCATATTGATCAGAATGATCATAATTAACAGTCTAAACAAATTATGTGAATTAACCTGATCCCTGATGTTGCCACTAAGACGATTGACAAGAACAGCGCGATGTCCTGTATCCACTGAGAAGGAACTAGTGTACATCCCGACTATTCCACAGACGCCTGCAATTTTCGCAACCTTTTTCTGAAATTTTGCGTCCATCTTCATCCAGAGTTAAAGCCTTCATCATCATCTCATGAATTCTAGAGTTCATCTTGTGTTGTCAACTGCACGTTCAAACAGAAATAAGAGGGCAAAATAAAACCTGGAGATATGAAGGGTTTATTGGTTGTTCATGCGAAACCAATTTGATGATCCATTCATGGAGTGTGTGTGTTGGGTCATGACCGAGGCGCCACTGGTGATTTCACTTCGAAATAAGTTTGATTTATTTGACTATAATAAAGTACTAACATTTTCAGGTAACATAATGCTAGAAAAAATAAATCAATTTTGGACAAAACAAGCTTAAATAAAAATAAAAGTGTTGATATGTTCTTCAGTCATTCAGGGATGATGTTTTGGAAATCAAGTAAAATTGGTGCATACACATAGGGATTCCTTCTGAACAAATACGAATATTTGAAGTGTTGGAAAAACATGAGTAGATGTAAACAACAAACGTTATGAAAATCACAAGTACAACAAGTCATGCAATATTTACACATATCGATCTCCTAAAGAATTATTCGTCTCGAACTCCTTTCGTGATTAAATGCACTCTTCCTTTATTAATCAAAATCAATGACTCAGAACTCAATAGAAATGAAAAAGGTTTTGGCCCAAGTAATAATATGTGAAAATCAAAGGAAAGAAAAAGTTTAATTACATGAAAAAGGTTTGCAATCTGCCTGAAACAAAGAAGTTAACAAAGCAAAGTCTCATTCTACTTAACATCCAGTCAACAAAACGGACGTATTGCCAATTATGGCTAATAACTTTGACAGAGTATTTATATTTATACTAAAAATATAAGTTAAAAACACTTATGAGTCCGTTTGTCAATAATACCTCACTATAACAACTTCATGATGTATCTATATTACTTAACTGAACTCAAGGTAGTAAAATTACATCACAATAATCCAAAATAGCACTCAACTTTGTAGTAATTAAAGCAATAAAATGATATTCGTGTTCGTGCATTCTGAATCTCACTCGGAGCAAATGTGACAATATCATCGTCGCACATATTACGCACTTGGTTTAACTACGTCCATTGCTGTAGATGAATCGTTGCTGTAGCTAGATCCAATAGTAATATTGGTAATCAACACATCATCAAGTTCAATATGATATTTTAAAAGCCTCGTTTTTAGCCTTTTCTTCATCTCATTGCTGATAACCTGCATGCATATAGTAAAATTAAGTTCCTCATCGTAAATTTTACACTCGAAAAGATCATTTTTGGAATGCATAAATTTTACAGCTCGATCATTTACATCTTTTTCTTGTGCAAGCTGAGTCGGAGTATAATTTATAACCATCTCACCCATGACTCTTCTAACATCTGTTTCCATGACCTTCATATGATAGTTTTCCCCATACTGTCTATGAATGTGGGGCAACCAAAGTGGTGAAGGATGGGTGGCAACATCAAGGTCACATTTCACCTATTAAAAAAAAGTTAATTACAAATTACACCCGATTAGAGTTGCAGAATTCAAGTCAATTTATGTTCTTTTTGTTTGAAAAGATTTAAACTGATTTCAACTATCTAAACTTAATTTATTTATAATGTATTAAAAATAATTAATAGATTTAAACTTGACTAAATTTAATAAATACAAATTGATTTAATATAGGGAAAACATTATTTAAAAAAAATGAAAATAACATCACCTTACCTTATATTCGCCAAGGTATGAAATACACTCCACGGGACGATATTGTGGCCTAACATCATACATCACATGCTTTTCAACTAATGGGATTCGAAAATGTATGCCTTCCGAAGATGTCTGTAAATATATATATAAATTCACTCATAAATTAAACATACTCATACATGCTATTAAAAAAGAAAGAAAAAAAATTAACACTTTTGTGATTTTACCTCCATGCTATATTTATTATTTGTTCCATGTTGTCCAAACAGTATCAATGTATCATACTCGTATGATTTAGTTCCAGCATATTTTATTATATTTCTTAAAACTTGTAAAAACAAAAATCAAACCAACATTATTATTCCTACGCACATGTTACATTAAACCATAGAAAAATCTAAACTAATTGAATTCATGAACTTGTTTGTAATAATAATGCTACCAAATTAATAAACTCTAAACAAATTAAATTTCTTCTAATTGAATTTAATGAATCTAAAGTGAAAATATTATAACGAACCGGATGTTACCTTGGGTTTGACATTGCCAGTTAGACGATTGACAACAACTGCGTTTTTCCCCGTGTCCACCGTGTATGTAGCGGAATAAAGCAAGCCAACGGACGCTGCATATTCTAAATATGCTCCGAGTTTCGAGCTCATCTTCTTTATTCACAGTACTACTACTATCTTGCCTGTACAAATTCTCCCGTATGTCGATTTAAAGACGAATAATAATTAATTAATTTTATAGTGTAAATTATGCTGTTACAAGGCAAACTTGGGGAAGGGGTTAATATGTTCCGGCAAAACGTAACAAGATATCTCACGGAAAGATAAGTGTACAGAAACTAATTCACCAATTTCACGGAACAAAATAAGTGTAAAATCATATTTGAGTGGCCATAAATCATTTTGGGACATGTATATAATAATTTTATATTCCACCAACACATTTGAGTGGCCATAAATCACCAATAAAGTAAAAGTAACCTCCACTATCAATATAACTCAATATTTAACTCTCATCCTTATTTTTTGTTCCCAAAAGCAAATGGTGCAACTGCTCTGGGACGGAGGGAGTAAATAGTTATGTCATATTTGGTTTGCACACTTTGTGTCTATGGCATTTTTGTAAATAATGTCCGGTCAACTCTGAAAATGAGATTTTTAGTTTAAAATGTAACTGCGACCATAATGAGTTATTTTTTAATGACTCTTTCTTATTCTTAATGGAGTATTTTAATTAATTTTCTCTATTATGAAAGGAAGCTCTCCGGCCGCAAAGATAATGTCCTGCCATGGGGAGCTAGGTCCCAGACTCCCAGCTAATAACTGGCATTTCCTTTTCGGTATCATAATAGTACTATTAGGAGATATCAAATATATCTGGGTAGAAAACATCCCTCATGATCATATTATGGTCGAATCCAGATTAAATTAATATTTTTAATTAGGTAATGCTGCTTGTCATAATTAAATGCTTGGTTTTAATTTGTAATTAACGCGCGCACGGTATATTATACTCGCTCCGTCCCAGAACAGTTGCACCATTTTGTCATTTTGGACGTCATGTTAGAGTTGCACCATTTCATTTCTTTACCATATTTGGACATATTAATAATAATTTTATATTTCATCAACAAATTTGGGTGAACATAATTCACCAGTAAAGTAAAAGCAACGTCCACTATCAATATAACTCAATATGTAACTCTTCTCCTTATTTTCTGTGCCCAAAAGCAAATGGTGCAACTGATCTGGGACGGATGAGTATACCTCTAATTATCAGTAATCACATGATTAATCCAGCTCATAACTACAGATAGTTTAGCGCATGCATCACACTATGTACTTGGAATCTGATTCCAACACTTCCGGCATCTTTTTGCTTCCGATGATGGATTTAAGTGACAGATAACTTGATAGTATGACTGATCACGTAATGATGGTATAAAAAATCTGAATTGAACTAAAATGATTTGTAATATGAATTAATAAGTATGTTACGTTTGTAATAAACATGACAGGCACTGGAATGCTATGTCTAATGAAAATAGTTTCAAGATCACCCCAAAGCAATTAAAGTAGTAATTCAATTTTAGGGTAATTTTTATAAGGCTAAATTATCTTTGGTTGAAATGAATTCAATTGAATTGATATGAACTGAAGTAAATGTAAATGTATTTGTAGTGGTAAAACAACATTAAAAAAATAACTAAACCCATTTTAACACGATGTAAACTAAAATTAATGATTGTTTCTCAACGAGAAAGATAGATGGGCATGTCGTCCCATATTATTCTGGCTTTAAATCATCTTAACCGATTAAAAATGACTTTGAATTGAACAAATCAACAATGGTGACTGGTGAGTGCCTGGTGACCGAACAATCAGTACATTTAATATACTTAGTTAATCATATGAATTGTAGCAGTCAAGTTTCGCTCGACTTGATCTTAATTGGCAACAAAACAGTTTAATTATCTGCTTGCTTATATATTGATTGACTTTCGAATTTATATCAATAGCAAAACTAATACTGCATGTACGTCTGTACGTAGAGAGTTAATTACCGACGATTCACAATTATTAGACTCTCGCGCGTGAGAGATATATATATCGAACATGCATAAAATTAAAACAATTTATGTAATTAAAAAGGTCTAGTAGTATATGTACTACATGCGTAACGTGATTACATGTTTAGTGTTGATTAGGCAGACAATTATTCTGTTAATTTATTATATATTTATACCGTACAATAATAATGCCACGGCGCATTGGCGTGGACAATTTGTCAATTTGCTCCTAGAAGTACCTTTTTTCTTCTACAAGTACTATCTACTTTCACAAAGCCACGTTACGTACAATTAAGGGTGTGTCAACTTTACTACTTCTAATCCAATAAGCTACCTCTATTTCGTAGTTAAGTTGGCCCTATTCAATGATTTGAACCTAGGCTATGAAAAAATCTAAACTAATTTGAATTGAAGTGTATTTAAATTAAATTGAACTAAATTTATCATAAATTTACATACGAATCATATAGGATCTATTGGAGTAAGGTGAAAAGCCTATCTCATATCGAGCCCAATTCAATCTTATATTACCGGTATGTTCTTTTTATATGAAAAATTATTAATTTCAATTCGAATCAGTTCAGTTTAGTTCAGTTCAATACACATCTTATTAGTTGTTTTTTACCCTACAAACAATAAATTATGGTCAAAACTGGATAAGATGGTCTTGTGATAAAGATGTGGAAGTGGGCGAGTAATTGAGTAACACATGAAAGGTCAGATGTTCGAACCTCGACGGAGACTAGTAGTATAGGAGTAGAAGTAGTAGGGTAGTTATATATTTAAGAAGAAAAAAAATCAAGTTTCATCTGTTCAATTCGGTCCAATTCATTTCAATTATGTTCAAAATGTAGAAAATATAGTCTAAATTCGGATCATCCCATTGTTGTATTTATAAAGTGAAAAAAATGAAATTATATGATTCGTTTGAATTTGGTGACATTATGGATTAACGTATTCGGAATTATCTCGTCTGTGTATGGGAAAGTGAACCTAAACAGCACAGAAAAAACGACACGAAACAGCGCGTTTCATTCCAAATAATCAGCACCAGCTCTGCTTCTAAAAAGTCTAAAACCACCTTCGGGTCAACCCGGTCAATTCCTCTCCCTCCAATTCCAGTCCACCTAGATCCTCATTCAACGCCACCACAAGACCACCGTCAACCACCACCACCTCTCCAATTCCTCCTCCATGGACAACCACAGCCAACAACAACACCAGCCACTCCTCTCATACCTCAACCCATACAAACCACCTCCCCAGCCTCCGCCACTCCTCTGCCCTCTCCCCGAACACGACGAAATCGCGCCACCTCTCTCCGCCACGCCGCCCTCCACCACCACCAAGGAGCTCAAGGACCGTCTCATCTTCGGCTCGCCGTCCTCCTCCTCCATGTTGCTCAACGATTCCTCCTCCAATAGCCTCCTCGAAGCCCTAACCCTATCCCTCGCCGCCTCTCCGTCCACCACCGCAATCGATGCCAATTTTGACCCCGAGAGCCAGTGGCTCAACGATCCAAATTACGATAAAACCAAAAGTAATCTCCATAGATCCAAAACGGCGCCGGCTATGGCGACGATTAATGAAATTGGCTGTACAAATGTTCATAAGCCACCGCCTCAGTCGGTTTCGATTATGAGGCAGGGTGTGTTTTGTTGATTGTGTATTTGATTTTGGTGTTGTTGTGTATTCTGGTTGGAAGGAGAATTTTACTGGAAAGGAAACGCATCCTGTGGTGGATGCTTTGTATTTTTGTATTGTGACTATGTGTACGATTGGATATGGTGATATTACGCCGGATAGTACGTTTGCGAAGGTGTTTTCGATTTTGTTTGTGTTGGTTGGGTTCGGGTTTATTGATATTTTTCTGTCTGGGATGGTTAGTTACATGCTTGACTTGCAGGAGAGTTATTTGTTGAGGAGTATTAAGGGGGCGGGGCGTGACCGGGGCTCGTTGTTGATTGATGTGAAGAAGGGGAGGATGAGGATTAGGATGAAGGTTGCGTTGGCGTTGGGTGTGGTGGTGCTTTGTACTGGGGTTGGAGTGGCGGTTATGCATTTTGTCGAGAAGCTTAGTTGGTTGGACTCGTTTTATCTGTCCGTTATGTCTGTGACTACGGTTGGGTATGGTGATAGGGCGTTTAGTTCGATGCCTGGGAGGATTTTTGCGTCGATTTGGTTGCTTGTGTCTACTCTTGCGGTTGCTAGGGCGTTTCTTTACTTGACGGAGTTGAGAGTGGATAAGAGGCATAGGAGGATGGCGAAGTGGGTGCTTGGTCAGGATATGACTGTTGCGCAGTTTCTTGCAGCAGATATTGATAACAATGGATTTGTGACGTAAGCTCTTGTGCTTTGATCAACTAATTTATGGAATCTCTGTTTCATGATACTTGAGTATTGTGGTCAATACGTGCCTTGTTAGTTATGGTTCTAGGTAGTTTAGCAATGTGATCTAATCTTTTCCAGAGGAAGAATGTTCCAAGACTGAAAAAAAACAAAAATTCATGTTCCTTGTCATGTTTGTTAGTTTGTGTGTCGAAATTAAATCAGTGTTCTCAAACTGCATCTTCTAGAGAAAGAGAAGTAGTTAATGTACGTTTTGCATGGATCTAGTTGCCTTTGTTTTTCATTGTGCATTTCATACAGACCCCGTTAAGCAGTGCTATATGTTTCCACAATGTCATGAAAATTTATTTGTGTGGTAACAATTATGAGTCTTGCAGAAGGGTCATGCAAAAGAGACTGGAGATATTATAGCATGCCGAGTTGATAATAGTTTTGGAGCATTTGTGCTAGACAGTCTTTTACGGTGATCTATTTTTATTTTTCATTGGAAGGATGTTCTTGACAAACAAGGAAAAAAAAAAAGCGTGTCCCAGTCATGTGTGTGTTCTGCAAATTAGCATTTTCAAAATTTAATATGCTAGGAGAAGTAGTTTATCATGCAAGTGTCAGCATAGACCTAGTTGCCTTTGTTTTTCTTGGTTGGAATACACAAAAATCATGTGAAATACTGCTGTATGTTTCCGGAATGTCTAGGTAAGTGTATTCTGTTTGGTAAAGATGCAGTGTTAGTAGGATCATGCAAAACCAACAGGAGACATTCTATTGATGTCTGTTTCCAGAACTCTATTTTTGGTTCATAGTATCTATGCTCTTCACTCCTTATTTTCTGTTTGATTTTCGGATGACTTTGGAACACTTAAGATTGAATTGGTTGCTTATTTATGTTTGTTATTTCTCATATCTTGCAGCAAGTCCGAATATGTAATATACAAACTCAAGGAGATGGGCAAGATTTCAGAAAAAGACATCTTGCAAATCTGTCAACAGTTTGAACGTCTGGATGCTGGTAATTGTGGGAAGATTACCCTTGCTGATCTTGTTGAAGGGAATCGGCAGCGCTGATTTGCTCAGCACTCAACAGATGACTCCTTCATTCAAACTGTATAGATGCAAAGCTGGCGAACTTTTTCTGTGCAACACATGTTTTTGCTAGGAGACTGTTCCAAGAGGCTGTAAGATGCCTGGATTATGTCTCAGTCCTGCAATACTCCTGATATTTAATGGATAGATGTTGCACCTCACCACTCTGTGCTCTATAGCATACCTGCAGAGGTAACACTTACTATACTTGAAAGATTTCTGTTGAGCTTTACATCTTCAAGAGATCGCACAGTGGTCAAGTTATCCATTGCTGCAGAAAAAGACCAAACAAAAACTAGAAATCTCCAAATGGTTATAGAAGATGTTTCAACTGAAACGCTTAGCAAATGTGTGGTTATCTTCGCATCTATGTTATGAGAGAAGATACAGATGCAAACTATTTGTAATTAGCCATACAATAGTTCAGACATTATCCCCTTTCATTGTAGACTTTAATGTAATGATTTACACAGAATCTGCTATTCAGATACTGATGCAAATTTTTGATGTGGGAAAATGATGAACATGCTATTCAGAAGCTGCTGGTGGCGGAATACAGTTCTATGTAAAATTACTGCTCTGGTTACCCAAGTCTTTGTAATGTATATTTTTTTAAGATTTCTCAATGGTAATCCGCTTTGTAATGTATATTACCAAGTACTATAACTATTTATTCCATGTAAAATGTCAAATCCGTATGAAGTATGAACATTTATTTTCTGTTAGAATTCAGTTAAATCTTTGTATGGAAAAAAAGCAAGCTTCATTCCCAAACTTCATAATCTGTCCAAATCCCAGAAAAATCCATCTTTGATCATTTTCAAAATCTGAGTCCAAACAATCATAATGGGCTTCAGAGATTAAGTGGGGAAGAACAAGGGCCTCCTCCATGGACGAATCACTCCATTTGAATTTGATCGGTGTGACCAAGACCCTAACTAGGAGCGCGGTTCTTTATTCAAAAATACGTCATGAAATGAGCCCACATATAAACCGGGGCTGGTTTGCTCATTATGTCAACACATCCACAATTGAACATAAGAATCGGAATTGAGCCGAAATTGAAGAAGACGAACTCTAAAGACTGAAGTCACGCATTAGGGATTCGTATTATATTGGGGACTAGAAGTAGTACACTACAGTTTAGTTAGATTTATAAGCGGAGCTGAGAACACTCCACTCTTCACTTTATATCGGCCCATGGCGGAGCACCTAGGCCGTGCCTAGGCGGATCTGTAACAGATCCGCCATTAATTTGTGGAGCTTGCAAGTTGCAACAAGACAAGATGAATCCCAATCCTAATATAAACAAGTTTGCAAGTTGCAACAACTAAAAGAAGTCGTGCATATATAATCATAACATATCTTTTGGCATATTCATAACTTGTCAAACAGTACTGACTTCACCAATGTTCAAGCTTTAACAATTTGATCATAATTAATGTTATCTCAATTGATTTTGGATTGCTTCTAGATATATTATGCAATATTATAAATGTAGCAGAAGTTAGACCTAGTCAAGTCTTATTTCTTCTTTTTCATGCAATTATTAAAGCTTAGATAAATTCTCAACCCCCACAGAGATGGAGAGACGAGTCTACTAATATAGTATATACATACATATCTCTATATAAGCTTGTACGCTCACGTTATTTTATTAAATTAGAAAAAAAAAGTGAGTGAGAGAACTTAATTGAACTAAAATTATTTAAAGTGTAAAAGATAACTAATTAAATTTGAGGTATTGGTGTGAATTTGTCAGATAAAAATAACATAGGATAACTTTTTTTTTTAAATCATTTCAGTGACAAGTGAAACAATATACGGGAGTAGTTTTCATCCGATGTCCTCCATTGCGGTCTACACTCTTACTGAAAAGTTCCAGATATTTGCTAATCACACTTAACTGGCCCCACTATGACTTTCAATTCAAGTACTTGTTAGTTTAAATACCAATTAAGAATGCAATAATATTTCAAGTTCGAATGAGATGTATTATCGTCATTGTTTCCAACAACATTAGATAAAAGGAGATTACTCTCAATTATATACTTGAGAAACTAATAGACATGGAAAACACAAAGAAGCTAGAGAAAAAATACATAACAAAATGTCATCACAATTAGTGGTGTGTTTTTTCCACGTTACATTCGATTCAATGTCGTCCAGTTATGATCATTATAATTAAGTTTAATTGAGTTCCATTTAGTTTAAATTTTTTCATTTCAATATAAATTATTTCAAATAAGTTTAGTTCAATTCAGTTCTTGTTCATTCAGTTTAGTTTATCTCAAATCAAAATTATTAAGTTTAACTTAAAATTTTCTGGACGAATCAAATAGAGCCTAAATGTATTAGTGGGTTGAAAACCATAACGTCACCTATGAAGCCAGTGCAATTCACCGCCATAGCTTCCCGGTCTACTTACAATGTACCCTACAACATGTTTGGCTTTGAGTTTGAGAGGCCTCTCGTACTCTTGGGCAGCCCAACTAAGTTTGGCTTTCAATTAAAAAAGCATCATTCACTGTAGAGACTATTCACAAGCCATTTCTCCCATTTGCATAAAATAATTCTCTCTCTAGGGACAGAGAGAAATTCTCTCTGTCCACCTTATCTCATTTCGAGTCACCGCCGTTTGCACTGTCGGTCGAGATGTAGCCTTCCTCCGTCACCGCACGACCAAACAGAGGGCATAGGCGTGATCCTCACGTTCCGATCTACACTCCCATCGGTTTGGTTTTCCGATTCGGTGCCGGAAAATTTTCCGGTGACTCGCCGACGAGCTCGAATTAAATCATCCGGCCTTTCAGACACTACATTTAAACATTTTCATTCGTTGGAAAATATACAATTTCTCGTATTATTTAATATGATAAATTACAATGATTCATCAAATTAAACAAAATTAAAAAACGAAAAAAAATAAAATAAACGGAAATTCCAAAAATTAGGAGACAAAATTTTATATTCAGGTTTTTTACTACACTCCAACCTCCTTCACATTATTTCATCTAATATTAAAAATTCAATTCCCAACCAAATCAACTCAATTCCCAATACATTCTCTCACAATCCAATACAACTACCTTTAACTAACTATAACTAACCAACCATTCAATTAACCAATCATCACCTATAATCATCACTCCTATTAATATTCCCCCTATATCCTACTAACTTTTACTAATTCAAACCCAAATCTAATTTCAGAAAACCCTCTCAACAGTGATTATTATTCACCTCTCAAACTACTATTCAAAAGGCCTCTCCCAAACTCAAAGCTAAACATGCTGCTAATACTTCAAACATTCTAAGATAAGATATGAAAATACCAATCTTTGAATTCAGTTTAGTTTAGGTTTATTATTATAATTGAATTGATATATAAAGCTTGCTAGGCAGCATCATGGGCATGGCTATTAGCCTATTAGTGATCTCTTCATATGTTTGATTTGGTGAGGGGTCAGTGATTAAGGAATTTGACCAAGAACCAACACAACGACTACTACAATCAAATATAGCAACAACATAAATAGACTAATGAATGGCAGTACCGCAGTACTACTTAAATATGAAAATGTAGAGATAATTGCGGCATGACCTCGTCAACTTCTCAAATTTTTATTAATTTTGAGAGACCCTCTAAGATAAGACAATTATAAATCTTAGTAACATTTAGGACTAAAGTATAATTTTGTACTTTTATTAATTGTATTTATCTCAACATTGTAGTCAGTTTTGGTCAAAAATGGTTCTTATACTAAATTTGGTCAAGAGTGTTGGGACTAGTGATGGAATCAAATCAGAAAACCTTTCACACATGAATCCGATTTTGTTAGGACTGAACTTTTTTCTTTTTTTTAGTAAAATTTAACTACTTTTAACTCTGAAATCCCGACTTACGCCAACCTTATAACTTCACTTATGACTATAGCACTTCACGCCTATATCAGAGTTCGAATCTCCGACCCTTCCTGTGCTACTCTAGCACTCGTACCACATACGTTAAATATGACTGAAAAATTATTTGGAATGTTTTAAAAAGATTAATTAAGAATGGGAAATTTGACTCATTCAAAACATTCCAAGTGGAGTACATGACACGAAATGATTGTGATTATTGACTCTAGAGTTTGGAGTGGCTTTTCTAGGTGTAGGAAAAGGATGCACACGTATTATTATTATTGGTTTATAATTAAGTAAATTATTAACTTAGGAATCTTACACTAAGTTCAATATTAAGTTAAAGCTATGCATTTTTTTTTTTGCGTATTTGTGACCGAACCAAATTATTGAAACTGCGTTAGTACACTATACACTTGTTCGGGGCCGCGAGCTTTCGTATAAGGATTAATTTCAAATTGGTGATACTTTTAAGACTTCCTATCAAATTAGTGTCATCTAAAAAGTTTATATCAAATTGGTGAAACATCTAATTTTAGTAGTGATAAGGGCTAACTATGTTCCTAAATCTTCTCTAACAATAAACCCATTACTATATCACATATATTATATTCAATCAAATTTAGATTAAATTATATCAAGTATTACTCATCACATAATTGCATCTTACATGTTACAAACGTTGTGGGAGGGAGTCTGATGATACTTGAATTTTGGGGATTGGACATGATACTTGAAGACGTTTGCTCGATGTTTGTCAATTGGCAATGATACTTGTGATGTTGTTGATTATCACTAGTTGATGCTTGGAAGTTTAGTGTGTTAATACAAGTCGGTCGAAGAATGTTTGAGTTGGAGTCCAAAATTGAGATCTGGAGCTTGGGAAATTACATTTTTTTCTTATGATTATAAAATCTATTCAAATGAGAGGATCGTGGTTAGGGTCATTAGAGATATGATGATGGTAAATAAAATGAATAGTGAAACTAACCAAACTTAGGAATTTGATGCATGATAGATTTTAACAAAGTATAACTAAATAATATAAATAGCTAAATCAGCTCCTTAAATTTAGCAAGATTAAATTAGTCAAGACAAATATAGACACCAATTTGATATAAGTTTATCATGTATCACTAATTTGATAGAAATTATTAGGAACATCACCAATTTGTAATTCACCCTTCATATAATTGTATGATGGAAAAAGCTCACGCAATAGTGATTGAGTGTAGTTTTGGATCGCGAAGGTTCAGTTTATTCATTTTTATATCCAGTTGCATTTCATTCCGTTTACCTTAATTCATTTTAAATATACTTAGTCGGAAATTTTTAGGGTATGATTGATTTGTTTGAAAAATTCCAAGTTGAACTGAAACGAAGTAATATGAACTGAATTAAGCTTGGTAAACTCAAACTTAAATAGTAGTGTTTTATGATACGAATCAAATAGGAATAATTGCATGTTTGGTATGAGATATTTGGGAGGGATTTGGGGTGTTTTTTGTCCAAATCCCTCAAAATACCTCGTTTGGTAATAGTGTCTTCGGCCCGTCGGGCTATAGGGATTTCACAAATCCCTCTATGTGAAGGCTCTTGTTTTTTTGTGAGTTTGAAATACCTAGTTGGAGTAGGTATTTGTGAAATCCCTCAAATAGGGATTTCATGTCCAAAACCAAAAATTACTTCCCTGCCATTGTTATTAGTAAACAATCACGAGAAAACCACAAACGTACAACAGACAATATGTCGCTTGTTCACACAGGAAAGCGACAACACCCTTTATCTTAAAACGGTCATAATTTGGAAAATAAAAATGTAAAAAATAAATAAAAATCACCAACGACTTTATTTTTTCTAGATCAATAAATAGAGACCACTTTTGACTATGTTGGAGCACCCCATCCCGAATTCCTAATTCTCTCTTAATTAATTAAACTTTAAAAAAAGTCTAAAACATATTTTATATCAATATTACAATTTATATTATCATTATTTTTATTTAATAATAATAAATATTTAAAACATTATTACCATTTAAACATATGCCCCTGTCACTTCATTATTATGTTTGAATTTTTTGTGCTCTACCAAATATTTCAATATGCTAAGTACCTGTTATAATATTTCTAGTATTTCTGGTTATGTTTTACTTGGATAAGTACTAATCATGCTACTATTATGGTGCCATTTTCGCTTCCGAACCATACTCAAGTCATCCCGTTCTGCTTTTGAACCATGTTGTCCCATTCTTTCTTTTGTGGTCTGATAAGTATTTGACCTCATGTGGCTTTTGATTGATTATGCTTTCTCTAGTTTGTAGAACTAATGTGTGGAACAAAAAACTTCTCAATGTGTTTCTATGTTTTGTGGGTTGTTTAGTACTCCAATATGATGTTTGCATACACCACCAATGGTAATGGTGATTAAGATTCATGTGGATAATTAATGTTCAAGTACTTCTAATGACAATTATATTTAACATGGGTTTTATCACTAATTATTGTGATTTCAATTTTTAATTTTAAGGTTGTTACATGTACTACCACTTAGAATTATTATATATAATCTATATTCATGTTAAAATTGGTTCCAAGTTATTGCATCATTAAACATAACCTTCAAAACAAATCCAACATACACACATTGGATTGGAGAGAAAATTCAAAAATGCTAATTGACCAATATGCCCTCTGTAACGACCCGACCAATCCGGCCGGCGTGGTTACTCCTGGACGGACCCACACACGTCCCCACAGTATGATATTGTCCGCTTTAGGCCTGAGCCCGCACGGATTTGCTTTTGGAATCACCCAAAAGGCCTCATACCAAGTTATTGCATCATTAAACATAACCTTCAAAACAAATCCAACATACACACATTGGAGAGAAAATTCAAAAATGCTAATTGACCAATATGCCCTCTGTAACGACCCGACCAATCCGGCCGGCGTGGTTACTCCTGGACGGACCCACACACGTCCCCACAGTATGATATTGTCCGCTTTAGGCCTGAGCCCGCACGGATTTGCTTTTGGAATCACCCAAAAGTCCTCATACCATGTGAGAGTGGTGGTCTAACATATATACCATTTATTCCACTAACTCTTAAGCGATGTGGGATGTGGGGTATTACAAACTACCCCCTTAAAGCCTCGACGTCGTCGAGCGCCTTAAGTGGTGGGGGTGACAAACTGACAATAACCTTTACCAACCGTCCACCCGGTGCGGGCTTTGGGTTGGTCTAGGCTCTGATACCATTTGTAGCGACCCGACCAATCCGACCGGCGTGGTTACTCCTGGACGGACCCACACACGTCCCCACAGTATGATATTGTCCGCTTTAGGCCTGAGCCCGCACGGATTTGCTTTTGGAATCACCCAAAAGGCCTCATACCATGTGAGAGTGGTGGTCTAACATATATACCCTTTATTCCACTCACTCTTAAGCGATGTGGGATGTGGGGTATTACACCCTCCCTTTGAAGAACAAATAATTTCAGTCAAAAGGGTATTTTTGCACATCTAATTAGGTAATTACTACCTAACACAACTTACGAAATTCCTCGCATGGAGTGCGAAATACGTCACAAATCCCTCGTCAACCAAACGAGGTATTTCATTTCAAATCCCTCGAAATCTCTATTTGTGGAATATCAACCAAACGACAACCGGTAGGATTTAATACACTCAAATCCCTCCTCAAGCCCAAATAAAATTATGGGTTGAAATCCCTCCTCCCAAATCTCCAAATTGGTCATTTTGAACCAAACATGTACTCATAACAAGTTTGAATTTCCATTGGACAACATCCGTGATCAAAGTCGTTTAAGCATGATAGTAGTTTGCAGCCGATTTTTTTTTTTTGTAGATGTAGTTTGCAGTCGATTGCATGAGTCGAACGGATTTATTTTAAGGCGCCCTTTATTTTATTGGATTAAGAAAGATATAAATTAATCATCAACGGCGATCCCAAGGTTACCGTACTGGATAAAGGAGGGTTTGTAGTCTACTACTATAAACTTTTCACTAAAGGAGGGTTCACGGTTGCAATTTGAGACTTTGAAGTTTGAACTGGTCTTGAGCTGACTTTATAATACGTACTATTTCAGTAAAATAGTGACTTGCTTCAATTTTATTAATGTTCTCCTCAATCATAACAATTGATTAGGTTGATAAGTCTGAGTACGATTTTATTCAAGTATATAGTTATTTGACTTATTTCTATTCATCTAGAACGATCTAATTGAATAACTAAACAAATTTCAACTTAATTTAATTTAACTAAAGTATTTTTTAAATGAAAATAATATACCTTAAAGCTTCGGGTTTAAATTTATTTGATTTTAAAGTATTTTGATGTCAATGGGACATATGTGTCCATGTCCAAGAGATTCTTTCTTACATTTTTCAGTACACACACCTAAAAATAACCTGCTCTCTCAAAACTGATTAAGACTTCCAATAAGCAAATAAACAGTACCAAAGACTATGCTTTATGTCACCACATTTTTTTTTTCTGAAATCCAACTTTATGTCATGACAATTTTTATTTTGTTCCATTGCAACTTTATGTCACATATAATGGACGCAAGTGAAGTCAATAATTGCATCCTCTTTCGTTTGCACGTTTTCACCAAATCAAGAAAGCCATCTTGCTCAAGCAATCGATCGGTTAATCTTATTTCAACCATGCACAATCATTGCGTATTTCTTGCGTGGTAAATAAAATAATAATCTCGTGATAAAATTCAGTCATTTGATTTTTTATTACATGTCTTTCATAAACCTTGTAGGTATAAAAGAAAGCCGACTTATATGTTATCAATCAAATTCAAACACAAATGGTTATTGCATGCATAGTTTGATTGGAAATTTACATCAAGTAAAAATTAACATATGAATTGACACATGCACTGTACCAAATATCGAAATAGACTATTCAATACGATTAGGTTCTTGTTCTTGCCACTTGATCTTGATAGATGGAGTAGTAAATCGTTAGGGCTAAGTCAACATGTACAATTTCACTTTGTTGAAGTCTTGGATCAGACTCAAAGCATCAGTAGTTTATTATAATACTCGCAAATCATGCATCCTGCAAAGATATCTGTGACAAAAATATAAGATTTGTAGTGTTCTTGATTGAAAGTAACATCAATAGTTAGAATAATCAAGAACGTTACAACGAAGATCAGACACATGCATACATCGGGAACTAATGAGTACTTCTTATCAATAGCTACAAGAATCAAGAACGTTACGAGGAGTAGTTTATAGTTTACCGCCAACAATTATTAGTAACTAGAATGTAATTAATATAAGAAGAAGAAAAATCACCCGCCTTATCTCCAAATAATCTTTAAGAAACCCTAACTGCAAGCATATTCCAAATTGTTCCCATCATTGTATCGGGTTCATGAACTAGCCACGCACCGTTGAAATCCCAACACACCCCATAGACTATTCCATACATTTAATTTTATAAGTTATTTTCTTTCCTTTTCTTTTCTTCTTTTTTTGTTAGTGGGGGAAAGTATGTGTTTGGTAAGTTAAGTACATTAGGTGGTTGGCAATTACAGAACAGAATGTGACATTGGCTAGGCTAGGCTATGATGATGGTAACTTGTTTGAACTTGGCAAGCAAGCTAGCCAGTTTGATTGATGATGAACGATGCCTAATTTTGTTATTTACCGACTAATAATAACTACTCGAGCAAAGTAGGAATTCTGTCATCTTAGTTAATTAAAACTTAACTAAACTGCAGCTGACTAATTACTTTCTAGTTTCTACTACTTCAACACAATTTATTTATTTATTATTATGACTCTTGTGAAATCAATGCCGTAGTAATTAATCGTGCACTTTTCGATTACATTTTCACACGTATTTTATTTCAGGACAAAAGTTTTATAGTTCCGGAAGACTGGAACCGAATTAAACCTGAAAACAACGATTTCAAAATGGTGATCATGTACTCTTTTACCTTCTTTGAAATTTGGCAAAACATCTTTAGGTTTCTCACATGGACCAATTTTTACATATATGAGAAAGAAAAAAATAGCAATGTGAGAAACCGATTTGATATTCTGTCAACGATTTAAAGGATTGAGCGGACTATTACTAGGTGAGTAGCTAGAAGAAGGGATATATGATGATGGAATGAACACAAGAAAAAAAAGGTCAAAATCAAACATTATTATACATATGGCTTTAATAAAAATCTTGTCTTGTCATGCGTATTTTTGGTCTAGGTGACCTTTTTTAGAGTTAGACCGAAGACCTTGCCTAACATTTAGCCACACATATACCCTACATCCGTTTTTTCAAATTGTTTACTCATTTATTTTCTGAAGGATTTATTAAAAGGTTTATACAAGTGTAGTTTTTAGTTTAGGGGTATGACTAACTAATAAACATATGAGTTAAATTTTACAAGAAAAAATGTAAAAGAAATGAGTTAAATTTATTAAAAGGTTTATACAATGTGTGTAGCTTTTAGTTTAGTGGTATGACTAACTAATAAACATATGAGTTAAATTTTACAAGAAAAGAAATGTAAAAGGTTAAATGAAATGAATGAAAATGGAATACATACGTAACTAAGTTTAAAAAAAAAAAAAAAAACTTATGATTAATTTGCATGCCTTTCTAGATTGATGATGATTCTCATTTTTTTTTTCTTGGTCAAATTTTGTGTATCGATCTTCACATCATTATTTTTGTTACCTTTATGATTTGGAATCGACATTGCACCTAATATATGCTCTTGTGGTCGAACTCGTCTCACACTGGATAATGTGCGATTTGGCTACTGTCGATAAATTTGGTTGGTTCATGCATTACTTAACCAAATAAAGGAGTTTCCTTTCTAAAAGTTCAATTTACTCCAAAAGTAGAGAAAATGAACTTTTGGAAAAAGGTTATTATGGTTGGCAACTTTCTTTGGGCATGATTCCTGAGGTGTTGGAGTATTTAAATTGGAATAATTGTTCTAAGTTACAACATAGGATATCATTTGAGTGAGCTAAAAATTCAAAATGTTATGTAACTTCAGGTTCTGTTTGATCAAAAAATTTCTTTCGAGTCTATTCCGCTAGAATTTTATACACATACATAATCAGATATTTATACATTGAATTGATTACATTTCTCTCATAGGAGAATTCCTTATAAATGAATGATGAATGAATACATTCAAAACCTCTCATAAAGTTTGATTTTTAGGTTTTTGAAATTATATCATGATATCAAGGGCGTTTCTAGCGTTAGGACCCGGGTGTTTTTCTTAATATTCGTCCAATATTTCTGAGTGCAAAATTGGCGTTCTACGCACCGAATATCCACCGATGTTGATTAAATTGGCAGAATTATATAACAATATAAAAGTGGCATAACTGTAAATATAATCTATACCATGTCCATTAATATAACATTTTAAATTGAAAAAAGAAAACATCTATTATCAACTATCAACGTAACTTTTTCTTTCTTTAATTCAAAATTCTTTCAACCAGAATTATCACAATGGCCTTCTTTTCTGAAGGGATGAGGAGCGATTGGAAGAAGGGTCGGTTGACGAGGACCAACTGGTGGTGCAGGAGGCCTCATCCAACTCCTCCACCAAATTAGTGGATAGTAACTCTGCAGAAATCCAAGATTATTCATTCATCATCAACAAACAACAAATTAACGGTTCTTGAGGAATTCTGGAATTTGGGGTTTCTTGAGGTTTTGGAATTTGAGAATTTAGGGTTCTTGAGGTTTTGGTTTTGATCGATGAGATCTGGTTTTGAACGTGTTGTGTTGTTGTTTAAGTGTCTGATTGATTTAATTTTTTTTCTTTTCTAATTTTTTAATTGTCCATTATAATTTTAATTTTGTAACTTTTGGACAAATATGAGATTATATTTACTGTTGTGCCATTGTTAAACTCTTATATAATTCTACAAATATAATTAACGGTTATGATATTCAGTGCGTAGAACGTCAATTCTGCACTCAGAAATATTGGACGGGTGTTAAGAAAAAACTACCGGGTCCTAACCATAGAAATAGCCTGATATTAAACTGTATTTGGCTTCACAAAAATATTTTTGTTCGAATCTACTCTACGACAAACTATACAGACTAAGACTAAGGAATGAGCACTTTTCTAATTTCGTCCTATAAGATTTGACCGTCACTTTTAGTCCAATAAGTTATTTTTTTGTTTATAAATCTAATTTACGTACTACGCTGACAATACAATCAGATAAACTTACATTACAAAATATTCACTACCAATTCATTTCGAACTGACAAAGTAGTGAGAATTCACCTCCTAACTCTGGATAATAGTAAACTAATAAGACAAAACTAATAAATTTTCACCAAGCATGTTGAAAGCAGTTGTAAATCCCTAACACGGTTAGAAAATGAACATACAAACAATTTGGGTTAAATACATATAAGACCAAAAACAATAATTAATTACATAAAAAGCCAATTTCAAACAACATATACAAAAGTGTCGCTACTTACTAAGCTTCGGACGTCAAAATCTCGCTAAAGCGAATTTAATGAGAATTTTTTAAATCCGCCAGCACAAATGTATCTCAAAATCTCGCTCAACTGAATTTAATAGCAAATTTAACATTTTTAGCTAGTTTCAGTGGCTGAAACTAGCTAAAAATGGTTGAAACTAGCTAAAAATGATTGAAACAAGTTGAAACTAACTGTTAATTTTATATTTTTCCTGAAATTAACATTTAAAACTGGTTCTTAATTTTATAAAATGATTAAATTAACTCAAAACTTATTTATACTAAACTAAATAAATTTTAAAAAATATGGAAACTATAATTACAAAAATATAATCATTATTTTAACTGAAAAAATATAGTTTCAAATTAGTTTCAACACATAAAAACTAGTTTCAGACAAAAAGCTAGTTTTAGAAACTAGTTTCAAACAAAAGCTAGTTTAATAAACTAGCTGGAACTAGTTGAAACTAACTATTAATGCTAGTTTCAACATCATAAAGTGTTAATTTCATTAGTTTCAACAATAAAAATGCTATTTTCATTAGTTTCAACAACAAAAATGCTAGTTTCAACAACTAAATGCTAGTTTATTAGTTTAAACATCATAAGTGTTAGTTCCACCATGTGTGTTCAAAATCGACTGAGCCGGTCGGTCGGGCCGATCGGATTGTGGAAACCGAAACTCAACGGTCTGAATCCGCTATCTGGAGGCCCTAAAATAGGAAAAAAGGCAAAACCGGTGAACCAGAAAGCGGTTGGGCCGGAGGTTGAGCCGTTTTTGGGTAAAATTGCCAAAAAAAAAAAAACATTTACCAAGAAAAAGGAGCTTTTTTTCATCTATATCTTGATTGAATATGGATCTTCACCAAGTCATTTTACTTGATTGGTGATCATTTAATCTTGTTTAGTGTGATTTTGGATGAAAATATGAACAATAATATAGTATAAATATATTAGTATTAGCATATTATATATATTAATATTATAATGGTACACCGGCTCAACCGGCTCACAAAACGGCTCAACAGCTCCGATCCCGGTTAAACCTTTTTTTTTTTTGGGGGGGGGGGGGGGGTCCGGCTCAATCTCCGGCTCCGTTTTTTAAAACATAGGTTTCACCCACAAAAATGCTAGTTTCAGCAATACAAATGCTAGTTTCAAGAACAAAAATGCTAGTTTCAATAGTTTCAGCAACAAAATTGCTAGTTTCAACAATAAAATGCTAGTTTCATTTGTTTAAGCATCATAAGTGATAGTTTCAGCCACAAAAATGCTAGTTTCATTAGTTTCAGTAACACAAATGCTAGTATCATTAGTTTAAGCATCATAAGTGCTAGTTTCAGCAACAAAAATGCTAGTTTCATCAATACGGATGATAATTTCATTTGTTTAAGCATCACAAGTGAACACAAATAATGTTAGTTTCGTTAGATTCAACAACAGCACAGAGGCTAGTTTCATTAGTTTCAGCAACAAAAATGCTAGCTTCATTAGTTTATGTGTATAAATATTACTTAGTTAGAAAAAAATAGTTAAATATAATTAGCTAGTAATTAATTAACACTAATAGATGTCAAAACACCACCAGAATTCATTTTAGCGAGAAAAATGGAGTCCAGCAAGCAATTGAGATCCAAATTTATTACTCCCTCCATTCCTTGAGAAGTGTCTCACTTCTCCTTCCGGCTCAAGTTTTAAGATCAATTATTAAAATAATGATGCAAGTGGAGTTGTGACCATTGTTGGATCAAAATAAATATGTTTGGTGGAGTAATAATGTTATTTAATGACTTGGGACCACATAGTATGTATATTTTATAATATGTGTGTGTTAGTATTATTTCCAAAAAAGGAAACAAGACACTTCTAACGGAACGCCCAAAATGAAAAAACAGGACACTTCTCAGGGAACGGAGGGAGTAGTTTTTAGGGCACCAAAAAATAGAATGACCTTTTTTGTAAGAGGTTTTTAGATTTTAGTGCACCAAGAAATAGAATGCCCATTTTTGTAACATGTTTTTTAAGGTGGTTGTTTTAACAATTAGATGCTTTAGATTGATTCCTTTATGTAATTTTCTGTTTAATTTTTTGACACCCAACATTTTCTCTTGTTTTCCTTTTGTTGGACTTGCATCGGTATCTATTACATGCAACTTAAACCAACCAAAATTGGTCGGACCTTTCTTCCGAAAACAACTCTCCTCCCATCGGCATTTTCAGGGGTAGACCTAGTATTTGAAGTTTGGGAGGGAAAATTATTACATACTATATAATCAGGTTGGTTCGGAGGTTTTGGGTGAGGTGACAAATTCTTAAAATCGAGAATATTACGTAAATTTTTTATTTTTATATTTAAATTTCAGGAGGACGAACACCTCACAATACCCCCTAACTCCTCCCGTGGACATTTTATTACATCTACCATGCTCAAATTTAAAATCTTATTTAACTAAACTTAGTTTCACCACTGAATTAACAATCGTTGGCGAAGACATGAATTATTGCAGAAAAAGATTGAGACAGAAATGCATCAAAAATTCCATCAGAAGAGAGTTTTGTGTGTGTGAAAGACATTGATAAGCGGTTGCGTGTTAACAAACAAGCAACCAAATGAGACAACAACGGCCAGCTATATAACACAACGGTGAACCAACCACGGTGGGGGAGGATCCACCACGTGACGGGTCATCTTGTCGGTTCGTCCGGTCAAAAGCCGGTGCAACAGTAGGGACACGTGTTCAACCATTTTGGCCTGGCCCAATTACACATTTGACCAACCCCTTTGGGACCAACTGTCCTTCACTTGATCCAATCTATAAGCCCACAAACTCACAACAGTCAATCGTTGAGTTTGTTATATTTTATTTATGTTAAATTAAATCTATTCATTCACAAGCCTACGTAATTTTGGATTCCGATCGGTAATAATAATCTCTCGGTTTCTTCCATCACCTTCCTTCTTGTTTTTTCGTGTACACAAATCAAATGCATTTATTGCGCTAGTTTATACCGTAATCATTTGATGGTATTTGATTTCATGAAAAAATTAGTAAAATATCAAATACTAAAAACAAATTCAACTTTAACAATGCGTTAAATGAAAAGATAGGACGGTCTAGTCTACCAATCAAAATTTAGCATGTCGAAGTAAAATTTGATAGTTCTGAATACAAGGTAGCTTTTAGAAATTAGATTCTATATTCGATACACTCGAAATATTCCAAAAGTAACATATGTGAAATCGTCTCAAATTAAGTAAAAGAGTGGGAGACCCATGTTGCAATTTAAACCTTTAAATTTCTTCTTTTAAATTATTTTTTTTAAATATCTTACTTATTTTTCTATTATGAGTGGCATCAAGAAGTCCGTTTCATATCGTATATAATTAGAAATATCTTGAATTAATAAAATATTAGAGAGAAGAATTAAACAGCTAAGCAAGTCTCTTAAAATAGTAGGAGTACTACAGGATAATCATTAATGGAGTATTTATTTTATATTTTATATAAATGGAAACTTACAAATGAACAATGGAAAACTGCATCAAATCGCGGAGACATCAAGTGAGTTGTCACGTACAAACCATAATATAGGTGTCTCGTGTCTCTTGCTTAATTGATCCCCTAATTAATAAACTCAATTAATTTAATTAATCTCCAAACAAATCCCGTGTAACATAGTTTAATTACATTATTTTCACAACAATGAGAAAGCGTCTTCGGAAGCACCGGTATTATATATCTCATTTGTTTATAATTCGTCTCTGTCTCTTATAGAATTTTCAGATATTTAAAACGAAACACTCCCTTCGCCCCACTTATTTAATTTTGTTTACGTTTTCCATTTTTGTCAACCTCATGTGTTTATTTACATTTCTTATACACCTTTTTTTTTATTACTTTATTGCGTGTGACATCAATCAAACACATAATTTAACGTAATTCTTAAAAACTATAAAAAAAGAATGTACACGTAGACTATTTATTGGGATATATGGATGTAGGGAGTATTAATTTTCAAAGAGAAATTAAATTATCTTGTGTGGTTACAGAGATATAACGAAGTCTGGTTCCACACACATGAGTAACTTTACGTTGACGAAATAATATTATTTTAATGATTATTGATGAGAAATATAATTACTGGCTAATTCGCTAGATAGCATATAGAAAGAGTGGAATTGTTCTTGATTAGCTGCGTTTAGTGGTAAATGACAGCATCACTGGTGACTTGACGATCTTAGGTTTTTGTCAAACCATCTTTTACAACGTGGGGTAGGCATCGATCGATCTCTATTGTTTGAATTCATACGGCTTCCAATTCTCCCTCACATTTCACCAAGTAAATGCGTAAACGAAATTTATAAATTGGAATAGTCTTGTCATAGACTCATGCTATTATTGTTAGTGCTGATTTACCGGCTATCTTATAAAATCTTAAACAGTTAAATTCGATTTAAATCATATTCTATATTTATCACACAATTAGATTTGGTTTCTTAAATTAATTTAGTGAGTGTCAAATCAGTTTTATCAGTTACTAAAAAAGCATTACAATAATTGAATACGAGTACATTATTACCTCCTAATTCCAAAATTTAGATAGGCTTTGTCAAGCAACATGAGACTTAATTGAACAGTTTGATGATAAGCAACTAGTTTTGATGGAAAATTTATATAGAAAAAATACTTTTAATAATCCGAAAAAGTTGTGTTAACAAATTGAACTAACTTATCAAATTATTTCTAAGATTTATTGTTGGAGTAATAGATTTATTGTTGTCAAATTATGAACATGCCGCTTAACTTATTATTAGCTTATGGTAAATATAAAGAGAGACACTAACAGTTAGTTTAGTTTATCAGGTACCAATTAATCGGTTAGACGAATACATTTGTAATTTGTAAAATAAAATGATTTTTTGTGAACGAAAAAAGGATTCAAAGTACTGTACATGTATTTCGTTTTTTATATTTTACACTTGTGACATGTATTTTATGTAGGGCGATGCACATAGTCCAACTTTATTCTCTGACTAGGTGAATAAAGAAAAAAAAATGAAAAAACAAACTTATATATGAACGCAAACAAACTGACCTGAGTTCAAAATCTTCCTCTCGTCAAATGTTAAATAAAGACACCACACCAAACAAATCCTTCGTCAAAACCTCATCTTATTCTCTTACCTTCCTCACTACACTTTCTTCTTCTTCTTCCTTCATCCATCCATGTCGGAAGATTTCAGAGAATTCTACTACCAACACTCTTCTTACACCGATGATCACCGCCGCGGTAGCAACACCACCAACTATCCGTACTCACAGCAGAACCAGTCCAACTTTGCAGCTGCAGATTCATCATCTGCAGCTAGTACGCTCCAAATGTTTGATCCATCTTACTTGGCCTTCTCCGAGTTTCTTGATCCTTCTGCCGACCACAACGCCTTCAGCTTTGCTTCCAGTGTGAAGGAAGAGCAGAAACCGGGTTTAGAGGCTGTCGGAGGAGGAGAAACACCGGCTACACCGAATTCCTCGATATCCTCGGAGGAGGCGACTGGAGGAGATGAGGATTCGAGTAAGGGTACGGGGCGGAAAATGAAGGAAGCGGTTGAAGATGGTGAAGATGAGTCGAAGAAAGATCAGTAAGTTACTGTATTGTACTGGTCGAAAAATTATTACCTAGACCAAGTCTAAATGTCTAAACCATCATGATTAACTACTCTTCATACCACCTAGCTCGTACACATTTTTGTTCTCTCTATTATTCTTTTTTTTTTAATGAAGTTCACAAAGCTTGGAGTTAATTTTCTTGGTCTTCTTCATGATATGTAACCTATAAGTCAAGCTGAATTAATGGTTTTAAGATATTTACCAAAGTAGAAATATAATGATGATATTGCAAGTATATATATACATAATAATAATTAAAGACCTTTTGTGGTTCAAAGACTTATAATTAACTCAAAACTAGAAAACATTGTCCTCATTTTGATCGTCGTGTTTCTCGTAATATACTAATAAAATCTTAAGTTCAGTTGTACTACATTACAAAGTTGATTTCCCTACAATACAAGTATTAATTAGTGTATTTCATGTATGTGAAAATGAAGGGGAAAAGGGAAGAAGAAAGTGGAGAAGAAGCAAAGACAGCCAAGATTCGCGTTCATGACAAAGAGCGAGGTTGATCATCTGGAAGACGGATATCGATGGAGAAAATATGGCCAGAAGGCCGTCAAGAACAGCCCTTATCCGAGGTTTGTTATATATATATATTCTCTCCGTTCCATATAAATCTTATGAAGTAACTTTAATGTTTTTGAATATTCCAACCAACGTTGCTTGGTATGAACACATCTTGGCAACTTGTAACAGAAACCACACACAAAATCATGCTGTAGCAAAATAATATGCTACTAGTCAAACTTTAACATAGTTGAGTAACGCGTTTGAACCAGTTCCAGTTTCTAGATTTTAGAGTTGTTACAACTTTATCAAATATTAATATATTTATACTATAACATGAATTAGTGATTAATATTATTGTAGAAGACAGAATATAAGGGTTTCTAGATGATTTTTTCCATTGAATTTGCCCAATTAAGTTTCAATTGTAACTTGAGCAACAAACCCTAGCTAGTTTGGAAGGCCGGGGACTTATTTCGTCTATAATCACGAATGTGTAGTACGACGTACAGATGTTCTGTCGAAATGCTAACAAACTGGATCATCCAGCTCTGAGCATCAACTTTTTAAGAAAATTAATTAGGTATGAAAGTGATGAAGATGGCAATATTATATTGCGTTAGCCTAAATGTGAAACAAAGAACAAGCATAAGATCTAAGACATGGAGTTACAGAACTCAATTGATTATTAGAAAATTTAAAGGCTTGAAAATTAGTGTGAATGCATGCTTCTTTTTTTTTTCTTTTTCCTCTCTGGTTACAAATTCTGTAAGCAGTCAAAGCATAGTATATAATAGTGTCCTAATATTCCTTAAATTGTATTATTAAACTAATTAATTATAAACTAACCTATTCTAGTACCTATCATATCACTTGGAAGTTGGAAATGAGTTACAATAGTATAAGTTTTATTATACTACTGTGAAATATATCACTAGAATATATTTAGAACGTACTCTATGATCATGGATCTGTAACCTCTTGGCATTGATGAATTATATATACTTGAACACGAAAATTCCTAGGGCGAAGTGTTAGAGAATGAGGATATAACGCGATTGAAAAGAAAAACTATTACTCCGATCCATTTTTTACTGGCATGTCACTACTGAGGGTGTCACTAAGACAAGGTTTCGACTATATTTCCAGAGGTAGTGATACAGTATTCGATATACAAATTATCATAGGACAACATAATTGACAAATTAATTAATGTACCCTAATTCCTAAACACAAAACAATTCTAGTAGTGTGACAAATGTTTGCTCTTATATAGCCAAATTCTTAACACTTCTTGTTTAAATGATACAGGAGCTACTACAGATGCACAACACAAAAATGCCCAGTGAAGAAACGCGTGGAGAGATCATTCCAAGACCCTGCGATTGTGATCACCACATACGAAGGGCAACACAACCACCACGTCCCAGCCACTCTCCGTGGCAATGTGGCTGGAATGTTTGCTGGGACTTCCATGCTAACTCAGCAATCACAAAACACCTTCCCTCAAGAGCTCTTACTCCAAATGCCACCCTATCTCTATGGCGGAAACGCAAACATGTACCATCATCATCAACAGCAACAGCAACAAAATTTAACTCCACAACATCAGTTCCACCAGTTTACTGACTATGGTCTGCTGCAGGATATAATTCCTCCTCCTGTATTTCCTAAACAGGAGCAATGAAGAGAACTTTCTAGACGATTTTAAGTTTCTAACTCGATCCTGGATGATTTATGAGTTTGTTTATTTATTTTTGTGTTTTTGGTTCTTAGGTTTTAGTCTTTCTGATACATATAATTACCAGACAACATTGGCTTTTTCCATGGTATGAGATGAGAATAGCCAGCTCTGGTTATTAAGCTTATGATCATGCATGCCACCTTTCTGTTGTACTACAGGCCATATATATATACGTACGTAGTAATATCCTTGTATGATAATATTAGTGTATCATATATCATTTCTTGTTATATATTAAGTCTTCTTGACAAATAATCCATGATTTCATACTCTTCCACAACCTATACTTGGTTGTTTCATCATTCATGTGTATACATCTTACATTAAGGTAGTGGTTTTTCCTTTGATCAATTTAACTTAATTGACAGCTAAAAGTGAATTCAGTAGCAGGATAAAACGTCAAACATCCATTACAAATGTTTCTCAGTGAATTAATCATTAGATGGCACTTAACACCTATTTTTTTATTTTTTTTTTTATTTTGAATGATTGTGCCTATTTTAAGACATGAGTACTTATAAAGTTATAAAGTCTACCCAAAAAGTGATTTTTTTTCCCGAAACAACTTGGATGCCCCCGTTAATCAATCGGTACACACATCGAGAGAAACGTTTTGGTTCTACTCGTCTGATCAAGTGCTATGATTTCGAATATGACTGTGGAAGTATGTCCAACGAACTTAATTACAGCCACTTTCTGATGAGACTTTTGATTTTTTCCTCGAGTCTATTACCATTTGACTATATATGAACGACGATCCAATATGAAAAACTACATGTAGCTAGTAAATAATGTCATATGGATGCAGGGGTGGGCAATGAGGGCGTTCACCCTCCTAAAATTTTAAAAAGAAACCTTTTTATATTGTAAATTTTCAGAATTTGACCCCCTAAACTTTCAAATAACCTTATACTTTCGCCCCCAAACTTCACATTCTGAATCTGCCACTTTACACATGCATCCAATCTGGTGTAGATATTATATAATGAGAGTGAAAGTTTCTGGTAATGACGGTCAATTACAGCTACCGTACTTAGTGTTACTAATTGTACTACTGGTCTAAAAGCTTAAAGTTCTAATTAAAGTTCCTTTAATATTAATATTGTAAGGCAGTAGCTGGTAGAAAAAGCATACAGCTTCACAATCTCAGCCATATATGAACACTCAGTCAGACAGTTCAGAACAGTCCAAAACCCATAAAATCTTCAAACACAGTCTAAACTCTAAAGTCATACCTACATAATGTGCGGATGATGTTATATGTTTGACTTTTATAATAAAGTTATATACGATTTTAAACTCGAGACTTTATTTAAGAAAATCACACTCCCGCGCGCATGTACCAATCAGTACACACGGTCCAAAACTACTCTAAATCAATGTATATAGGCTATATTTGTTGGCCATATAAAGCGGAAGGTGACGGACAAAGACTGGTTTGAAATGATCATTGCCTTCATGTTTGAATCCTAAATTGTACCTATATGGGAGCAAGCAACTAACTTGCTAGCTCTAGGACTCTCATTTGTGTTCACAACTCACAACTACTCATTCGGTCATTTTGTATGAATGAATAATATACGTTTTGATTTTTACACCGTTATTAATGATTGTGAATATGTGGTACGGTTTGAATAGCGAGATTTATGATAGAGTAGTAATAAAACCTAAACAAGAAATGAAATGTAATATAAAATATAAAATGAACGGGACAGATAAGAAAAACATGTAAATAAATGAATGGAACGGAGATACGTACTCATGTTTATATGTACCTGAGTTGACCAGCTATTCAAAGTCAACTACCTGGTATCAACAAGTTGTATTTAACAGCAACATAAATATATCACAAGAGTATGAATCACATTGAAGAATTAATATTGCTATTAAGTCAGCTGTATTTATGGCATATCGTGCACAAAATTGTTGGGAATTCATTCTTATTAATTAATAATTTATGAAGTATAGTATATTCGTCATTGCTAACGTCAAGTGCAATGTACAAACAGAATTATATATATACAGTATACTACTATATGCTACATTCTGTTTATCGAAACAAGCTGAAATTTGAATGATATCTGCATTATTTAAAAACAATCAAATGGTTTGTATCCCGGTCACAAGTTGAGACATCATATTCTTCTTTATATCCGAGTCGCAAGTTGAGACATCTTGTAGGGAATATATCCGAGTCACAAGTTGTATCTAAGGCTACCGTGCAACTCGATCTCCAAAATATGTAATTATATTCAAAGTTTATAATTGTAATTTGTAACACTTAAAAAAATCCAGCCTTTTCCTCCTATAAGTGCTTAAATTAACATTCCCTTCTCATTATTTGATTTATTATTTTTTTTGGGGAAAAAAAAGGAAAAAAGAAAAACTCCATATGGGAATTCATATTGAATGGGCTGAATGAGTTTTCTCTGCCTGGCCCAGCTTCTCTTGGGCTGCAGGTTCAACGAACAATTAGGAAGCTGGCTGGTTATTTGGACTGCCCAAATATAAGAACATAGTTCGTGCCCGCCACGATTATCCATGCATGTGGCTTTAGATCTAATAAAAATTGTTTTATCATGTACTTAGTAGTATATTCAAGATTGTGATCAATTATCTGTAATGCGATCTTTACGCTGCTAATTTTACCTAACTTTAGATCTGATACGTCGTCTACAAGCAATTAATAACAAAATATAGCTATGATACTAGGAGTAACAGTTAGTTGCAGGATAATTGGATAAATGTAGGATAATGTATACTGTAATAATGAACTTAACCGATAATTGTTCTATGTTTGACACTTTAAACCGGTGCGATTATTCATGAGCCATGAGTGGATGATATATGCCTTTGTTAGTGTTTTGGTGTTTTGTACATTGTCGTATATATGAACCGTTACCTTAAACTGATGGTGCATGTGGAAGACTCGGTAGATACTTTTACATTTGGGGTCCTTGTTAGTTCAACAATAACATGTGAACCCTTGATAGATGCTCTTATAATATTTGAGGTCCTTATTAATTCAACTATAGTATCTGTACCCTTATTTGATAAATTTAATTACAATTTTAACTTTTGAGAAATTAAAACCTAATTTTTTTGCCGTGATGATAATGATACTAAGTTATAGTATTCACCTGTCCCATGCATGGGTCAGTTGTAAATTTTTGATAATGGAATATATTTTCTTATTTTGTTTGGACAAAATTATGCTACAAGTTATTATCGACCATCGAGTATCTATATTGTCGGTTGATAACTTGATATACAGCAACCTCGACTTCATGTTGTTTATATTAATTACAGTTATAGTTATGCTCACCTAATGAAGCTTTGTTGCTTTATTTACACTCAAAATCAAAACAACCAAGTACGTCTAACAGCATTTGGTCATTTGCTTATATATATGAATGAAAGAGTAAGACAAAAGAAAGTAACATAAAAGCAGATCAGAACTATAATAATATCTATAAAACTATTTTCATTTTCGAATTTTAGAGTGGATGGCAAATGTCCCGTAATGCTCCGCTGGTTCTGTCCCGCTGTCCCAATATATGCATTACCAAGCTTTTGGCTTTTAAAAAAATTAAAGAAAAAAACTAAACTGAAATGAGGTTGTGATCCACACAACCTCAGATTTGCATGAATGGCATGCTCATGGATTAAGAGGTTGCCAAATGTCATTTTCCAGGTTTTAATTAAAGTTGCTACTTGATCGTTGATATACATTTAATTTCTATAATAGTTATGTTCTTATGATGCAAGTTACATTGACAAAACGATGAGGTACTATACTATCTGGAGTTCTAATAAAGTACTTAATTAGTTAATTACTAATTTGATTAGATGTATTTATGTGACCCTCAGGCTATTTTTCATGTTTATTTCATATTTTAGAACATTATTTAAGTACTATCATAAGTACCATGACAAAATATAATCATTTAAATATAAATTATGGATATGTATCATAAATAACTAAGTGTTTAACTTTTCATGTAATTTTATTTAGGACACTTTACAATTATGCAGTTTGAAAATTTTCTTTTTTTTAAAGCAAGATATATTAAAATTAAAAGGAGAGTCTTAAGTTATAAATCGAACAAAATTTTAGTTTGAGCTATCTTCAATTACCTTAAAATATTTTTCTATGTGCACTGCCATTTTATTTTTAAAAATATGTTCGCATCAGACTGCACAAATTATTATTTTATATAAATGACGAACGGACATGGAATCTCATGCTAGTAAAAATCAATTTAAGCAACTTCCATTTCAGACCAATTTTGAACTATCAATATATATCATTGTTATTTCTAATAATAACATGAAGTTCAAATAAGTTAATGTTAGATTTCATTTCTATAACTATTATATCTATTTATATACTTTACATATACAGTTTACGATTCATATCAACAACTCAATCCACTCACACCTTCGTCTCGGTCAGTTCAAGTAAGTTGTTCCCCTTGGAGCCGACCAACACTTCTAGACACATGCCGAACAATGTTTTTTATCATGAAACACGTTTTTATACCAAAATCACATGACAAACGTGAAAGTTACCACAGTCAATTCAATTTTTAGATTCATGTAACAGACGCATGAATGTTACCGCGAGTCACGTGGAACATAAAATACAAATATCGAATAACCAAAACTATTAATTTATGATTTTAATCATTTTATGTTTCTAGTGCATTTTTAGGAAAAAATACACTAATGATTATTGACATCATTGGAGGAAAAGATGGCAAATAAATTGGAAAAATGGGGAGCTCAAATCAAACTCAACCACCATCATCAACAACGGTTGGTCTGCTAAAACCAAAAAGGACATCTCGACCGAAGTTTAGCCTCTCTCTTGAAGCAAACGACGACGTCTCATCTGCCTTTCTCCACCAGATCTCTCTATCTATATACCATTACTGGTCTCATTCTCCCTCATAAATAATTTCTCATTGATTTCACACACCACTGTGTGATTGATGTGTGTATACTAGGCTATACATACAGCTACACAGCTTCGTCGTTGTTTCTCAGATTCGGTGTTACAGATCGTGCGAATTGGTTGCCAATGGCGGTGGACGCAGGACCTGTGACGCCTGGACAGGTACGGTTACGGTTGTTTCCGATTTCTGTAGCTTTGTACGGTCGAACTTGAACTTGAATTCTAGCAATGGTGATGGATTGGATCTTAGCTTGAGTTGGAATTGCTTTTGTTTAGCACCTGTGCTTTGAATTTTGATGGTGATTAGTACTTGAGCTTATGGATTGATTACTGGTGATGATGATCTGATTAGCATTTAGCAAGTTAGTTTATGAGCAGTAGTATAGTGATTGATGATCTGATTAGCAAGTAAGTTAATGAGTGTAGTGATTGATTCGGTGAACTTTTGTTTTTTTGTTTCCTGATATAAGTAGATTTGAGCTGGTTGTTGAGGGTGGTCCTATGTGTCTGTACTAAATTGGCCTCTATATGAGTAATTAGTAATAGGATATATATAGTAGGAGGTTTAGCTTACTGATTGGTTACCGGTAATTATGATCTGATTGGCAAGTGAATAATTAGTACTAGTATTGTTACTGATTTGATGAACTCCGATCTTCCTGAGTGTGGAGTGTCGACTGCCTTTTGTGTGCTATTCTGAATGGGCCTCTCTATGAGATGAGATGCAATACATGATTTAGAGGAAAAGAGTGAAAGAGTCACCAGTGGAATGTCCTTCACATGCTGTATGCTTCTATTATTGCTTTCCACTTTTTTGGAGACATTTGGTTTGCTGGTTTCCGGGGCCTTGTTTAGCAGGAGTGTTGACGTCAGAATGATTTTATTAATAATGATGATGTATTATATTTCGTTAGTAATCATTGATCAAACACAAAATACATCTATTATATTTCATGAGTTGTTGAGAAAAAAACCTTATGTAGTTTGTGCGTAGTGATTTGCGTTTCTGTGTATTAATTTTTGATAATGCTTATTAATAGCACTGAACCAGTATGAGGTTTAGCTTATGGATGATTAGCGACTTTAGCCGTAGAATGATCTGATAGCAATTGAGTTATGAGCAGTTTACTACTGAATCCAGTCTGAGGTTTAGCTTATGGATGATTAGTGGGTTTAGCCATAGAATGATGATCTAATAACAAATGATTTATATGCAGTTTACTTATGAATTTACATCAATAGTTGACTATCCTTGAGTGCCTGTTCCGAATTGGCCTATATATGCAGTGAGGTCGGCTGTATTAGGAAATGAGTGAATGCGCCACTTCTCTTCTTCTCCTTATAATGTGGCTCTGTTTTACCTGCTGCATACTTGTTTTCGTGCTTCCCCCATTTCCTGTGCCACTATGTACCTTATTTGGTTCACTGTTGTTTTGTATCAGTGTTGAAGTTATAATGATTAAGTTTGACCTTTTCAGAATTTCAGATTTATTGTATATCATATGAAGTTAAAGTGAAATGCATATATATTGGAAATGATAAGAAGAATATAGCCAGAAGATTTAAGTTGAGGATAATAGCCTTTTTTACGGACTAGTTCAACTTCTGATGCAAGCAGCTAGCCATAGAATGGTTATTTGAAGATCCTGTCTTAGGTTTCCTGTTTTGATTATAGCAGATGTATGGAGTAATATGTATATACTCCGTATGAAACATGAACATCGATCTGATGCAGAATTATGGCTTAACTGACTACTTAATACTTTATTTTTACATAATGATGCAGGCTTACAATGTTTAACTTATAGTTTTATTGTAGAGGGAGTCTTGTAGTTAAAAAATATAGATTTAGTGACCTACTATATTATTAACTGAACATTTAAGGTGCTCGATGGTGAATATTAGTCATCATGGAGTTGCTTACACTCTGCCTTCATTTCCAAAGAGAGATAATGCATGCACCGATTTGAGATTTTCCTGCAATATGTTGAATACACCATTGATCATTTTTATAATCATAATGCATCTTATTTTGCTCATGTTTCCCAGGTGTCATTCTTGCTTGGAATCATGCCAATTTTTGTTGCCTGGATATATTCAGAGTGGTTGGAGTATAGTAAGAGGTCATCATCCCCTTCCAAAGTGTGAGCGCTTTGTCATTTTCCAGCCATCAGAATTGTTAAATACCAGATACTATTAAAGTGCAATTATGTTTTGAAACTTTCCGTTTTACTGTCAAGTTCTATAAAATTACGAAGAGACACTTTTGTCCAGTAGCACCTTATGCTATATTATTTGATCTATGGTGTGCAGTCATTCAGATAATAATTTGGTTGAACTAGAAACTGTAACTATCAAGGAAGATGATCGAGCTCTTTTGATGGAAGGTGGTCTTGCCAAATCAGCATCCACAAAGTTTGTCAATCCATCGGTTAAAACAAATATAACTAGGTCAGCTTGTTGTTTAATATGTTCTTGATCTTTTAAGCTTCTGCCATAAATATATTTATGAAAGATCTTATGAATTATCGGCAACGTAATGTAGGTTCCTAACGATGGAAGACTCGTTTTTGCTCGAGAATCGACTTCTTTTAAGGGCAATGTAAGTGGTTTGATGATATGATCGCTTTGGATAAATTTATTTTAATATTATAATGATGTTCCACCATTCCAATCACATGCAGGGCTGAATTTGGGGGAATTTTGTTCTATTTCTACTTATGTGACCGCACAAATTTCTTTGCAGACTCAACCAAGGTGATATTTAATATGGTTTTGATTTTATTGATTGAGCAAATGATATAAAACTATTTTTTTTAAAATTACTGTTCAAGTATCCATGCTTCTTACAGTTACGCCTATCACTGTGTTCTGCTTTCATCGTTCCTAATTATTTTCTACTGCCACTTTTTTTTTTTTTGGTTTGGCAGAGCTACAATCGGGATCTATTCATTTTCTTGTACATGCTTCTCATCATAGCCTCAGCAATGACTTCCCTCAAGAAACATCAAGACAAGTCTTCATTTTCTGGGAAATCTACACTTTATTTAAACCGACATCAGACCGAAGAGTGGAAAGGATGGATGCAGGTAAGAAATCTTATCATCAACTAAATTTTTGTGTGTATTTCGTGTCAAATTGCCAGATATATCCAAGTTTCAGAAAATATATGACAAGTACTTTGCATTTCAGCATATTTGTTGAAATGGGAGCAACAATTATGCAATTTTCTGAGCTTTCATGTGAATGGAATTTACATATCTACAATGGGTGTGTCTGCTGTACATTTGATATTCAACTAATAAGCTTCTCACGAGATATTGTTCATCCTTTTCATGTTTCTGACAGGTCCTCTTTTTGATGTATCATTACTTTGCTGCTGCGGAGATCTACAATGCAATTCGTGTTTTTATTGCTGCATATGTGTGGATGACTGGCTTTGGAAACTTCTCCTATTATTATATCCGAAAAGATTTTAGTGTTGCTCGATTTGCTCAGGTAAAATTATACTATGATTCTGTCTTCTTTCTTTTTTCTTCTGTCATCTTTGAGGTATGCATTTGTTCAACTTTCATGTCTTTTGCTTGCTTGATGGGTTCTTAAAGTTATATTTAATTCGTTGTGCAGATGATGTGGAGGCTAAACTTTTTTGTGGCACTCTGCTGCGTTGTTCTTAACAACGACTATATGCTCTACTATATCTGCCCTATGCATACCCTCTTTACACTAATGGTGTACGGTGCCCTTGGTATTGGTTACAACTATAATGAGAACAAATCAGTCATGGCTCTGAAAATAGTGATGTGCTTTGTAGTGGTTATCTTGGTATGGGAAATTCCAGGAGTTTTTGAAATCCTGTGGAGTCCATTAACTTTTCTTTTAGGTGAGTAAGCATCCACAACTTATATAACCGAAGAATTTGTCTTGACAAGAAGGGAGCTAATTCATTTTTCAGTTTGAGTCCTTTAAGCACCTCACAGATTATCTGTTTGAATGACAGGGTACAATGATCCTGCAAAACCAAGCCTTCCACGACTTCATGAGTGGCATTTCAGATCTGGGCTTGATCGTTACATATGGATCATTGGAATGATCTATGCCTATCTTCACCCAAATGTAATTTGCAAAAGTTTTAAATCTTCTTTCTTTCACATGAAATGAACATCAATTATGAAATAATTTTCTTGCTGCAGGTTGAAAGGCTGATGGAGAGACTGGAGGAGTCTGAGGCCAAACGGAGGCGCACGATCAAGACATCCATAGTTGTAATTGCCTTAATTGTATGGCACTTATCTTTTCAGGATTTTCAGTTTGATACTTCAGTGGTACATTAGTTACTGAGTCTTTTTCGTATACCTGGCTTTTAGGTTGGGTATTTCTGGTATGAATGCATATACAAATTGGACAAAGTTTCATACAACAAGCTCCATCCTTACACATCTTGGATTCCCATCACGTGAGTTTTTCTACCTAAACTTAGTTTCGTAAACATGATATGTATCAAGTCATAACATAGTTCAACTAGCAACTGTTGCAATTGAAGGTGTTCTTTTCTTATTTACTTTCTGTTTTTGTCCAGTGTCTATATTTGTTTGCGGAATTTCAGTCAGCATCTCCGCAACTTTTCATTGACCCTTTTCGCGTAAGCTTTACCTGTTCCTTCCTTTCTTGCTCGTGTATGCTCTTTTTGTTGGTTTTCTATAAGAACTTTATTTGCTTTGTTGATTCCTAGTGTTTGATGTTTGATAATTGTGATACTTCCTGGTTACAGATGGCTTGGCAAAGTTACATTGGAAACTTACATTTCTCAGTTTCACATATGGCTGAGGTACCCATTCTTAATATATATTCACATTTCTCTAATCAGTCCTTGCATATTAGTTTTTTATTCTATAATTGAAGACCGGATGTTGCAATGCCCCTTTTATGTAAAGTTTCTAGATCAACAGTGGCATTTGGTGTGGAAATATGTAGTTAGCTTATTTTATGTGGTTTCATCTTGGCAATTCCAGCTTCGCTGGCAGCAGATAATTAGAATGTTTTGGACCCTTCCTACACAAGAAAAATTACATTAGAGCTAGCTAACCTTCATTTGGACTTAAGATCTCACCTGATTTATTTACCTGTGTACAGATCAAATGTGCCCAATGGACAACCGAAATGGCTGCTTTCTTTCATTCCAGAATACCCTATGCTCAACTTCATGCTCACAACTGCCATTTATGTTTTCGTAAGTGAATCTGGCTTTGGTCTGTGAATTAACTGTTTGAATTCACTTATTTGGTGAAATTTATTGTTTCTAACTGCTATACCTTTTACCACTGCAGGTATCATATCGAATTTTTGAGCTGACCAACACCCTTAAGTCTGCCTTTGTACCCACAAAAGACAATCAGAGGCTATTTCACAACTTTGTTGCTGGAGTTGCCATCGCTGTGTGTTTATATTCCATTTCATTCGTTCTTCTTCTGATCCCTCATTGATGAGTAAGTTGCGTTCTCCTTACTCCATGTCCAAACTAATTAAAATCATCAACTTAAACTACGAAAAACATTTGCATGCTTGACAAGCACTGCGGTGCGTAGTTTTTTTACCATTCAACATCTATGCTCCCTGATGCAACCCATGGGCCTTGAGAGACATTTAAATATTTTTTTTAGAGTAGATGTCTTGAGCTATGTCCTGACCAGTATTATATTATAATTAAAGAAGCAGATTGGAATAAAAATTTAGTGTACTTATAGGTTGTAGCCAATCATATCAAGCTAGATTTCTGAAAGATTTCTATTATCTCTGTTCTCCACCTGAAGTTTAGACACATACCTGTTTTTTACTCCCTTCTTCCCATAACTACTTCCTGTTTGATTTTTGAGCAGTCCAAAAAGTACATCACTTCTCATTCTAAAAATAGCAATCTTAACCCAACAAATTCTTATTGCCAATAATTTATTCATTCTCCTCGATAAATTACTCACCAGAAGTTTTTGGAATTTTCCATCATTTCTCTGGAAACAGACATGTGAATAACATGTTTATATGAGATGCTAGGGAGAAACTTAATGCACCTGCAAGACATATACTTATGACAGACATGTGAATAACATGTTTATATGAGATGATAGGGAGAAACTTAATGCACCTGCATATACATATGGGTTTAACATGTATAGGTGCATTGCATTAGGTTTCTCCCTAGCATGAAATAAACCTGAATAACACGGTAACTAGTTATTGGAGGGAATAATACTTCTGCTAAATTTCTGTGGAGAATTATCTATTGCACGGAACCTCCTGTTTTGAAAACTGTATTTCAGAATGATCAACACGTAGAAGGTTATCTTATAGAGAAAAGTTCCATAACCTTTATACATGTCCCAAATTTTATGTTTACTTATTTTCAACTTGCACCTTGCACTCTTAATACGAATACTGCTGTTCTTACAGGCTTTCCAACTAAAAGCTGTGAAGGCTGCTAGCATACAGTTCATCGCTGCACATAGAAGTGGAAGTTACACACATTGTAGTACTGGGGAAGTTTCGTCTCAGAAGTTCAAAGAGGCTTGCAGCATTTCCAACAATTTTGTGCAATCATCGCTAGCCAATTACCGGGTTTTAGTCACAGAACAAATGTGAAGATATAAAGAGAACTGGAGAATGTTGTAAGAATGTGATTTCCTCCGTGTTATTAATGTTCTTTTGTTTTCCACTTCTGTATCATCAACATCTATATATATCATCCCCCTGTTGTTAATTGTTGGTGCCAACCGCCAAGTATCACAAGTAAAAGAGAGAACTTTGATATGATAGTGATATATAGATATATTTCATGGGTACATCCGTACATATACCAGCATTTTTTCGTATGATGATCAATTGGAGTAGTTGTTTTTTGAGGGTTCGGTTTATTGTTCTGAGGTCTTTATCGTTAATCATAATGTTTCAATGACGTTGAAGGGTACAATGTTGCCCGCCGTGAGATTTCTTTAGAATCTTTTATTGAATATCATATTTTCCCAAAAATTATAAAGTGGGGAATTCATATAAATGAAATTAACAAGTTTACAAAACAAATCCTGTTCATGTTAGTCCTGATAATATGTATTACTTTTCTTATTGACTGGGCATGGATATAAATGAAGTTTTCCACTATAATAATCAAGGAGGAAACGGAGTACAAATGATTTCTATTTATATGAAAAATACATTTTTTTGGGTCACATGAACCAGATACAGAACGATGAAACAGGATTATCTTGTAATCCTCTTCTCATATCCATCCCTGCACAATCAGTCAACAGTGCCATAACTGGCCAGCATGACACCAGATTCAACAATTCACGTGTAACAGAGGCCATCATCACCACGATTTGCCCTCACACAACGAACCCGGTGTACTGTAAAAACCTTATCAACAAATTCAGGGGGGAAGCCCTGTTTCCAAAACATGTTCGCACCATAATCTCCAAGGCGCAGGTTTATGCTGGCACAGTAGCAGAAAGAAGATGACAAATCTCATGGCGGTATCAGGATGATGTACCATACGTGTTGGAAAGGATACAGTGATGCTTCGGATGAGCTTAAGCAAGCTATGATGCACGTGGGTGACAAGAGCTCCAGATATGTGAAACTTCACATTTCAAATGCTATGAATCAGGTTGTTTCTTGCACTGAAGTTAACGAAAATATACGTTACATGATATTTGCAGTGTTGCACTGTCCATATGTGACAATTTCTGGCCTCAAGGGCTAGGAGATGAGAAATTCTAATCGCCTTAATAATAATCAAGTGACATCTCGTGTTTCGTAAGGCGATTTTTTATGACATGCTGTGCTTTAATTGAATATACTGTTGTTATCAGGCAGGGCGAAAGCTTGCCTGGCCAAAGAAAAGCACTAATCCAGCTTACTTTTCATGTTAATTTCATACAATTACTACAAGTTCTTGACTAGTGGAATTTTCCCTTCTAGTTTCTCCAACTATATCATCATGTTTGTGATGATCATCATCAAGATAATTTTGATACACATAAGAAGCAAATCCCAAAGCTGCCAATAGCAAAGACACAATCTTTAAACCATCCATCTTTTCATGGAAGAAAATAACCGCAAGAATCGGCATGAGAGGCAATCCCACTGACCCAATCACATTAGAGAACAGAGAAGACACTTCAAAAATCAAACTTACTGCACCAATTGCAAACAGTTGCCAAGAAACTGCAATAGCTGCAAGGATCACCCAATACGACGTCGTCCCCAGGTCAAAACTCTCCGATTCCTTAGCCAAGTTACGCCAATCTTTGGTAAAAACCATAGCCATGATCACAACCAGAGTTTCCACCATGGATTGGTATATTAGCATGTTCAACACACTTGAAAAAGTTTCTGTTTTGATCACTTTGTTAAATGCCAGTTCTGTCAATGAGAGGACTAAGGAGTATAAAGCTGAAGCAACTAGAGTGCATGAAAAGCCTATGACTAGTTGTTTCCTTTCTTGGTTCTTGTGGTGTTCTGAATTGTTGAACATGAGGAGAGAAGAGGAGATAGTGAGGAGAAAAATGGAGTTGAGTATTAGAAATGTGATCTTTTGTGCATTGAGTAAGAATGAAAAGAAAGCATTGAATGCCAACTGAGTTGTGCTGATTAGTGAAAAAGTTGAAACTGGCAGGTTTTTTAGCCCAATGGCATATAGAACTGTTGATCCTACTTGTAGCAGGCCAAGACTTGTGTATATTGGTGTTTTGATTGATATAGATGGTTGCTTGTTTTGTGTTCTTGAAGGGTATTTTGGGGAAAAGTAGAGGGCAAAGGGGAATAATATTGGAAAACCAAGTTTTTCTAGAAGGGCTTCTAGAAGTATAGTGTGCCCTCCATGAGTGTAGTATAGTCTTGAGAGGAGAGTGGCAGTGGATTGACCAATTAGGACTAGGAGTGTGTGGGTGATCATCAAATTCCACCTTCTCTTGCTTCTTGTTTGAGGCACGGTTGGTTGAGCACTTATTCGAGTAGACAACTGGTTTTCATCTTCGACTTCTTTATCTGTCATTGAGAACGTAAAAAATTAGTTATCAAAGATCTGAGGACATTAGAATCATGAGACCTCAATGACCTTTTAGAATTTCACAAGTAGGAAATATGTAAACTCTAACGACAGCGTCACTCCCTTCTTGAATGACCTTTTCATGCATGATCATCAAATGTTCTTTCGTAACTTAGTTTACGATTACCTACGGAGATGGATTGCTCCTCTATTTCTCCCGTGTTGATAATAGGTTCGGGCATGGGGCTAGCCATAGTCTTGGAAAGAACACATGCAAGAATTATAGAACATGCAAGAACACTTAGGCCTGATTGTTTCTTGAAGAGAAGAATTATAGTAGGTGGGAATTGAAGTTGCATGAAATATGTTGGCTCTGGTTGTATATTTGTACAAGTAGCATGGTTCAAATGCAATAAGCTTTGGGTGATAATTTTGTAACTACAATTTTGGCGGCGAAAGTGTAGCGCTGTCATTTTGTTTTGTTTATCCAAAGAAATGGTTATATAGAGTTACCTCCAAAATCGGTGCATGCTCTTTCAATTCTGATTATCACCAGATAACTTACATTGGTGATTGAACTATGGAGATGAGTTGGTGATCAAAAGACAACAAACATCACCTAACCAATCACAAAATAAATGCCTTTATCCAAATCCCATCCACATATTTAAGAAAAGGTAAAATAAAATAGTTAACGGCGTTTTGTCAGATACTCCTTCCGTTTTACTTCAAATGTACCACACAAATTTGTATCCTGAAGTTTAATCACGAATTGTGGAATATAAAGTGCAAAAGAGGAAGGAGAGAAGAGAGAAGGGAGAATAGTTTTCATTATCCTCAAGTCCATTCTACAATATACAAGGGGGAGCTATTTATAATCTCATACAACATGTAACCTATCACACAATGAATGGTCCATAATAAAGATTATGGGAAGTTACATGGTCAACATTATAATCATACTAATGTCCTATTCATGACATTCACTAATACAATTATTTTGTAACACTCCCCTTGAATGACATGAATGGATAAGTGCCGATACGTTTCAAAAAATATTGTCTCGTTAAAAACCTTGCTAAGAAAAACCCAGTGGGATAAAAACTCAGCGAAGGGAAAAAGAATGCAGTTCGTATCAATCTCCCCTGATTGAAACATCACTTTTTGTCTTGAGATTCCGTCTTCCGATCTTCTGAACCAGCTCCACAAAAGATGGTATTGGAGATGACTTGTTGAAAAATACGTGAATTATGGTACTTGAATGAAATCTTCTTCTTGTAGCCGATGGATGAAGAGTAACTTTGGCGATGTATGATTTGTCATCATACGTCTTCACGAGCGGAAACTTCTCAAACACTTGAAGCAACATATTTCTTAACATACTTGTTCCAAGTGTACTTGAAATAAAATATATCATTTTAAGAACTCAAAAATCTTGTCATGCGGGAATGAGTTCGATACTTTTCTAACTTTCAATCATATTTGTAAAGATAACCAATAGAGCATATGAATTTATCTTTCGCAAATGTATCTTTATCATCAAGATATAGAGATAGTTTATGTGCGTATATAATGCTACTTCGTCTAAAACCTTGTTAGGAAAAATTCAAGAGGATAAAAATCTAATCAAAGGTAAAAAGATTGTAGCAACTATTCCATGATACGCAGAAGTTCTCGCTTTTGTTCAACTATTATCTCTAATTACTTAACAAGAGAAATTCATTTACCTTCTTCGGGAGGTCTAGTAATACATTTGATTTTCCCGCAAAAGTAACCATACTTTTGCCTATCATGACAATTGTTGAAAACTTGACCTTATGGAAATTCTTATTCATATATACTTATCATACTCATAAAATTGTTCATGGACCTTAAATATAAATTTAGTTCTCTATTGAAAATAAAATTCAAGATGAGGTAAATAAATAAAATAACTTATCTTGATCGATGATGAACAATACTCTAAGAGTTCCAGCGATATGTAGATCGATCCGTTGAAACTCGTCCACGGGTTCACGATCTCTCAAAATATTTCCTTTGAACTTTATATTATATGACTAGAAAGAAACTAACGACTAGGAGTCGGAATAACTTGGCCAATAAATCTTTGTAGTGTTGATCCATTGCCAAACAATTCTCCAAATTGAAGCAAACCTTGCACTTGTATTCATACAAATAAGTTAATTATGGGACATATAAAAATAAAGGAAAATAATTTCAAACAAAAATGAAACACCATTATGTAATGAAAGACTTCATAAAATTTAATCTATATATCACAAATAAAACTTCCCTATAATGGATCACAAAAGCAACCATGAGCATCATGTGTAGTTTGTAGGATTGGATCATTGGAAATTGGTATCATTGGCCCGTATGTGTGAAAGTTTAACAAATGTATGATAAATCAAGATTAACCGGAGTAGACTCGGTAGTGGTAGAGTCGTGCTGATAACGTGTTGAATATAAAGTGCAAAATAGGAAGGAGAGAAGAGAGAAGGGAGAATAGTTTTCATTACCCTCAAGTCCATTCTACAATATACAAGGGGGAGCTATTTATAAGCTCATACAACATGTAACCTATCACACAATGAATGGTCCATAATAAAGATTATGAGAAGTTACATGGTCAACATTATAATCATATTAATGGCCTATTCATGACATTCACTAATACAATTATTTTGTAACACGAATTACTTATTAAAAGTAAAAGTAAGTAACAATTATAGAAAATTATGGGCTCTAAACTAAAAAGTGTAAAAAAATAAGATGATTGTGTGGCATAATGAAAATTACTCTACTATTGCAGTTTCTTCCGTACATCAAATATTATCCCTACTTGGATCTGTTTTAACTGGTAGTTACATCAATTTAAAAAAAAGTTGTTGATCGTATTCGTTACGTGTAACTTAGACCTCTATAATTAGCTACACGTTAATTTACTTAGTAGCTCCACTCCTGATAGGGAACCTAGCTAGAGGGAGTACATGCATGTTATAAAGTTCAGCCCCCATTGGCAGTGCGTTTCCTCATAAGAGTTCCATTGGCCACCAAATAGTTGTGTTCCACTCACCCGTTACTTATTATACACAAAAAGTTCACGCAATCAATCAATCTTTATCTTCCACCAATATTAGCTTTCCATCACGTAATAATTCATTTCTACATTCCTAAGTGTGCAAAAAAATCATGACATTTCATTTCTACTTTCTATATACAGAAAAACAGAACAGAACAGAACCATTGTTATTTGTTAAGATTAATCTTGCAAACATCGCCTCTTTAAACAAGAAACTACAAGTCCTGTTTTCCCAACGTTAAGAACTTGTCTACTTCACCTTAACCTAGAGTCCTTAACTTCACTGAATCTTCCAATGGATCCAAAACCTGAGGAAAACCATCCCAATGTCCCTAGTAAGTTGTTCTCAAGCATCTTCCAATTCCCTCCGGCTCAAACTAGCCCCTCGATTTCTTGTTATATTCGCTTGTTTATACTTGATATGTTGTGATAATGGCGTTCTGCATTCCAATAGTTGGAAAGAATTCCAACTCAACCAAAACCAAAAGCTTGAAACTGTATACATAAAACTCTCTAACAGTTTTTTCTTTTCTAACAGTTCAGGAGAAAGAACATGCTAGTTCACAGAAGGCATACAACTACAAGAAATGGACTCAAATGGCAATATACTCGCTCCTCGTCTTCTCAGGCCAATCCGCAGCGACACTTCTAGGCCGACTGTACTTCGAAAAAGGCGGGAACAACAAGTTCATAGCAGCCCTGGTTCAATCCGCTGGATTCCCAGTACTCCTTCCTCTAATCTACATCACATCAAGAAACAAACATCCCGTCGAGGATCAGACTAACCGACTGTCTCTAGCAAAATACGGTCTGTATGTCACATTCGGCACTCTCCTCGCGTTCATTTGCTTGCTATACGCACTGGGGCTGAAGTATCTCCCAGTTTCCACGTATTCGCTCATATGTGCAACTCAGCTCGGATTCAACGCGTTCTTTTCCTACTTTGTCAACTCCCAGAAGTTCACTCCATTTACAGTAAACTCAATCCTACTCCTTACCATATCCACCATCTTGCTCGTTTTCAACTCTAAGTCCTCAGGTTCCGATACAGACAGAAAGTATATAATCGGTTTCATCTGCACAGTTACCGGTGCAGCTGGATACGCGCTACTACTCTCGTTCCAACAACTCGGTTATGGTAAAGTTCTCAAGAGGCAAGGTGTTAGGGAAATCTTGGAAGTGATATTTTTCGAGTCAATGGTGACGACATTCGCGCTTTCAATAGGCCTGTTTGGGAGTGGAGAATGGAGGGATTTGAAGAAGGAAGTGGAAAGATTTGAGCTTGGATGGAAAGTGTATGTGGTGATATTGGTATTGTCAGCATTGGCATGGCAGGTTTTTGCTGTTGGCATGGTGGCATTGATACTGAAGGTGTCTTCTTTGTTTGCTAATGTGATTAGTACTGTGAATGTGCCTGTGATTCCTGTTCTGGCAGTAGTGTTTTTCAAGGATGGGATGAGTGGGATTAAGGTTGTGGCTATGGTTTTGGCTCTTTGGGGATTTGTGTCTTATGTTTATCAGCAGTATGTTGATGATCATGATGGTGCTAAGAAGTTGAAGGCTGAAGAGAATGTTGATTCTACTAACCAAGAGAGTGTAATTTTGTCAAGTGTGTAATGTTAGATCGAAGTAACAAGATGTTGATTACAACATATAAGATGGTGTTTAGGCCAATATAAGTCCATCGCTCAATACAAACAATGACAATTACGCAAAACTCAGAAACTGCAAATACAAATTGAATCTAAGCTATCACAGGATAATCAATAAACGAATGTCAAATCAGGCTCGTTTTGTGATGACTGGAGCATTGACATATAGCTCGCTGATCACCTCGATCTCTGAGTACTTTCTGCAAATCCCTGAAAACATAATGAAAGATAGTAAGTACTTCATTTGGCTTGGTGAAAGTGCAAACTTGCACACATTCAGCACCCGGAGCTTGGCTATAAACTTGCCCACTTGTTGCAATTGTGAATTTATAGAAGCAACTTGCCACTGTTTAGTGAGGGTCTTTACTCTTGACTCTCTTTATTATTAAATATTAAAAGAAAAATTTTATTTTGCACACAAACCCGTTTTAATGTTTTTTAAACTACACTTGAACCTTTGTTTTATTCCAAAGCACACACAAATCTTTTATCAAACTTTCCAAATTGCACAAAGGTTGGATGGTGTTAAGTTTTATGTTAGGGGTAATATCGCAATTTAACATGTTTAGTCTTTCTCCTTTCCCAATTCAACTAAACGTCTAAACCCAGTCTCTCTCATCCCGATCGTCTCTCTCTCACTCTCAATGTTCTTTATCACAGATCATCTCTTCTATTGATGTTTTCGTTTATTCCTCGGTATAAAGTGGTCAAATACACACATTATTATGGATATCTTAAATATATTGTTGTCTTCCAATTGCGATAAGAGCCTTAATAAATTAAATGATCACAGCGAAACTCTGAATTAATCTTCGGTGGAGAAAGATAGTTGGTATGATTTAATTTGACGTAAACATCCATACGTTGTCGAGCACCTTTGTTGATGTTAATAGATACCACGTCAATTCCTTATGAGTAGTCGAACATTTTTCTTATTGCTGGGATGTGTATATGGCCATCCAATCTTTTTAACCCCTTGAATTGTTAATTATGTTGATATTGCATTTCGGGGTTAGCCTTTATTTTATTGATCTGAAAAACACTGAATTTATTTAAATTGAATTGAACTGCACTTATTAATAAACTTGAATTGAACTTAATTAATCTAAACTAAACTGAACTCAATGAACGTGAATTGAACTTAACGAACCTAAACTAAATTGAACTGAGCTTAATGAACTTCAACCGAACTAAATTAATAGTAATAAAAACAACAACAACCACGACGACGACGACAACAATAATAATTATAATAATAAATGATAGCTATATTTAAATATTAATATTATTTAATGAACTCTATTTAATTATTATTATTATTTCTATTTATTTTTATTATTGTTAGTATGTTAATATTATTATTATTATTGTAATAAAAATTAATATTTTTGTTGTTCTTCTTATTATTATTAATATTTTTGTTGTTATTATTATTATTATTATTATTATTATTATTATTATTATTATTATTATTATAACTTGAATTAATCACACAAAATAGGAAGGGAGTCGGGAGACAAGCTGTGCTCCCACCCCTTTCTGAATACAAAAGCTAAGTCTTGAAAAAAGGAAAACACCACTCCTAACATCATTGGAATGACTAACACACAAGCGCTTAAGGCGCGACAATGTAGCCAAAGCCTCCTCATCAAGCTCCCCAAAGGTGGTGAAGGCAAACGGGATGAAAGAGTAGCCGTGCTCCGCACACTTAGAGGAATACTTGCTCTTCTTCTTCTGAACGGCCACCGACAAAGCAGCTCCAGGAACCCACGCATCCAAACCCCCACCAGCAAAAGGAGAGACACCCGTAACATCCAAGCAGGCGTCCCGACCTTGGGACCAATTGTATAATAACAGGTCTGCCGAGCGAAGGTCCCGCCCATCATCTGTGAGGAACCCCATAGGGACCTCTTTTCGCACCGCAACACCAACCCTAGAGCAGATGTCAGCCAAGGTATCACGCACAAGGTTGTGCCGAAACTTCACCCCCACCTCACTAGAACAGTGGACAGCGTGGTCACCCCACTGGTTCATTCGTCGAACACGACAACTCGAGCAAGAGGACCCATCCCTGCAAGGCGATAACACAGCACAACCCGAAACTGTCGCGGGTTCATCCGCTGTCCCAACCCATCAATAGGGATGGTGAGTAAGTAATCCTGCGCATGAGGAGCACGAACACAACTAAGAAGAGCCTTCTGCCGGTGACTCAAACCATACCGCGACGACAACTGTGCATCAATGACACCAAAATAACTCTTTGCCAGAGACTTCATAAACTGGGGGCAGGAGAGCTAGATGAAACAGAGAGCACATCAACACCACAAAAGGTCGAGAAACTGTCAAGAGCAGACTGGAAGGCAGGGCCAGAAGAAAGAACCCCGGAACTCAACAGAATCCTATCCTGCAAGGAGCTGGACTGCAAGCGAGAAGCGAGAAAAGCATACTGACTGACATCCTCCGCACATAAGACCCCGAGACCGCCAAGTCTAATGGGAAGAGTGGCAAGCCGCCACTGCCAATCCCCGAACCCAGGCCCTGAACCTGTAACGATCATCTCCAAGGACGTACGCAGGGCCTGGTCAAACTGGCCGAGAGCATCACCACAAACCAGCGGAGGGCAGGTCCGCAAAGCATAAGATAACTTCGCCACCCCCGCACAATTGCGAAGAAGAAGCAGCTCACACTGGGGATCATCAAGCTTGCGAACAGCCTCCATCAAAGAGATGGTCTTGGCGACCCGGCGCGCAAGTAAATCAAGGCAAAAACCAGAATTCCCACTAACAGAGCCCCCAAGGAGCTTGACCCCTCGAAAAGAGGACGAGAGATAGAAGAAGGGAAAAGGCCAGCCACCTTTCCACGAGGGTCCTCCACTGGCCAAAAAAGCCCAGTTTTATCAACATTCAGATACAACCCACGAGCTGGTCCATGAACACGGATAATATCAAGCGCCTTGGCAACCATAAGAGTATCACCAATGATAGTGCCGTCGTCAAGATACCAAGCCTGAAGAGCAAGCTCACAGGACTGATGAATAGCGTGGACCAACGGATGCAGAACCAGCGAGAATAACAAAGGACCCAACGGATCCCCTTGCTGAACCCCCTGACAAGACCGAAGAACCGAGTCCCCATAATAAAGCCGCGCGGGCCGAGAATAACAGAACTCAACCCAGGGTGAAATGGCCGGGCACCTCAACCGGGTCTCCTGAAGTAAGGCACTCCTGTCAACCAGGTTAAACGCATTCTTAAAATCCACCGAAAGCATAGAGAGCCCGACCTCGTCTCCCCTAACTTCCACAAACCTGTTGACAGAATGCAGAACAGCCTCACACCCACCAGAGACCCCAACACCAAACTGAAAATCCTGCAAGTACGAGGCCACCAAATTTCCAACAGAGGAACAGGCCACCTTATAAACCAGCCTCCGCCAAACAGTACCCACGGCAATGGGTTGAACACCCCCTCCTGACTTAACGAGAGGAGTCAAAGGGGCACTGGCAATAAATTCCCCAAGCAGGCTAGGGCACTTACCCGACAGAAAAAGGTTAACGACCCCAGTGATATACACTAACATACCATCAGAGACGGCCGTAGCAGCACCCCCTAAAACATCCAACAAATGTTGGGCTCTGAGACCATCGTGACCGCAGGAGGTACCTTTGGGGAAGCTCCGAATCCTATTCAACACAAGGTCCTTTTGAACTGACAGAGCATCCTCCTCAAGCAAAGAATGAGGTACAACCGGAGGTGGGGCAAAAGGGTGCTTGAAATCCAACTCGGCCAAGGTGTCAGCAGTATCAGGGGCAACCCCAGACGAGGTGAGGACCTTAATAGCAGCCGTAAAGTGCCCGTCACTCAGCTTGCGCAGACACTGGGACAAATTAGCCTCCTCAGACTCCCGAGACTCTGAAAACCCCCGAGGAGGTGAATAAACAACAGATAAACAGTCCCTCACCAACCCCAACCGGTCCCCAGGGTCTCGCCAGCGTGCAATGGCACTAGAAATGCTCTCAAATTGGCACCGCTCCCTCTCCCCAGAACGACGCTGCGCTCTACTAGTCGGCACAAAAGTAGCCAGAGTGCACCGAGGCAAAACAAGAAGTTGCACCCACGTCGACAAGTCCCCTGGGCACGCAAGGACCAGATCAAGAGCGCTAAGGAAAACCCTGGCAAACCCAAGCCTCAACTTAGGAGGAATACACTTAACCGTCCGCAAAGGCAGCGAAAAGACACGGTCCAGAAGCTCAATATCAAAGCACAGGGGGCCCAAACCTCCAGCAAGAACAGGCGACCCGCCCGACCCCCCAGGAGAGCCCGCAACAGGTCCCACAGGCTCTAAAACACCAACAGGAGCCGAGATACCCAGTATAGCAGAGTCTGCACGGTCAGGCGCAAGGACCACACTCCCATCAACATGCTTGCAGTTTTTAGTGAAAGTGTGAGTGCTAAGACATTCACCACACAACCAAATGTCAGCCTGATGAAGTGCGAGATCCAAAGCAGAAAACAGAGACAAGTCACTGGCGATACGAGCCTTGTAAGACGCTTTCAGATCGTCTGTCTTAAAATGCTGGGTGCGAAGGTGAGTAATGAAATAGGTTTTAGCGAATGCTCCACCAACTCGTCCACCGCAACTGTCACTCCCGCGCAAAGGACAGAGAATTTTACCACCTCCCAACCTGGACATGCTGATCAACAACCGAGAAACACACACCACAAAACCACAGAACACACAAAACCAGAGCTAGAGCAGCCAAACAGTAGCCAAAGCCCGCACGGAGCCCAAAACCGGCAAGCACCCGCGACCGGCCGAACTAGAGCCAACACCCAGAGGCTGAAAACGGCCCCCAAACCCACCACAGAACAGTCAACTGAGCAACGGCCGACCAACCCAGTCAGAACAGAGCCCCCAGGCCGCAAAAGCCCACGACCACCGCCACGACCGACACAACTGAGCAACGACCGACCAACCCAGAGAAAACCGACGACACAGAGACACACACAAAGCCGGCACCAGATGGCACGACACAAAACCCACAAACGAAACAAACAAACCAATAACCAGAACGCCGGCCAGGGAAGACAATTCCGGCACAGAGAGAAGACATGGAAGAGACCGATCACACCTTACCGTGATGCTTACCTGTAATTGCCGGAAGGAGGCGCTACCGGCGGTAATGGGAAAGACGGCCGCCCCCATGGCGATCAGCGTCGCCAGAGCCAAAAGGGGAAAACGACATTATTATTTATGTTATTATTATTATTATTATTATTATTATTATTATTATTATTATTACTATTGTCATGATTATAAGTTTAAGGAATAGGGTGTTGACTACAGTGTTGTCTTAAATTTATGTGGAACACCATTGCACAATTATATGTGTGAACAGTTAATAAATTAATTATTTTTTATTTGTTTTGACATTGAACATAAATAATTATTTTCACATTTTTTGTTAAGGTTGACTTTTTTTGAAAGAATTAAAACCATTAAGCCCAAATGTATGTACATGAGATAAGAGGGCATACCCCAATATTTTATATGTGACCAAGTATCAAGACAAAATGAGAGCTCCTAATAACGAGTGTGGTCAAAGATAAGAGAATCAAGACACGAAACACTAAACTCTAGTTCAGAATTATGATTTAGTAAATTTCTAGAAACACAGCAGCTGTGTAATAAGCCTTCTCCAGACCCTCTTGGACTCCAACATCAAAACTGTGATCCAAACTTGCGTAGGGGTCAAGATTCCATTAGTTCTCTTTAGCAATGATCTAGGATCACGACTAACCATCCAACTCAATGAAATCTACAGCTTTTCAACCAAGCTAAACTATAAATTTGCAGTAAAAGTGGTGTTTTAAAAGATTTAACCTCAACCACAGAAACATGAATCCTGAACCAGATTTGCAGAATGTCAGATTCGTCCCGCCTAACCAGGGAAACAACCACCCTAACAATCAGCAGCGTAGAGAAAGGGATCGCAATGTCAGGGCCAGGCTCAATGGACCTGCTCTCAGGACAAACAAGAGGGAGAGGAGCTTGATGGACATGGGTAGGAAGATTAGAGCATCTGTGGTTATGACTGAGACAGGGAAATGGACTCAGAAAGAGACTGTGGGATTCAAGACTCCTTATGATGTTTACTTTGCTGATAGGGACAATCTGGTCAATCAAGCCACCGTCTTTTCTCTTGCAATGAGGGATTTGATAACTGCTCCTAGTGCAAAAGTGACTTACTGCATGTTTTCCTCAACCTAATTTTCTAAGATCTGCAGAGGATTTCGCTGCTCGGAATGTGCTGATAGATGTTGTTCGTGATTTTGATGCTCTACAAGAATATCCCCTCCGTCTCCTACGACAAGTTCTTTGACAAGAGGTTTAGGTTGACCTTTTGTGTAGGAATAGATTTGGGAAATTAATTAGTAACATTAAGCAAAAAGATTCCAAATATATATGGATGGATAAGTTAAAAATATTATGGGATGGATATCTTATATATATTTAAATGAATACCATGTCAATGTTCTTATAAACAAGTGTTCAACTTCATATGGAGCAAAGGTAGGTATGTGGGATAAAATATGGATGTTTACGAATCTATATTCTAAATGTAGATTTTCATATTTACATGGCGTGCTACGGGGATATTACTCCCGAAAACAAAACAATTTTGATTCTAAACATTAATACTCCGTATGATTTTAGTGGTTTTCTTTTAAGTGGATCAGAATAAGGGTTTGCAACTTGCAAGGGTAGTTATTACTCTAAATAATGATGAAAAAACAAGGTATTCGATGTATTCTTAGTGAAAATATAAATTCAATTGAATGTCCGATGGAAATAGAAGTTCATTATCATGGAATTTTTGAAATTCCGGATATACCAAATAGCTTCATCTTGATTTGTACTTGGTTGACTTTAAAACTTTGCGTTCATGGTTATTCTACTCGGATTCTGGAATAACATTGATGAAGTACTAATTTATTTATTAATGTGTTAGAGACAACACATGATAAGAACTGTTAGTCATGAAACTGTTGCAGGAGATTTTCAATTTGAAATATCTTCCTTCCCCCAGGTATTTAAAACTGGAAATCTTAGCTCATTTTAAGTATAAATGAAATTTATGATTTTAAAGTGAAATTCCGATTTAATTACTTACCATTGTTTTTTACTTTTAGATTCTTTCCAACCAAACATGATCATACCCGGACCGTGACCTGTCCGCGGGGGACCATCTCATAATTAAATTGGATCCACTACAATTCCGATCCAATGGTGGACCAGTTTGATATAGACCCATTGCCAGGCATTTGATTTTACATGATAATCAAAGAATGAATGACAACAATTCAAACTCATTTTGTGATGAGTTAGCATCGACATATAATATAGCTCGTCGGATCACCTCTGTAAATATTTGCTACAAATCCCTGAAAACATATTAAATGATGCATCTATTCTACTCCCGCCAAATAAAATACACCAATTTATTATTACTATTATTATTTGTTTTGAAACGGCAAAAAAACTTTTGTTAATACACCGGTTTTGTGATCGAGGCTTTTAATGTAGAGGTCATGAATCCATTTGATCCACAAGTTATTTGCATACATGTCTTATTCGAGGTTTTTAAATGAATTTTAGTTTTACAATATCTATAATAAATACAGTATTATTAACGAAAGTAAAAAACATACTTTAATAATTTGGGTCTTATGTTTAATTCTCCGAAACAGGTGGTTCGGTATGTTTAAGTTGAAAAGCTTAGCAACATAGTTGAAATTAACCCATTTACCAAACTATATATATTCTTCAACTCCACATCTGTTGCGAATTGAACGAGCTCTAATCTATCTTCACACAGATCGTGTTCACAATCAAGGTTAGTGAAGCTATTAATTTGTTTTTTGTGTTATGCTGAGAATGAAACCATTTCCCTCTGTTTCTTAATTTCAGTATATTATTGAGTTTGGTTGACTTGATGAAGTATTAATGATATTGCCGTCTATATGTTCGATGAAATGCGCCAATCAGTTCTCTTCCATTTTATTGACTGGCATAGGGATTTTGATTTGTTTGATGTTTTGTTATAATTTGATTTGATATTGTCAGACCAATTCATTTTCAGCAAGGTGTTGGTTTGGTTCATCAGTCAATCAAGCTTACTAATATTAATCAATTATGTTTACAGTTCAATTAGTCTGAATTCCATCAATTAAATAGATGTAGTATGTTTCTAGGGTTCCTTGCGTCAGTGTATCGGTAAATTTCCGAGCGAGATGGAGCATAGTAGGCAGGAGAGTAAGCATATTGAGCTCTCGAATAAATTGTACCAGAGTGATATTGATAGGTTTGAAGAAGAGGAGCCAGATAAAAGTCGGAGTCAAGTGGTCGAATTATTCGGATTGGCGCAATCGTAATGAAACTAGGTTTGAAGTGGCATTTCTGTGCTCTAAGTGATGATGATCTTTACAAAGTTGAATATATCTTCCAGCTGTTTAGCCAGTTGTATCTATTGATGCACATGATCTGATGAAGAAGACACAATTTCCTTCACTGTGCGATCGATCTCCATCCATCTAAAGGGTTTGTCAAAGGGGGGAAAGAAGAGTGCTGTGTTCCCAGATATTGATCGTCTGGGTTCTTTTAACTGCCCTCTGTTCAAACTGCCGCATCTATCATTTCAGCTATGATGACCATAAGATATTTCTGTTCCTAAGGAGGCTCTACAGAACCTCATTAATCTGAATTCTCTGAGCATGTTCCACGGAGATGTGCACTCCCTGTGGCCAGAGGAAGCGCTGCAAGGCCTACAATCTCTTTTGTCGATAATGATAATGGATTTCAACACATTAACATACTTGCCAGAGAAGTGGCTATCAAATCAGTCTAAATTGGAGAATCTTACACAAATCTGCTGGCCCGAGTTGATGGAGAACCCAGAAGGGATTAAATGCGTTCAAAACCTAAGTACCTAACTAGTCTTGAACTCTGGGAGATTCCAAAGTTGGTATGTGAATGTCTACCAAGTGCATTACAACACCTCCAAAATCTGTACCTAATAGGACTCTCTCAGTTAACCTCACTGTCGGATTGGTTGGGAAATTTGACATCTCTTGCTTCCATGAGTATCTGGCAATGCCGAAAGCTTGTATCATTTCCAGCTTGCATAAGAAAATTGGGGAACTTAGAAGACTCTCTCTATCATCAAATGCCCAAATCTGTGGAGGCGATGTGAGAAGGGAAGAGGAGAGGAATGGCACAAGATAAGTCACACATTCCATATCTGTCAAACAGAGATGATCAGTAGAAAATGGCATGTAAATCTTATGTGTTTCAAGGTATGGCGATGCTTCCAGTTTTCATGCAAATATTTCTGAAACAGCCTCTCTACTTATTGCATGCACATTTCATAATCTAAAAGTACGCTTCCATTTATTTGTTACTGCCTAAATTTCTGAATCTTTGCTGAACCAGAAACAATTAAAGCTGTAACCAGGTGTTCAATGCATGCCCAATTTTCATTTGTTTCAACAAAAAACCGATAAGCTTTTGAGTGATCCATTTTAACCACACCTGGTGTTTTATTTAAATCGTGTTCGTTCATGTTCAAATACTGAATTTATCTTCTACTTCCGGGTATATATATAGTTTTCCTGCCACTATAAAGGTTCATAATTTATATGAGATCTCCCGATATTAATCACCCGCAGTTTAAACATATGAATACCTACGTGTGCCACTGTAAGTTCTGCTTGCTTATAATAACTTGTAGGGATGTGTTCATAGTGCACATCAATCCGAAATTCTATGAGCTACTGCTACTGTTTGTTTGTTGTACTTTCTTTAATTGTCATGCATAATTTGAGAAAACACGATCTTTAATTGTCATGCATAATTTGAGAAACGGAAAATGAAGTTTTATTATCCACTCAAGTAAGAACACTGCTGCTTAGACCGTCCGCCACTCCAGCCAGGTCAACCTCATCACCTACAATGACATAAAATCTGAAAGTTAGAAGGCCGAGCAAGTGTCTATGCATGCTATGAACTTATGAGTCTAGCTTTGGTTCTTATATTGTAGTCTTTTAACTTTAGTCTTTTTTATCTCAATGCAATGCATTCTGCTAGGAAATTTCCTTTAGGGTTATCTGAAGCCAGGGCGAACGCAGAAAATTAAGTCAGGGGAGCAAGATTTATAAATAGATTAAGGCCTTACATAATTTGAGTAATTCCATGGAAAAAGAAAAAACAATCAGGAAAAATCCAATATAACATTGTATTATAAAAGTATATTTTATTTAGTTTTATAATGTACTTAGTTATATTCTTTCACTATAATTTAAAAGTAATTTATGATTAAAATTTATTTAAAAAATCAATTCCTTCCTCCGGTCACTTAGAATCCCACTTAAAAAATTCATTTGAAATTTGAAAATCAATTATTTCCTCCGATTTGACCTCAAATTAGTCATAATTCATTGTGAAAAAAAAAAATTTAAAAAGTTTTATTATGAAAATATAATAAGTATACTTTCATAATATAATTTTTAAAATTATCTTTTTTCATAATGAATTATGATTAATTTGAGGTCAAATTGGACATAAACAAAGTCAATAAAATGAAATGGAGTTCTCGCAAGTTACCGAACCACAAATTAGTAAAATTGTAAACGAGAAAAAACAAAGTGGTAGTAGGAGTGTAGTACTAATTACAGTAATTATCCATCACGACCGCACCACGGACTCTATTCCAATAAATTAATTCATTCCCAAGCTTCCCCTACTGATTGTGATTAGGAAAACATAATTTTATTTAATTAACTCAATCCCATAGATATAAAACTAAAAAAAATGAAAAAATCAGGGGCAGCAAGTGCTGCCCCTTGCGCATGAATGGGCTCGCCCCTGTCTGAAGCCTTGCTTGGATTCTCTCTCTTAAATTCTTGAGTGCGGAAGCTTACTTGGCTTAGTAAGGTCTTACCTCAATCCATTGTGACTCTTTGCTAGCAAACTCTTTGCATACCCTGACTAGATGCGCACTAATCGCAACTCCCCTAGGTAATCGTTGCCACTCTTTGTACCGACTGAAGAGGCACTAATCGCGACTCCAATCGATACATAAATCTGGTGTCACATTGCTTAAGGTGGTGTCCTTACGAGTCCATTACATCTTACTTAGTCTTTTATTAACTCTTTACTTTAACTTGGCATGCATGACCTAGACTTACTTTCATGAAATGCATGATGCGATGATGATGATGATGTGATAAGGTATAACATTAGCAGAAATAACAATATTTATTTCAACTGACAAGAGCAACCATGTACCATACTCTCCAAAATGGTAGAGGGACGGAGAAACATAACATCTAGTTAAACTGGAACAACATCATATACTAGCAATTTCAACCACTAAGTTATTGAGCAGCAGTACCAAGAAACACAAACCATATATCTAATGTCAAATTCAGCAACATTTATCTTCCAGTACTCATGTTAATGTTTGACCAACATATCTAGGGCACTACCTGACAAAATGTGCATGAACATGATCATATGAATTCTCAACCTCATAACTATATATGCAACTTAATGGATGGTCGAAGCTACTCAGCACATGAATACATACACAAATACGAAGCTACTCAGCACATGAATACATACACAAATACGAACAAGACTAGTATTCGGCATTAATTCGAATTTAAGGTGCTCATAAATCTAACTAAAATGGGCACCATCCCGCTAAATAACTTCACCCTGAAATCACAGCTCAATCAAGCCTAGTTTAACTTCATTACTAGCGTATATAACTATATATACATCTATATATTCATATAACACTTGCCTGGAAAACGTATCGATCTCCCCGCCTAGCAGTTCCTTTCTCTTCTCTAACACTCCAGCAAACTCCAAACAATGGTGAACGGCTGCTTGATAGAATGTAGGGTTCTTTTCTGTTTTCCCGTCTAGTACCCAAAAGACCTATCGTTGCGGCTTACCCAAAAAAATATAACTCTCGAACTAAGGGGACTTAATCCTCCAAGACCTTATTTACCTTTAGTTCGTCCTAATTGGTCTATTAATTTATGGGTCGTTACAGGAAGAAGTACTACAGTTGGGTTGAAATATAATAATCATTTTAAATAAAAAACAACAACAGGGGTACACGTGAAAATTTCCCTAAAACGTTGTACCACTTGGGGAAACGTGACGTCGTCACTGAACGAAGCCATTGCATAAAACGCGACTCTTTATTCTCTTTATATAAACTATTATTCTCTTTTAAATTAAACCCTTTGCTCGATGTGTTTAGTTTACACATAAAATTGCATAAAATATCACTTGAGTACACCTAATTGCTAAAATAACCACTTTAAATAGCTATTTACAAAAAATGTCATTCTATTTTTTGGTGACCTAAACTCTAATAACCTCTTACAAAAAAGTTATTCTATTTTTTGGTGCCCTAAAAGCTAATCAATTTGGATCTCAATTTCTCACTGGACACCTATGTTCTCACTAAAATGGATTCTGATGGTGTTTTTGATATCCATCAGTGTTAATTAATTACTAGCTAATTATATTTAACTATTTTTTTCTAACTAATTATACACAGAAACTAATGAAACTGTCATTTAATTTTTGTTGTTAAAACTAATGAAACTTTTATCTATGTTGTTGAATTTAATGTAACTAACATTTTTTTTGTTCGCTTGTGATGCTGAAACAAATGAATTTAGAATTCGTGTTGCTGAAACTAGCATTTTTGTGGCTCAAACTAACACTTATGATGGTTAAACTAGTACTTGTGATGCTTAAACTAATGAAGCTAGCATTTAGTTGTTGAAACTAGCATTTGTGTTGTTGAAACTAATGATACTAGCATTTGTGTTGCTGAAACTAGAATTTTTGTTGCTGAAACTAGCACTTATGATGCTGAAACTAATGAAAATAACATTTTTGTTGTTGAAACTAATGAAATTAACATTTTATGATGTTGAAACTAGCATTAATAGTTAGTTTCAACTAGTTTCGGCCAGTTTATGAAACTAGTTTTTATTTGAAACTAGCTTTTTGTCTGAAATTAGCTTCTGAAACTAGCTTTTATGTGTTGAAACTAATTTGAAACTATGTTTTTTCAGTTAAAATAATGATTATATTTTTGTAATTATAGTTTCCATATTTTTTAAATTTATTTAGTTTAGTATAAATAATTTTTAGAGTTAATTTAATCATTTTATAAAATTAACAACTAGTTTTAAAGGTTAATTTCAGGAAAAAATATAAAATTAACATTTAGTTTTGAAATTGTTTCAGTCATTTTTAGCTAGTTTAAGCCATTTTTGGCTAGTTTCAGTGGCTGAAACTAGCTTCCGGATGTCAAATTTGCTATTAAATTCAGCGAAATTTTGAGGTCCATTTCCGTAGGCGGATTTCAAAAATCTTCATTAAATTCAGTTTAGCGAGTTTTTTAGGTCCATTTTTGCTAGTTTCAGTTAGTTTCAGTGGCTGAAACTAGCTCCCGGATGTCAAATTTACTATTAAATCCAATTGAGCTAGATTTTAAGGTCCGGAAGCTTAGTAAGTAGCGAGCATTTGGTAACTAATGCTTTAAAGTGGCTTTATTTGCAATTAGTTATTGTTTATGATTTATATGTGTATTTTTCCCTAGTTTACAATCTCCAATTCTTCTGCAATCATGGATGTCAAGGATGCTATATCGCATCTCCAGGCCCTTCAAAAACTGTATGCCCTTACTCAAACTCGCATCCACAGACCCACCTCTGAAATCGTACGCTAATTCTCTCCAATCTTCTGAGTTTTCGATATACTTTTAGACATGTGTGTTTTGCATCTGCACATCGATCTTATGCTTGTTTCGTCGTTTATCTTGAATTTATTCCTGTGGCCCAAGCCGCCCATCCTTTCTATATTCTGAGTCGTAACAATTTGCAATCATGTCCTTCTCTTGTGATTACAATAGTTTCTATGTACTTGATTTCTATGATCAGTTGGATGAGAATGCACGCAACGTTTTGAAGAACTTATTGGATGCAGCTACCAAAAAGACCATAGATGCGAATGCTGAGGTACATTTTCTATGTGTCATCATGATTTTCAATAGCTGTGCTACTGAGGACAGGTTTTACTAATTGGTGATCGGAATATCGCTATTGCTTCAGGATTGGAGAACATGATGTCCATATCCATTCCCAGACCAGGGCCTACGGAACATGATAATAGTGTTTCAGGGAGTATATCTGGAAATCAACGGAAGAACTGTAAAGTTTGTCAGAAGAGCACGGTAAAGAAGCCCGAGAACTCAGAGGATGGGGCCAAAAATTCATCAACTGCTATCAACTTTCAGCGTCAACAGAAAGATGTAAATGACAATTATGCTCGGAAAAGTGATCAGGATCTTGGAACAGTTGCGTTTGATAAGATACGCCAGCACGTTTCTAGCCGCAGGTATACAGGTAATGAGGCTTCTGGGGAAACCAAGCAGGTCGAAGCATCCATTAAAGCGATTCATGAGCAGAAGGGGAAACCATTGTTACAAAGAAATCAGAGTAGGGTGAAAACAATTATTGAAAGAATAGAGTCGGGGAAGTGGGCAATGGATAAGGATGATGATGATGATTTTATGCCAATACGTGCCCCTGCAAATGATGAAAACCTAAAGGACATGAAAAGGTTGAAAAATTCTTGGCATGCAAGATTTCCACCAGACAAGCCATCATCAAGCGTGAGTTCTGCAACTAATGTCAATGTACAGCCTGCTGGTCATCATGTTTCTCCAACAAAGCGTTTCCATGGAAATGTTTATACATCTCAACGTAGTGGTATAAATGTTCTGAAGAAAAGAAATACCGAAGGAATGCCCATCATACCCTTACGTTACGGCATTATAAGTCGAAGAGTAGCATCACTCCTAGCTCGTACTTTTCAAGCGGACTTCTGATGGAAGTAGCAATTACCATAGTACTAGTGAGAAATATTCATCTTCATCTTCTGTTAGCAATATGGCTGCGCTTAGTGCGAGGAGCACTAGTGGGACTACTACTATGACTAGTAAATTTTCGAAGGAGTATGGAAGTTATGAAAGTAATAGTACTGACAATGATGTGAACTCATATGCTGGTAGAATTGCTAGTGAAACTGAAGTGTCATCATCATCTTACAGTCTGGCTGTACACCGTCCAACGGAACCTAAAAGTTGAGGAAGAGCAGCTAGGAGTAAGATCAGTAAGCAACAAATAATTGGGCTTAACAGTAAGAAGGCAGCTGGAACCTTGACAAAGCTAAAAGATAGATTGGGGAAGATATTTCATCAACATATTCACCACCACCACCACCACGGTAGTAGAGAAGTTGATCATCAGAAAGGTAAATCGTCTCTATCCAGTAGAGCAGCTAGGGAAAATAAGGCGAAATTGCTTCTTCCCAGGAGATTCAAGGCTTATGAAAAGAAGGCGGTTGAGAAAGTTAAAAAATCTGCTCTCTATGGAAAAAAAGATAAGAGTTACTTTCCCGGGCTTATGGGAGCTGTTTTGAGCCATATACGCCGTCCAAAAAAATCCAAATCAGAGGAAAATGGGATTCTCCCTGATGCTATTAAGAAGGCGGCCAAGAAGAAATCTCAATTGGTGAACCTCAACAAGAAAGCACACATGAAGATTGGAGTTGGGAAGGGCAAGCCTCAATTCAAAACTCTCCCCAAGATCAAATAAAATAATTCTGTGTTGTACTTAATGTAATTCTATGTAATGCTGAAATCGTTATGTGATATGTTATTGGAAGATAGAGCCGTAGAGCTTAAGAGGACATAATATCATTGAGAGTACATAATATCATTGTACCTGTAATTATATAGCATTCATCACATTTGTTGTTTTATACGAAGTAATACAGAACTTGTAACAGAACAATTTCCTTTGAAGCATTATTTTATTGTATATGAGTATATAACTAGCTAGGATGGATATCTATCCAATTGAACTAGTTGAAATTGATAGTGTTATAGCATTCATCACATTTTATTGCCTTATAATACATAACTTGTAACAGAACATTTTGGTTTGGTTAATCTATCAATCAAGCTTACTAATATTAATCAATTATGTTTACAGTTCAATTAGTCTGAATTCAATTAATATTAAATAGATGTAGTATGTCTCTAGAGTTTCCTTGCGTCAGTGTAGCGGTAAGTTTCCGAGCGAGATGGAGGATAGTAGGCAGGAGAGTGAGCATATTGAGCTCTCGAAGAAATCATACCAGAGTGATATTGATAGGTTTGAAGAAGAGGAGCCTTCGATCCAGGATCATGTTGCTGTTCTTGAAGATTTGCCGAATATTGACAGGAGGCTTATCTTGCAGAATTGCGCAATAAGAACGTGGATATTATTGAGAATCTGATCGATAATGAAAAAGAGGTGATGAAGCAGCACTGGCACATGAAGGAGATGGAGATTCCCATGTCATTGGGGGGCCGGAGCTATATGGCGATCTGATGCGAAACGAGGACACGCGCTCGATCAACGTACTGGATTGGGATTACTGGATCTGGGAGTTGGAGGAGGAGGATAAAGAGGAAGCTCTGTATTGGTTTTGTTTGAAATTCCCATGGGACCATAAGTTTTTGTCTCTCTTCAGTAAGCACGCATACTGCCCTTTAATTAATTCATTCATTTCTACAGGAATTTTTTGTAAATTAAAAAATATTATTAATCTTCTTAATTTTTTATTCATTCCTACTGATGCAAGTATGTTAATGTTATATGTATGTATATTTAAATAACTGAATGAATGAATGAAATCTCCTTGCCTTGCCTTTCCGCAGTTCCTACTGGAGTTTTTTTTTTTTTTATAAATACCACTTTCCCTCGTCTCCGAGGCGAGCCAGGGGCAAGCCCGACCTGCAGGGGCGAAGGGAAGAAGGGCATGGGTGGTGCTTGGTGCCCTTCCCCACCCAAATTTAAAAAATAAATAAATATGTATATATATTTCTATGTTTAAAAATAATTAAAACAAATAATAGTTTAAGTATGTGTTTTTCTAAAAAAATAAAAAAATAACTCTACCCAATATATATTTTGTTCATGTGCAATCTTGTTAAATGGACTAATTCCATAAACATTTGACTAACTTTTATTTGTTTGGAAAAAAAAAATTGTCGACATTAAAAAATGTAACATATATTTCGATCGAGCCCCAGGTGTTCAAGAATACTAGCTTCGCCCCTGCCGACCTGAATGGCATTCCTATCTCCTTTGGAGAAGGGAGAACCAGGTTAATCTTATCCATTCCTACTGATGCAAGTATATGTGTGTGTTATGCATGTATGTATGTATCTTTAAATAACTGGATGAATGCGTTGCCTTTCTGCAGGTCCTGGTGTAGGTATTCTGCCTCACACCACACAGATATGTTCACTAAAACTTACTAGAGACTCACTGGATGTGTATGGTCTCATTCACATCTATTTCCAAACTGGAATTCATTACCCAGTTATCTTCAATAGCAAGAGAAACAACCCCCAAACCCTCACCCAAAAGGTTCATTTGCATTATTTCATTTCTTGTTTTCTACTCACTCTTAGATTTTGTTATGCATATATGCACATTAGTTTCTCATCTTAATTTACTAACAGCTAGCCCATATAATTAGAATTCTAAACCAAATGCTTACTGTTTTCGATATATATTATTCATGTGCGTGCATGTTTTGATTGAGCCTTTTATATTCCACTAACTTATATTTTAGGCCGCCTAGCTAATTCCATCAATTTTAGTTGTGGGCCTGGTGTTGATTGATTATGCTTCTAGCTCATACCTCTTCTCTGGTTCCACATTACTCATTACTTATGTACACTCAGTTCCAAGTCTCGTCAAAGATTTATTTACACTAGCACTTTCTAATTTCCATTGGTTTTGAAAGATTTCAGCATCCATGCTTGTTTACCCTACTCAATTTTTTTTGGCTATTGTCAAATTAATTGCACGTGCTTTACCTTACCGTAAGTTAGCCGTTGCCACTGATTTCCAGGACAAGTTATTATACTTGAGAGTTTACACTTTACAAACTAATTACATTTGCCATATATATTCAAGTCCATTCTTTTAATAGGAATAAAAGTAAGCATGTGATCTACTACTTATTAATCGCTGACGATGCATTTATGCAGGATCCATGCTTAGTACTCACAGGCCCTACCCTTCCTCCGTTGGCGGGAAAATTGCAATTTTGGTCCTCTAACTCGATTTAGTACTGTATTTGCATTTTTGTGAATTCACTTGGGACCGTATTTGCGAAGGACGTCGAGTTAGGGGATCAAAATTGCAATTTTCCCCTCCGTTGGCTATTCCGCATCATCTGGTTATACAAGGAACCCTGAAATTGAAGAGCCCTACTGAATCTGAGGACTAATATCTGAGCGTATCCATTTGATGTGAGGATGGCAAAGTGAACGACAAGCAAAAGGTGATAGACTTTGAAGATGAGGAGATAGGCAAACCGTTTGTGTGCACAAAACAAAAACAGGACACCGGAAAGCCCTACTTGCTGGAGCTGACACGTACCATTGTAATCTTCAGCCTTGTGGCCAGTATCTTTGTGCAGGTTACACCGTCAGATGCGACGCTGCCAGACTGTTGTTTTACTGCCTGTACTAAAAGGACGCGGGGCATGGAGGTTGTTGGGTAAACAAGCATGCATGTTGATATATTTCAAAACCATTGGAACTTGGAAACTGCTAGTATAAATAAATCTTTGACGACCCTTGGAACTGAGTGTACATAAATAACGAGCATGTTCCACGGAGATGTGCACTCCCTGCAGCCAGAGGAAGTGCTGCGAGGCCTACAATCTCTTTTGTCGATAATGATAATGGATTTCAACACATTTTAACATATTTGCCAGAGAAGTGGCTGTCAAATCTGTCTAAATTGGAGAATCTGACACTGATCTGCTTCCCCGAGTTGATAGAGAACCCAGAAGGGATTAAATGTGGCGTTCACAACCTAACTAGTCTCGAACTCTGGGAGCTTCCAAAGATGGCATGTCTACCAAATGCATTACAGCACCTCACATCACTCCAAAATCTGTACCTAATAGGACTCTCTCAGTTAACCTCACTGTAGGATTGGTTGGGGAATTTGACATCTCTTGCTTCCATGAGTATCTGGCAATGCCGAAAGCTTGTATCATTTCCAGCCTGCATAAGAAAATTGGGAAACTTAGAAGTCTCTCTCTATCATCAAATGCCCAATCTGTGGAGGCGATGTGAGAAGGGAAGAGGAGAGGAATGGCACAAGATAAGTCACACATTCCATATCTGTCAGACAGAGATGATCAGTAGAAAATGGCATGTATATATTATGTGTTTCTAGGTATGACTATGCTTCCGGTTATTTTCATGCAAGTATTTCTGAAACAGTATCTCTACACATTTCATAATCTAAAAGTACGCTTCCATTTATTTTGTTTTCAGTTATTTACAGCCTAAATTTCTGAAATTTTGCTGAACCTGCAGAAACAAAGCTGTAACCAGGTGTTCAATTCATGCCTAATTTTCATTTGTTTCAACAAAAGACCGATAAGCTTTTGATAGATCCATTTTAAGCACACCTGGTGTTTTATTTAAATCGTGTTCATTCGTGTTCTCATACTGAATTTATCTTCTACTTCCGGGTATATAGTTTTCCTGCCATTATAAAAGGTTCATAATTTGAAGCTTTCTATGAGATCCCGATGATATAAAAGGTTCAAAATTTACCGGTTGTGTTCATAGTTCTCTTGTATGATCTTAGAACTTCAGTCATATTGCTGAGTCTGTTGTTTGCTCTACAATCATTTCCCTTGTACTCTTTCTAATACCATCCAGCAAACCTTTGGTATTTTCCTCCCAACTGATGGGAAAGTTCTAATATGGTCTCTTCTCTTCGCTTGCATGGAGTGACCATTTCACTCTAATAACCTGTAAGGTCAGTAAGGAGCAGGAACAAAAACATTTGGGACAGAGTCAGGAATGGCAGCCTGAAATATTTGCAGAATGTAGAAAACAGAGCCTACTATTATTCAAAGTGATAACTTATATGGGGCATTTCAGTCTCTGCATATGTATATGTGGGGATAATTGTTGATTTTTTTACTGCAGACTTTCGACACTGTACTGCAGGATTTAGGGGGTGGTCCGTGGTTGTCGGTGTACTGGAAACCGACGGACCCGTTAATTTAATTACATGCACATGGGAAAGTTAAAGCATGAAAGTAGAAGTAACAATGTGATACAGTATAGTATGTCAACTTTTTAAAATTTGAGGCAGTAGAACATGGTCCATTGGCAATTATAATTTCATTACAATTATAATTTCAAGGTGGTGGTGGGGTCCCTTTGGTAGGAAAGGGTCAGGAATGGCCGCCTGAACTGAAATGCACACATTGCAAGTCTTCTCTCAACTACTACTGTTTGAAAACTTACTTAATTGTTTATCTTTGATTGATAATTTTTGGAAATGGCAGGTTCAGCATATGCATCTCTTCGTTCCCTTATCACAGTTATAGAGCGAGTCCAAAGCAATACTTGTCCTGTTGTTTTTGATGAATCACAAATGGGATCTCTGTTGGAGAAAGTAACTTTTTTGGTTGAGATTCTTGAAGGTTTTCCCCAACAAATAAGAAGAATCTGCCCTGCAGCATTGGAAGATTTGTACACAAGAATCGTTAGGGTTGCGCAAGCTGCTGAAGACAGTATTGAATATTATGTTGTCAATACAGTTCTTCTGATCCAGAGAAGTCGCCTTCCCGATTTTGATTCGGATCTTGAGGATGATGATTTTGATCTGATTTTTTCATATCCAGATGTCAATAAATCAATCCAAGATATGAATGTCAGCATCCAACAAGCAATGGATGTCAAGAAAGGTAATTGAGTCGATATATATATTACTGTATTGTCTTCCAGTGTCCTTGCTCCTTTACTGCAGTGCTAGCCAATAACGTAACTAATCACATCACATATATGCAACTATTTCACTTACATCAGACCTAGAAGCCGCCATGGATGTAGTACCTGAAGTCAAGAAAGGCAGAAAGAAGCAGAAACTCAATCATCATCATCGGCGCCATCACCTCCAGGTCCTAATATTTCTTCTTTCTTTAACTTCTCAGTTTCATATTTTGATGTCAAGTGTCAACCATTAAAATTCACAGCTTTCTTTTCTTTTTGTTCTTTTTTTGTGTAACTTCTAATTCATAGTTTGCACTCTTAGATCTTCATTATTTGTTTTTCCTTTTCTTTTTCAGACAAATATTTAGTGGTGTTACATGAACCAATCGACAAAGAAACAAAATTTGAAAAAATATACTGTATAGAATAAGTTATTACTATAATTTAAAATTTTTACATTAATAACAATAAATCCATCAAATACTATAAAAATTGCAAATATGAACAATTAGAGTGTTTCAAAAAAAAAAAAAAAAAAAAAAAAAAAGGACCCCAATCAAGCTCTGTTTCAGAGCTTAAAGCTCTGAAAAACAGAGCTTTATCAAGTTTTACTAGAGCTTGATTAAGCTCTGTTTTCCCTCCCATAACAAAAAGGTGTGGTTGCTTGTGTTATATTGTTGGTGGAGTGTGTATTTATGACATTTGGCGAGGATGTGTTTTTTTACTTCACTATGTGCTCACCTAACTTTGTTTTATGATGAATGCAATTTTTTTAAAAATTATTTTAAGATTCTCCTCAAGCTAATATAAATATTCTGGTCAGAATGAACGCGGAGGCGTTGTTGAAGACTCTCACTCACGGACTAGTCAACCACAGTCATCTTTTCTGCCTATCATGAGTGATTTTGATGATGACAATATTTTTGTGGGTTTTGGCGAGCAGTTAAATTGTTTGATGAATATGATAAAAAAGCATGAACGTAGTCGTGAGATCATCCGAGTTGTTGGCATGGGTGGGATAGGGAAGTCCACTCTCGCTAGAAACTACTATAACCTTCCATCTACAGCTACTCATTTTGACACTCGAGCTTGGGTAACAATATCCCAAGAATACACCATTAGGAAAATACTTTTTTCCCTTTTAGAGGGAAGTGGTATTGATGTTGATGTTAATGTTGATGATGATGATTATGATATTGACAAGGTAAATGATAATGAATTGGGGGAATGTTTGCGCAAAGGTTTATGGGGTAGAAGATATCTCATTATTTTGGATGATGTTTGGAGTGTGGATGTATGGGACGAGATAAAGTGGTTCTTTCCTAACGGGGGCAATGGGAGTAAAATCTTGTTTACCACTAGGAATTTAAATGTTGCAAATGATAATCCTGGATCATGCAATACTTATAATATGAAGCTTTTAGATCAGGATGCGAGTTGGAAATTACTGTCCACAGCCGTCTTTGGCAAAGACGCTGTTGCTGCAGGGAGTGAACTAGAGCAGCTCGGAAAGAAAATTGCCGAGTGTTGCAAGGGTCTTCCTCTAACACTAGTCGTGATTGGCGGAATCTTGAAAAGTTTGGAGAGGACAACAGAAATTTGGGAATCTATTGCTGAAAATGTAAAATCCATCATCCATAATCATCATGATGGATGTTACTCGGATATAATATCTTTGAGCTACAATCACTTACCTATTCATTTGAAACCATGTTTCCTTTACATGGCAACTTATGAAGAAGATAGTGAAATCAAAATCTCCGATATGATCAAGCTTTGGGTTGCTGATGGATTTTTGAAACCAATGGAGAGATTAACGTTGGAAGAGGCTGCATTGAAGTACTTGAATGATCTTATTCATAGGAACCTCGTAATGGTTAAGGATCGACGAGGTGTAAGTGGGGAAGTAGAAAGGTGCACTGTCCATGATTTGATAAGAGAGTTTTGCTTGAAAGAAGTACGAAAAGAGAGGTTCATTTGTCATCTACAGAAATCTACGCAGTATGATCAAAACGACCGTCGCTTTGTTTATCCATTGCAAGATCAAAACGACGGCTTTGTTTATCCATGGCATTCTCGTGAAGTTGAAAGGCCTGATTTGCCACTTGCTCGTTCTTTCATTTGCACCAATCATCAGACCTATAGCGAGTTAAAATTGGATCGTAGTAAGTTGTTGCGGGTGCTATGTTTTCCGTATATTAATGATCATGTGATGAATTTCATTAATATACGATACCTTCGATGCAGGATTAGAGATGAAATTGAATTTTTCACCAACATATTTTTGTTTCGCTATCTAGAGACCCTGATTGTCCACTCTGACGAAAGCAACTTTTTAAAACATGGAATAATAGTGCCATCTGAAATTTGGGAGCTTCAGTACCTCAGGCATGTCGAGTCCACCAATTCAGAAGGTGCACTCATTTTTCCGGATCCCAAGGGTGAGCAAGGTATCCTTAAAGATCTGCAGACTTTGTGGGGCATCGACAATTTCAATTGTAATGGTGAGGTGATCAAAAGGGTTCCAAATTTGAAAAGATTGAAAGCTGTTTATAGAGATGATGAACAAATGTCTGGGTGCTTCACTAACCTGGCTCATCTTCATCAATTTGAAACTCTAGAATGTGTCTTTAAGCATCCGTTGGAGATGGATATTGCATGTGTCGATAGGGAGATGGATATGACACGCGTCCATATGGAGCTGGAAAATCTAACATTGTTGTGCAACCTCAGAGAGTTGAGATTAGATTATTCAAGACTTCCATGGGAAAAGATGAGGATTATTGGTTCTTTGCCCAGCCTCCAAGTGCTCGGACTAGATCATGATGCCTTTTGTGGTGATAAGTGGGAAATGAATCCTGGAGAATTTCAGTGCCTAAAGTATCTGGAAATTTATGAAAGCAGCCTGAGGATCTGGGAAATAGATGGTTCAGCTTTCCCAAAACTAGAGGATCTGGTGCTAAATGAAGTGTATCTGGATGAGACTCCTTTCTGTCTTGTAGAATTACCATGTATTGAGTCAATCACTTGGATGACATGGAGACTTTATGATGTTCTATCAGCATATAAAATATTGAAACATGCACAAGAAGACTATGGGAATCATGATCTTTTAATCAAGGTTCATTACTTGTCAGGTTTTATAAAAGTAGCAGCTGTGGTGAAAGAGCTTGCCAGTGACAACTTTCAAGTTAAAACAGAATTTGTGAGTATTATTAGTATTATTGTCGGATATTGGGATATAGTCCATTGATTTTGCAACAAGAGTTTCCCGATTAATCGCTACTCTTCTTTATAATATGGTGCAGGTTTGTTCTTCTTTATATGAGGATAAGAAGCTGATGGAGGAAATAATGGGAACCGAGACATTTAATAAGTTGAAGTTGAAGGAATACAGTCGTGATTGGGTACGTACTTAATAATGGTACTTGTACCATTAATTATATTATTATATTATTTTAATTTTGTATACCTCACTTTATCAAATGTGTTTTAATCACTAATTTTACACATGCAATAGGATACCCTTTTTTAAATTATTGATATGTAACGTAGCCAGCTAATAATATGATGTTTGATATTTGGGATTTTGGAAAATTCACAAAAAAATTCGATCTTGCTTGGAACATATTTTCTTAATTCGCATATACATTATTTACGGGTGAGATTGGAATGTTAAAAAATCCCGAACTTCGAATCCTGAAATTTCCGGACCTAAAATTTCAAAATCCCACATTTTCCACACAAGCCTAGCCCTAGTTAAAATCGACATTGATAACTCAAACAGGGCAAGGGAGAATAATAAAACAAAGGAAATTTTTTATTTTACACCTAAACCATGTTAAACCATGAAAAAGGTTTGAGGTGTAACTTGAAAAACATGAAAAAAGGTTTTGAGTGCAAAATAAAAAAAATTCTAAAAAAAATCAAACGAGAGAGTAGATGTTTTCTTTTTTCTTTTTTTTTTAAAACACCATCTGGCTTTTAATTTTCAGTCAATTAATTTCTATAGCACGAACGTGACGATCCGCTTATAGTATTATTTTCCTTTTTATCTAATGCAAGCTGGACTCTCGGGGTGAAGTAGATATTGAAGTCAGTAATTGGTTGAGAAAGAAAATTAATGCGATCTAGTTATTGTTATCGGTTATGTGCATGGAAGCGGAGTACGTACACATGTAAGACCAATCCGTAACAACCGTTACCATTGATCTTGGCCATTTTATTTGCTTCTTCGACCAGCAGCAGCTTTGGAGTATCTCCGTTCGAAGCGTAGCGGTCGCTAAAGGTGGGAAGTCTTAAGTCAATGGGAATCAATTTCATTGGATGATGCAACCTGGGAGAGTTTAGCAAGCATGCGTGAGCAACTTCCAGATTTTATCCTTGAGGACAAGGATGCCCTTCAAGGGGACGGGAAGGATGCACAAGAGTCCAGAGAACTAAAGAATTCTGCGTACGAATTAAGGAGATGAATTAATAAGCTTTTGAGTTCTTTTCCTTCACATAGTCTAGTTCATTTCAACTACTCCATATAATATAGCATCATTATAGCTGATGTGTAATAATGTGTATATGAAAATGAATTGTGATACTAGGGCTACATTATTGAATGAAATGAAAATGAACAAATATAAAAATCTAAGAAGAAATGTGTATATGGAAATGAATTGAGATACTAGGCTACATTATTGAATGAAAATTAAAAAATATAAAAATCTAAAAATGAATAGATAATAGCCTACTCTGGCGGGTGGGTGGCTGTAAAAATCAATCTTCGCTTCATGATGTGTTGTACTTCCTTCACTGGTTATTTCACTTGTGGATTTGAATTTAGAACCCGCAGTATCAACAGCATAAATAGATAAATTACCAGTACTGTCAAGGAGCCCTATAACTAATAACATAACATCTGATCGATTCAGTGGAGTTGTTTCACTCTCAGTACAATTCCATTCAAGTGGAGCTGTACATTGTAGTATAAAACTGTCTTTCGGAGAAAGATTATGTGGTCTAAACCAGATTGGCTTTACGATAGTCTACTCTGAATATCATTTTTTTTTCTTTTTTATTAGTGACTGACTACTGTGGGTGTTGTGTTGTGCACAATACAAGAATAAGATAGGACTAGATGTATCGCTTTGAATTGTATTTAAATCACTAAAACATCAACAGCTTGTATCTCCAATCGATGACTCTTTAGTCTTTAATGATCCCCTTGTTCTGGACATTCAACAGTTTTGTGTGTTCATGTGTTATACTATTATACTTGCTGTTTTGGTTTTCTCTTGGTTCCTTTTGTTATATCTCTACAACCAGCAGATACTGGATGAAGTATGAACGAGATTAGATTGCATTAAACGACATCTTGAGTAAGACTATCGTGTATAAAATCTGTGTGGATCGAACTCTGTTATGAGATCCTGCAAAATGTCTAATTCAATTTCATCAAGACTAACAAGCTACTACCAAAAGAAACATTCAAAGGTTGAAAACAATGCAACACTTGTATATCATTGCTGCTGTTTCATTTTCAAAACATCTATTCTATGTTCAAACAAGTGAAGAGCTTACAAAAATTAACACCATAGAAGTTTCAATTACATGTATGCTGTGTTACCATTTCTGAAAAAGGATAATTTACAGGTGCATTTTCCTGTGTTAGCCAAAGAAATGTTTCAAATCTTCGTAATGAATAAGAACGTTGTTGGGTTGTAGTGTTGAGTTGACGTTACCTAAAGCACCCAGCAAAAATGATGAAACAAAGTCATCACATAAGGCGACCAACGTAATTTGCTCGAGTATATTTGTTCTTCAGTTGAGGCCATTGCACAAACAGTTGATCCACCATCCTCAGTTTGTACAGAAGTAAGCCACTCAATGATAGCCTCCTAACTCTAGCTATGCTCTCTACGTAGAAAATCGATGACCATCTCACACCAACAATCTGAAAGCAGAATGTCAACTTGATCAACCTGTCCGTTTCTAACAATTTACTCTTAAGAATGTAGTATCAATGAACCAAGTAATTTACATAGTTATAACTAAGTGGACATACACTGCCTGTTCTTAAGTATACAAACCTTGAAAACGAATGCAATTATGCAGAGTGGTACACAGGTTCCAGGTCCATTGCACAAGATCTGCACAGTTAAACACATCAATTAAACACAACGAAGAAAACGAAACTGCAATTCAGATAATTAAGCACGGAAATTGGCAAAAGGATCACAATTATACCACTTGAGGCCTGATCTTGATCATTAGCCACAACGCATGTGTTAGAGCAACTAAAGTCGTGCCAATTGAAGTTACATACGACTGACCAACTTCTCTACTTCGATAAATTTGCATAAACTGAGACGCCCCTACCACTTCAACATCTGCCTAACACAAAAACATAATATCAGATGTCTCTACATTCAAGCCTCAAATCATCATATCACGGCATAGTTCCTCATTGATCTAAAGATTCTTAATCCTCTAACAAGTCGATCGAAATTCTGAAATACAGTCAAGTTTGCACAAACAAACTACTTCATATTCTACGAAGTGCACATGATGTAAATTATAACTGACAAAGCGAATAGCCAAATGAACCATACTTTAATCAGCAACGAATCCTCAAACACACGAGCCTTCTGGAGGCTCATATTATCTGAACCTGCCGCAATATAGTACCTCGGCTTAAACCTCTCCATCTCCATTACACCTAACAGATTCAACATCTCCGCAGTATGACCACCTGTATTATGATCAGATCAATTACAAAAAATTTCAGTATGACAAAATTCAAATCAAAACTCAGCTCTAAGCACTGAAACAGAATCACACAAATTTTAAACCACATCAAATTCAAATTAGTGTTCTATGACTAAATCCGAATCAAAATTCAGTAAAAAAGTTTCAAATGATCAAATTCAATAGAATCAATCAATTATTGAGCTCCGTAGAGTTGGAGATGATTTACGAACCTGAACCGAGGACTATGAGAGTGCTGAGAGGTCCTGGGGGTCTGTTATAGAGGCGTTTGCTGCTCCGGTGAACGACGTAGAAGATCCGAATCACGATTGAGGTGAAAACAAGAGCTGCAACTGAAAGTGGAATCATTAAGGGTTCCATTTTAGAGGATGGAGAAGTGTCTGGATTGGCGATATGATATCTATGGAGAATTTCGATTGGGGAATGAAACTACGGTAGAGGATTTGTTTGGCAGCGGTGGTTGGCGGAGGATTAGAAACTGGTGCGGCGTCGTTTAACTGCCAAAACTAAAAGAAGTTGTAAACTAAAATTTAAAAAGTCGCTAACTAGAAAGTTTAGTTGTAAAAGTTTTTTTAAAATACTTAATGGTTCCCATTTACCCCGTGGTGTGGTGGATCGAACCTCGATAGCTTTGGAGTTGAACCAACTTACCAACTGAGCTGACTTCGTTGTTAAGTTTAGTTGTAAAATAATTTGCGTATTCAGAAAAATGAATTATAAGCATACAATTACATTTAACACCCTAGTAGTAGTTATTTGCCTGATGTTTGATAGTGGATTTTGAGAAGGGTCTTCAGCAATGCCTAATGGGTCGAAGCTACCGTAAGGGTAGAGTGGATCAACCACCTCTCCAAGCGGTCCACCAGCAATACGGCTGCCCTCTACAACTAGGGCTGAAAACGAGCCGAACTTTTGTATGGCTCGGCTCGTTAAGTTATTTTTCTAACTAGGCTCAAGCTCAGGCTTGAGCTGGAGACGAGATTTATATTTGGCTCGAGCTAGGTGCGTTAATATTGTCGAGCCTTAAAGTGTGCTCGAGCTTTATTCGAGCTCGAACTTAAATGAGCTAAAATCGAGTTTTTACCGAGCCGAGCCCGAGCAGCTCGTTAAAAGCTCAGTTCATTTTCAACCCTAGAACCACTAGGTAGAAAACATAAAAAAAATATAAAAAATAAACATAGAAAAATATAAATATAGAAAAATAAACATAGAAAACAAACTTTAATAACTTTACTAATGAATATAGAAAAATATATATATTTATATTAACGAGCAGCTCGATAAGCTAACGATTCGAGCACTACGTAGCTCGAGCTCGACTCGTTAATATTATTGAGCCTTAAAGCGTGCTCGAGCTTTATTCGAACTCGAACTGAAACGAGCTTTTACCGAGCCGAGCTCAAACAGCTCGTTAAAAGCTCGGTTCATTTTCAACCCTATCTACAACTCCCAACAAGATAACTTCACAAGCCCATATTGGCATTGCCATGATGCTTTGGGAGTGAACCAAGCTAGAGTTTTCCGAGTAGTCCAAACTACCTTCACTAATGAGATTAATAAGTAATAGGGCTTCCTAAGTAATAACTACTTTTAAATATTTGATTAATATATAGTAGAGATTTAGATTCAACCCGATGTAAAGGTAAAGGGATCAGTCATGATCCTCTATGGCAAAACAGTACAACATCTTCTGTGGCGAGAGTGAAAAACCATATAATGTTAACATTTGAACTGGCACGATTGCTCAACATGCTATTTGTGTGACATGTTGGTCACATAGCCGAAAACAGTTGTGTATTGTGTAATTTATCTTCACTCGTGTGTAATTTTAGAGAATTTCCGATCACTCACCCTAAATATGCTCTAGAACAATCACATTTTAGGCTAGGCTCGAATGTTTTTATAAATGTTGTAATTTAGAACTATTTCTGAATACACTGAGGTGAACAAAAATTATCGATTCAACCCCAATCACGATTAAATCTAATTCATTTTAACTATCTCCAACATCCATCCAACTCATCCCATCGCGAAAATAAAATTACTCAAAATAATAGTGGATCTGAAAAAAGACTTGTGAGGGACGCCAAGCAAATGGCCCCACGTGTCCTTAGTGTAAATATGGCGAAGAACTTGAGAGTTGAGACTCTCTCAATAGTGTACTACTCCTAGTACTAGTTGTAGAAGTGTAAATTCATCAATTCATTATCATCAAAATTGAAAACTAACAGGTTTAGAGGAAGGGTGGGGCAAGGAGATTCAGATTCAAAAGCAAAATGTCAGCTGAAATCCATCTCATAATCATAGGCCAGGTTAGGTTTAAAATTAAAATACTATCTCATCATTAAAATAAGCTGCTATTTCTTGGCTTTTCAATGTTCAGTCAAGATTTCTCTTGTTTCTTTTTGTCTATTTATCATGGGGGTTTAATGGCTTATTACTTACTTCACTCACTTGTCTCTGTTTTCATACCATTTGATTGCCAATTTACTACTTGTACTCAGCAAGAATCTGTTTAGGGATTATTAGCTATATTTATGCTCATTATTTACAATAAGGTACCATATTGCTTGTGCTAGTGAGGGTGATGATTGTTTTAGCATTGTACAACACATTTAGCAGCAGCCATTTCTTCTGAGAATCATCTCATATGTTAGAAGAATTTTACCCAATGTTATCCATCAGCTAGCCGCCTAGCCCCTTATGGGTGGGTCTTGAATTGACCATGGCCCATATGAACTCGTATATTCGTATTAGCCTATGTTTGGGGAGGGGAGCGAACTTACATATACATTATACATTATTTGCGGGGGGGACTTGAGAAAAACTTTAAAATTTAAAATTTTTAGGGGTACCCCAGTGCCCCCTCTCACCTCTGAGTCCTTTCCACGGGTCATACATATGGTTGGTTGGTTACTGATTAGTTGATTACAGTTATTCTCCGTATGATGACAGTGTATGGTTATTTGCTCATTGCTCATAACTTGGTATTGATGCAGGATGGTGATGAAATGCGTTTCAAGATGGACAGAAGTATGCAACTAACGAAACTCATGAAAGCTTACTGTGAACGTAAATCGATGGACTTGAGTTGCACTGCTTTCTGTTCTGGTAGTCATCTTCTCAGTGGGGAGCAAACTCCGGATGAGGTTACTCTCTTTCTCCCTTTCTAGATAGATACTTAAATGCAACTAGGTTTCATGTAGAGCTCCGATCACTAAAACATTCCTTTAGTAGCAGATTATGTATATATAAGAGATTATTGCTCTCAGCCCCAAATTATATCAATTTATTACTATGAGAACCACTCTAAAAAACCCATTAATATTAAACCCATATAAATTGCTCTCAACCCCATTTTTGGACAATTTTAACCCTCATCCTTTTTAAATGACTTAACATTAAATTAAATATCAAATTGATCAATTCCTTAATTTTAATTTTTATTTCTGGCATATAATTCATTTATCATAAACTCATAACCGAAATATACTCTCTAATGTCTCACACTCATATTATATTGTTGTACAATCCTTTGGTACCAAAATGAAATTGTTGTACCACTTGTTGGTTCCGGCTTCAATAGTTGATAGACCAACAGATAAATTTGGTACCAACATATGGAACAACAATTTCATGTATGAACCAACGGATGGTACAACTCCAGAATTTGGTACCAACATATGGTACAAAAAATTTCATTTTGGTACCAATAGATAGTACAACATTTTAAATCATTAAGTAATCATAAGTGGAGAAATGTGAGAAATAATAGCGAAAGAAAAGAAGAGATTTAATTTTTTGTTTCTGGTGTAGAAAATTTAATGTATGAAATTAATTACCATAATTATGAAAAACGTTACAAGCTTACAATCATTACAAACTTTACATTTTAACTTATTATAACTTATAAGGGTATAAAAGAGATAATACTAATACATAAATTTAAGATGGGGTTGATAGCTATTTATGCATATATTATGGACCTCAAAGAATTTTTCCCAGACCTCCTCTTCCTCTTCACGAAGGTCAAAGTGCATTGTACTTGTATTGTTGTAATCGTGCTTCTCCTTGATTTTAAATTTTCTTGTGTGTCTACAGACTCATTACTTTTGGCCTCTTGATAGCTCTAAAGTAAAAGAATTTGAAAATATGTGGAACAAGATTTCCGGACAGTCAGAAGGAAAGGTGACGTCTGAGACTCTTCCTGTTATGTTTGGAAGGTATGTATGTTACCCCTGAAAGATGTCAAGCTAAGAATTATTCTTATGTGTATGATTGTAATCTGTGTCTTATCACTTATGACTAGAACCCTGGAAGTCTCTCAGAGTTGCAACGGCATCGCACGATTCGGATTTGAGTATCTTTGTGGCCGTCCGGTTTGTTCCTTTAAAGTCTTTTTTTTATTCTGTAAATTTCATCTTTTGAAGCTCGAAGAATAGAGCAGTGTTATTATGGGAACGATAAATATAAATGTAGCTGGAGTCACACAAGAGCTTTAATGTAGGAAATAAAGAATATATATCTATCTTTTGCATTAACTTGTAAAGAAACTAATGTAAAAGGAATAATGTAAATCTAACATTAGACAGTTTACAGTATTTTGGTGATATCCTATTTGAATTATGCTTAGCTTAAATGATTTGTCATTGACGTGGAGTCTCATGTTAAGCATGCAGGTTGGAGCAGCCGATTACATTGCCATTGCTAAGAGCTACCACACCATCTTCATATCAGATATTCCTGTTATGAGTATGCGTATCCGAGACAAGGTAACATAGTAGTCTTTGCTCCTCTGCTTTGAAGCTGAGAGTTATCGAGGTTCATAGGTCTCTCTGTGTGTCTGTACTGTCTAACTCTGTTTCTATTCATCATCCTACATTGTGTAGTACTAGGATAAAGTTACCTAGGCATAAATTATCATCTTTGCATGTGTTTAGATATGAACTTCTTTTTGTTATATCACTTCGAGGATTTAAACAGAGTTAGACAGTACAAACACAGAGATTTATCACTCTGATATTGATCTCTTTTACTTTTTTGGCTATCTAGGCTCGGAGATTTATCACCCTTGTTGATGAGTTGTACAATCATCACTGCTGCATATACTTCTCTGCAGCTGCTTCCGTAGATGATCTATTTCAGGGAACTGAAGAAGGGACACTGTTTGATTTAGAGAGGTTGGCACCTTAACTTAACATTGTATTTTTATATTCTTTGGTTGTCACAGTATTTATCTAGATATTGAATTCGGGACTTGGAGTTTAAATAAAGTTGCGTATGATATGGAGATAAACATAGATCACTTGTTAACCAAACAAGAGAGTTTGATTTTTATGCAAAAAGGAATTAACTGAATACTTATTCGTAATTACTTCTCCAGCTTCCAGTTTGAAACGGAGACTGAAGGAGCTAAGCTCCGTACAGATGTTCTTTCTCAAGGTAGTGTAAGCTCATCAGGAAGTCCATCAGGAATTATTTCTCTTCTATCTGGTGAAGAAGAGACATTTGCCTTCCGAAGAGCGGTTAGTTTTTCTTATTTTCCCACCACATTTCTGTTTCTCACATAATGTGATTCTCTTTTTAGTTTCAGTCATCAGACTTGGTTATTTAATGACAAATATTCATACCAGATTTACTTGCCATTTGGCACAGCTAACGAATAGGCTTTTCTTGTATAGGTTTCTCGGTTGATTGAAATGCAAACACCGTTGTATCTTGAATGTGTTCGGTATCTTCATCCTTATTTCCAGAGGAGGCAAACTAGTCGTGAAAGAAACAATGCTAGCGCAATTGCTTCTTAGGACTACAGCGAGGCAAAGTACTAATCATTTTAGACGTGCATGTATTCACTCCATTCTAATTAAGCAGTCCCCGAATTCACATAACTTGTTCATACTGTTCTATCGAGTCTATGCATTTGTTGGACTAGGATAATAAGTTAATAATACATCACAGAGATGAAAATCCACTTCTTTCAAGGGCTATACTTGCCTGTTAGTACATAGTCACTTGAGTTATAGTTTGCTGTCATGTAATCCAACTGTTTGATCAACGCGCAAGCGTATTTGAAATAAAATTTCTCTATCGTGAATACATTATTTCGTGTACGGTGGGTGCATGTTTTGATTACATAAGTTTTCGTATGAGGGATGAAAATACAAGATGTTTGCTATAGCTGAAAGTACAATGTGAACTGTCAATCTAGCATGTGTAAGTGAATTCATATGTAACGAAGTTCTCTGTTGTCTGCACTTATGATTAGCGGGACAATAGCGGAGTATTGGCATCTCACATCCTGCGAAAGTTAGCTTTGCATATTAGAATCATTTCACGATAATTGAAAGTTTTGGCAGAAAGGAGGAAACAAACATACTGGATGAACTCGATATTGATTCTGGCATTTTGAGAACGCGAAACAGCAGCAAAAGCATCATTCGACATGACTATAGTCGATGGACAGGGCCTTCTTGTGCAGAAATCCACCACTCTGACATCGACAATGCCATCCTTGCACGGCCTATTGCTACCGCTAAGGCATCTAAGTCTGTACCTCCGACCACATGCAGCTCCGTTGTCCCACAATGCCTCACTGACCTGCACGAACAGGTTCCCTGCCGGAAACTGATCTTGCCTGTTTCCATGACACCTAGTTGCTGCATGAGAGTTAAAAAGTTAAGCAAATAATTAGTCACCTTTCGAGTGAATAAATTATAACACGTATTGTACGGTGCAACACATTAACTGATATCACGTCACTTACGTGTGTAGGGAGGGTCATAGGAAGTAGCAGTTCCTATGTCAGCAAGTCCAAGACTGCATGAAATACTTAGGCAAATAGTCATGAACAAGAATTGTAGTAGTAAACTCATAATTAGTGATGAATATAGGCTTAAATTAGACTTAGACCAATTAGTGATCTGTGTTTTCTCAACTCTTTTAACAATTTTACTAGCTAGCGAAGTGGTCAATTTATAGGGTTGTAGTTGTGATTGATGATGGCTTAGGTTGGTACATAAATAGTTATTTAGTCAAGCAAATTAGAGCATGTGGAATGTAATTTATGATATGTTAGTACTTGAGGATGATTTTATGATAGTACCTGTAATTAGTGACAGATTTGACTTCATTGTTTAAGGTGGAGGAGATCTTTATCTCCATCGAGGTGTCGTATTCACAATGCTTTCTGGAAGACTATTATTGGTTTTGTTTTATAGTGGGAAAGATCACATTTAGTGTGTGCTCTCCACATTCAGAAAACAAAAAAAATAATAAAATAAAAAAATAAATAAAAGAAAATAAAAATTAAGAGTTAATTCTAGGAAGATTCAAGAATCAAAGTGAAAAATAAAAGTTTCTACCAATCGAATCAAAAGGATAGTTTCTAATTGAGTCAACTCGAGTTTTCCCCTTTAATTACCACCAGGTGTTTGGTTCTTGGAGAGGGTATTCGGGTGGAGACGAGCATAAACTTTTTTTTAACATAATATCTTTTGTACTGAGCTCATAATCATGTTCGTGTGTACTTAATTCCCTATCGTGATCAACGAATTGAATTAAGTATATAAAATCTCCTTGAGTTATTCGGAAGTGGCACAAAATTACTCAATTATTAAAATTCAATTGGCTCTTAGTGACAACCTATAAGTGTGGGTTACGAACTCAACCGAAACATCAACCCATCGTTTGGGTTTATCATATACTGTACTTCGTACTATAATAAAAAGTTGTGAAAAATTATTCAATTGAAAATACATCTTTATGGGTGACAGTTACCAATACAATTGAATCGTCATTGCCTTATATTTTTATCGTCGTTGTTTTATATCCTTCACACGTTTAAAAATACTAATTTATTGAACTTGAAAGTATGGTGGCAAACTTATTATTCTACCCATACTTATTAAAACCTTAATTAAATACATAAATTATTAATTTATCGTTATGTTACTAAATTAATTTTAAAAAAAATCATCCCAACATTATTTATTTATAAAGGTTTTATTGTATATGGTGATAGTGCCATTAAGTGTGGTATATACTTTAAATGATTTAACATCACTATATTAAGCATATGAATGAAGAATTCTTTAGCAATTTTTAAACAAACAACTGATTGTAATATTGATACTCGTTCCGTTAAGACCGGAAGAGAGTGCCAAGACTCCACTTTCCAGAGGGGTTATCGGTTCATAAAAAACACTATAAGACAGAAGATTATGGGAGATACCTTGAAGTAGTGAAATGACATTACATAGATGGTATAAAGGCTCTGGTTAGTAAAATAACACCCTGGTGATATCTTGACCACCATAATTATCAGGGCACACTTATACGCGCAATGATTTCTTTCTGGAGGTGACAATTACCAATAATATATTGAATCGTCATTGACTTATATTTTTATCGTCGTTGTTTATATCCTTCACATTGTTTGAAAATACTAGTTTTTTTAACTTAGAAAATATGATAGCCAACTTAGTATTCTACACATATTTATTTAAACCTAGTTAAATTAATGAATAATTAATTTATCGTTATCTTGCTGAATTAATTTAAAAAAATCCATCCGAGCCCTATTAATTTATATAGATTTTATTGTATATGCTGATAGTACTGCAATTAAGTGTGGTATATACTTTAAATGATCACTATATTAAGTTTTTTTTATCAAATTTTCTACCAAACTAGACATTTTTAAGCAAACAACTATTTGTGTGCTATATTATTGTCCTTTCAGAAGAATAAGAATACCATCGAGGGCAAATTCACCAAAATAAACTGACTCCAACGAAAAACCAAGAGACCCCTTCTTTTCATTCCCATTTTATTTCTTCTTTGACTTCTCCTGTTTTTCCTCCTTCACTTTTCCTTTGCTTTTTCTCTCAACATCTTTCTTCTGAATAAGGGCAAGCACCTTGCGATTCTCAATATCTTTTGCATAAAGTTTCACTTTATCATTAAAGTGTTCCTTCAAATCTTCATCCGAGCCCAACCTCCCTAAATCAATTTTCCCTTCAATTTTCCCTTCCATTTGAAGAATCCATTTGAATAAATAATCTTTTTTAATTTTATTTATATTTGTTTTGTTGATTTTTTTTATTCAGTTTTTAGATCTAACATAACCTTTAATATTAAATCACATCGAAACGATAACTAGTAAACTATACTATAAAAGTATATGTAATATATTTTCATAATATGAGATCATACATTAGTTTTTTGTTATAGTTTAGCAGTAAACGAAAATTTAAATAATAAACAAAATAAATGTAAAGAATTCATTGGAACTTATTTATGAGTACTACATAATCACTTAAAGTATAATTTATTTACGGAACAAAATTTCCCATGACGTCTATATTTAGCGAACAAAATTGATTGATTTATCAAAAATGTGAAATTCATGTAAAAGTGAAAAATAAAATTAAACATAAGGTGATAAGAAAAATAATACTTCTACAACCAAGTATTCCACATAATCTTTTTTTTTTTTTTTTATTTAAATGGCCAAAATTAATATATAATAAAAATGAACATAAGAAATTCTTAAAGAAGAGTACAAGAGAGAATTGAGACATGGCACAAACTAACAATGAAACGGTGACGAGCACCTTAGTTACAAGCCTTGGGCTACCAAACAAGAAAGGAAAACAACTTTAGTTACAAGCCTTAGTATAATCTTCTAATTTATACTAATAAAATGTTAAATTTTCTATTATTGAAGAAAAATTACAACTTTTACCCGAATTAATTATCGAAAATATATTGGGTGATCAATGATTCACTATTATCTTCTTCCGAAGTAGAATGATTTGAGTCAAATGAAGCATCCATAATCGAAAGACGACTTTGAAAAGGAAAAAGAAAATAAAAAATAGTGAGATGATATCTCATCATATCATGATTTATAATGATTTAATTGAGTCAAATCCCATTTAAAATCCATGGCCTTTAATTAATCTAATTTAGTGCGTCCATGCGCAATGTACACTTTATTACATTGTGTCTGTGTGAGTTGCCCATTAATGTCTGATCTGATTCGCATAAGCACAGCCACATACTTCAACTAAATGTACCACGTTAATTAATTAACTACTACTGAACATGTTAAATAGTGTCAAGTTCTGTTATTTATATTTGAGTTAAACTGAACTCGATTGTAATATAAAACATAATTGATCAAATTTAAATTGAAATTGAAATGAACTAGAACTGAAAGCAACTAATTAATCTGAATTGAATTGAGTTTGTTTATCTTATAAACGAGACTAATTAACGTGAATCTTTTTACAGAGGAATGAGGAATATGACATATAGAATAGTTAATCATGCTAATGATCAACTGAATTGATCCCAATCTTGTCAACTTTCAAATCGATCTGCAGCCGCCCAATTAATGAAGAAGCCAGCCGCTAGCTAGTTTGTCTATTGGTTGATCATCACACAGTTGCAGCAGATTTACAAGATTGATATTAATCTTCTTCTAGGTATGTATGTAGAAGTAATGAATGAAACGTGTTAGCTAGGGATAATGAATTTAATTCCAAATGGTTTAATTGCAGGTTGAAAAAGATTACATATATATGTGGTCGATCGATAGTGCAGATCAATGTGTTACTTACACATGCATGCATCTCTATCATTGCTGCTGCTTACTTTTTGCTAATGGCGCAACAACACCATTTTCAGAATGTGTATTGGGCGGCCGGCTAAATTATCATCCTTCTTACTATCGAGATAGACTCGAATTTATGATGGAACCTCGATTTCGTATAGATAAATAATAAAGAAATACTAAGCAAAGCAAAAGAATTACCCGGTTTCCCCTAACTGATCACAGCTAGGCGAAGAAAGTTGCTGAAGAGCAATCTTCCTTCCAGCTACTATCTCCCCGGTAACCACGGTACTGTTGGACTATCTCCCCTGTCGCAAGGTAATATCAAGACACAAGGCCGCAATCTAGAGATGAACTCACGAGTTTATTGACTGAATGAAAAATATGAATGTCTTACATGCTATTTATAATAGCCAAAATAACAGGCTTTGACCCAATAAGTTATGGGCTAGGCCCAACTAAGAGAATATTCTAGAGAATAAACTCTAACTAGATAACTAAGAATCTAAAGGAATGTTCTGGAAAAATAAAGCAAAATAATAGCAAAACCCTACGTCTACTCCTTCATCGCGGCCGCCGACGCTCCTCCGTGGGTTGGGCTTGTTGGGCTCGGCTGAGGTCTCATCATCACCGCCCCCTAAAAATCGACCTTGTCCTCAAGGGCGTCTTTAACGCGGCCTCCTCCAGGATCGAACACCCAAATCATCATGGTTGCTAGTGTCGTCATGGCCATTGATGGCAGCTTTCCTCCGGGGTCGAACACTTGAACTACCATGGCAAGGTCCGCATACTTTCGGGATACCATACACATCTCGTTCCTTGCATCTTCCTTGAACTTGGTACCCCTCCACCAGGTTAGATGTGACGGTGCTATGATATTGCCAATGTTCCTTCCGTCGTGAAAGTGGTGGACAAATATGAACAAGAGCTTGAATGCCTTGCGAGCTGCCTTCTCTTGTCCCATCCAACTGACTCTGTCATTGTCCGCATCCAAACTTGGTGATGAAATAATGCATTCTGGGTTCCATGGCTTCTTCAAGTTTGCTGATGCTTCTGGTATTATTGAGTTAACAAAAGCTTCTTCCTTTCCACCATAGCCAGGATGAAACATTCTAGGATATTCATATGCACTCAACATATCCAACTGATCGTAAGCATCACAACACACTAGATAGGCATGCATACCGGCTTAAACATTGAGCTAGTGGATGGCATAAAGTATGAATGCACATGAACTGCTACTGCGTGTACCACATCATGGCTTGGTACTCCAAACAGATTATTATGAGATTTATCATCAAAAGTTGGTACCTGAATTTGAGCCACGTCACTTGGGATAACGTCTATCATATGTCGGATGTTTATGATATAGCTTGAGTCAAAATCCCATGGCACGAGCGTTTGTGTATGCCTAGTGACCACCATTAGGTCTCCACTTTGTTCGTCACTCACCACTCCGCCATACTCCGGGTGAAAGGTTGGCACGCCCGTTGACAGTATAATTCCTTCAACGTCGAACACCTGCTCATGAATTGTTAATTTTCTGGGTACCCTACGTATCTTGCTCTTCGAATCCTCTTTGAATTTTGTTCCCTCCCACCATGTATGTTGCGACGGTTCTACGACATGGATTTGTTCGTTGATGTTGCCGCCGTCGTGAAAGCTTCGGGAAGGTAACAACCGGGGCTTGACTATCCTACCAGTGGTCTTCTGTTTGTTTGGCCAATCGACGCTAGTTGTGCTTGAGTTGGAACTGAACCATGTAATAGTGCATGCTTGATTTGACACCCCCTTCAAGTACAATGGTATGCCAACAAGAGCTTTCTCCTTTCCTCCATATTCGGGATGGAACATTCCAGGATATCCTGGTTTTGACATTGAGGATGTTGGCCAAGGGTCCAAACTCACATGAACTAGTGTGCCTCCCATATCGTGACCTAGTATTCCATGCATATGATTATGAAAATCAACACCAAGTGCTTGTACCTGGATGTATGCACGTTTTTGGCCACATGTGCTATAACCAGTGGTGTTGTCCTGAGCTCTAGGCGCCAATGGCTTGTGATAGTTTTCTTGCTGATGCTTGACGGATGGAAGGACACTCCCCCTAAGTTGTTTTCTGGGTTGATATGGGCTCCAATAGGGATCATCTTCCAGAATAGCCATCAACCTATCATTGTCAACCATCCAATCTTCTGTCGAGCTAGCTCTCTCCTTGTCCATGCCATCATGTGAACATATGTCTTGCATATCTTCGACAACAAAATTAGGACTTGAAAAACTCTTCGACGCCTCAATCGCACTAGTCTCCATCGCAGCATCACCTCCTTCATTGATTTTTGCATTGAAGGAATGCACACAAGAATCACCAATAGGGTCATCACCATGAGGAGAACAGACTACAATATTTATTTCTGGATGCAACTCAAGTCTTTTCTCAGTTTTGATCTTCTCAGTAGCATCCATTCCAGAAGTGTTGGTAAGATCAACAGACTCGGTTTCCAATGCATCACTCCTTTCAGAGGTATGGGTATGCGTACATGTAACACACATAGCCAATGTATCTTCTTTGAAGCTCAAGTGGTGATCATCGATAAATTCTCCCTTACTTTCTTCACTTGTACAATTAAATTCAGAATCAAGATTAATCATAGAAAGTAATGCAGGAGTTACCTTGGTAGATTCCGGGGTCACTGAATTGGTTTGTAAAGCTTTAAAAGCACCCGTTTCCTCAAAATTGGACACATTGAAAAATGAATTAATCTTCTCATGCATATATTGATCCGAACGCTCACTAAGAAGATTATCATCATGATCCACAATACTCTTTTCAGCAATGCCCTGATCCTTCACCACTGTAGCTGATTCTCCAAAGTCATTTGACGAATTGAAGTTGTTTACCTCCTGGAACATCGATGTGGGAAATTGATCGCCTGTTCTACGTTCAGAGTTTCTCTCTGAGGCATGGCCCTCTTTGCGCTTAGGTTCTAGTTGGTACTTCCCCTCATTAAGATGCTTGTCACCTAGTATCCTCAATTGAGAACTTGATTTGCGTTGCTGGGGCTCAACTGATTTTCTATTGCTCTTTTTCCTTTTGACAAAGCCGTCACTTTCTGAACCATCATTGCTTTCTACCTGGGGCTTGTCGAACTCTTGCAGGATCAGACGCTCCAATGTTGGCCAATTGATATTTGGATAGTAATTATCCCTTGAAAACTTGTGCCACCAATCTTTCGCCCTTCCTCTCAGATAACATATTGCTAAGTTGGCTCGATCATGATGCTCAATATTGTTAAACATGAAGTAATCAACCACATCATCTAACCACTTGTATATGTCTTTGCCATAGAATTCAGGAATCGCAACAGGAATACCTTTTTGGCGACGACGCGCCCTCGAATGGCTCGATGACTTGTCTCTCTTCACCACGTTGTCGTGGATCCTTGAAGGTTCGAGCTTGGGTGACCTATTCTTACTGGTTTCTCCAGCTTCGATCTTTTCTTTCTTTGTCAAAGAGGTTTCCTTCGGCTTAGGTTTAACCGAAACCCTAGACGGGCTTCTCCGAGTGTCTCTTCTTTGCCGTGCTACTCGCCTCTCTAGCCTTTCCAAGGATTTCTCAAGTGTATTGCAGGAATGCAACGCATCCCTTAGGACATGCTTCAAATCCTCCTCAGATTCCATGTTGCATAATTTCGGGATCTTGAAGTTCTTCCGGATTTGCTGCTTGACGGCGCCCCTTATATGGGAAGGCAAACGGACTTTGTTTCCTATCTCCACCGTCCAGATTTTAGATCTCTGTGTTGGGGAGTTGCTGTCAAAATTTGGTGGCGATCCAACGGTTTGATCACCGGGAAACGCCGTTTTCGTACGACTGCGCAGTGCTGGCAGATTTGCGCGGAAATAAAAGAAATTTTGATTCCGGCAGAATTACTCCACCGTCTACGATCTCCTTGTGCGGAAGCGTGAATTAGGACTCTTCAACCAGGCTCTAGATACCAAGCTGATGGAACCTCGATTTCGTATAGATAAATAATAAAGAAATACTTAGCAAAGCAAAAGAATTACCCGGTTTCCCCTAACTGATCACAGCTAGGCGAAGAAAGTTGCTGAAGAGCAATCTTCCTTCCAGCTACTATCTCCCCGGTAACCACGGTACTGTTGGACTATCTCCCCTGTCGCAAGGTAATATCAAGACACAAGGCCGCAATCTAGAGATGAACTCACGAGTTTATTGACTGAATGGAAAATATGAATGTCTTACATGCTATTTATAATAGCCAAAATAACAGGCTTTGACCCAATAAGTTATGGGCTAGGCCCAACTAAGAGAATATTCTAGAGAATAAACCCTAACTAGATAACTAAGAATCTAAAGGAATGTTCTGGAAAAATAAAGCAAAACCCTACGTCTACTCCTTCATCGCGGCCGCCGACGCTCCTCCGTGGGTTGGGCTTGTTGGGCTCGGCTGAGGTCTCATCAATTTAACAAGCCCCCATAGGTATGGTAAACGCGTAAAGACCACATACGATGTTGTTTTTTACTCCTCAACTTATATACGTGGTTTCCAAATTACTATTATATAATTAAACTTGAATTTATCTAACACGAACTCGTACTCAAATACGTAGGGGAACAATCATGTGGCATGAATGGCATGTTAAAAAAAAAAAAAGACTCTGTAGTAGTAGCAATGTAGCATGTCGGCCTTCCTAATATTCCTGAGAGTTACAGGAAAGTCAACCGAACCGAGGGTTGACCATGTAGAAACTTCAGGTACGAACGGTACGATAATAAATGGAGAACTTGGATAAATGAACACAACATACAACGACATTTTATGCATTATTAAGTAACTAAGGAAGGTCGACCAATTGGTACATTATTCCCTAGCTAACCAACATTTTGGACCTTTTTATACTATACAGTTCGTATTGAAATTATGACAATAATAACACACTTTATAATTTACTTTACATTGTATTGTGTCGACGATAAGCTCTCCGGTTGTCATGTGTGAGTTGGTGAGGTATTGCTTTAGTAATTGTGATCGATTTTGGAACCTGTATAAAAAAACATCACCATTCGTGATCTTACTTACCTCAACTTCCCATAAATGATATTCCGTTTTTATGAACTTGACTAGAGTTGTCTTGTAAACTCGTCACCTTCCAAATTTTGACTTCTAATTAGTGAGGATATACTAGACGAGTAAGGTGGTCAAATTTTGTTGTGTCTGTAAGTTTAACGAGCTAGTCATAATCGGTGTGGTCCGGATGGTTTTTATTAGTTGTGCATCACATATGCACATTTATCTTACTTGTAAAAATGTGTCAAATTGATCATAACAAATACAATTAATTTTACTGTATCAAAAAGAAAAAAAGGCTTTCAAGACTCTCAAGTATCAACCTTAGTTCCGATATCATATTGGATTGGAGTTGGAGGTAGATTAATAACAGCTTAAAATAAGACCTTATAAACGAGTTAATTATACGTATTCAGACGTCGACGTGCCATATATATTCAAACATTCTGAACCTTTATGCTTATGTGTTTCATCGGCCAGTTATTCTCTTTTCCTTTCTTCCCCCTATTTTTTCTTAAATTGCGAGAACCAAGGAAGCGACAATATAATGTGAACTGTAGCTGAATTTTCCAATTAGGGACAAACTTTTGAAATGATTTCCTACTTTGTGAGTTCTCGATCCATTGGAGTTAATTTGCTCGGATGAACGTACGTACCTAGATTATAATTCTTGGAAAATTGTGGTACCAAAAGTGAGAAGAAAAATGTTAAAGAATAAGAGCGGATGGACGATAGGAAGAGAAGTGAATATATGTGCCCACTTTATGGCAACTTTAGTTGAAGGGGATATGAAAAATGACATCTTTCGAGTTGTCCCTCCTCCCCAGATTGTACCTTTTTTATCTTTTGACATTGTCTAAGTAATTGACATCCTTTCTTTAAAAAAAAAAAAAAAAACTACCGTGAAGGGTTTTCTACAAATAACCCACAAGATTTAGTATTTTCCTTCTCTTACATAAGAAGCTCCAAATCCTTAATTATCGGTGGCATTGTGGGAAGATAAGCCATACAATGTAACTAATCAATACAAATTTGTTTCTTTAACATTTATACAGTTGGCATACAATACAAGCTAGAAATTACAAATTCTGTGAAGTTGCATTTAATAAAATGACTAAAATGCTGCATGTTCTCGTCATTTTAAAAAATCTAAACTAATCGATGTGAAGTGTTCTGAACCGATTTGAATTGACATTTGTTTGTAACATATGCAATAACTAAGCAAATTCAAACTAAGCTAATCCGAAATGTTTTTCAAATGTAAAAGAAGATAGACCATGCATGTAGAAAAGTTCAACTTGTGGCTAGTGAAGTCATGCATGGCGGTCCCGTCATACAAGTGAATATATGAATGTCAAATCCTGCAAGAAATTAGCCAAGTGACTGCATAAATACGACATCTAAAATGTGAAAATATAAAAATTAGTAGGGGAATAATTTTGTATGAATACTTACTCAATATATTCTATATTGATCCTTGTACGAGGAGAACTCGATATAGCGGCAAAAGCGTCAGTTGACATGAGGATAGTGGCAGGACATGGGCTTCTCGGGCAAAAATCGACCACCCTAACGTACATCAACAGTGCCACCCCGGCATGGATTGTTACTTCCATTTATGCACCTAAGCCTATATCGACGTCCACAAGCTGCCCCATTGACCCACAACCCTTCACTCACCGCAACAAATAAATTTCCCTCGGGAAATTGGTCTCGTCGATTTCCACCGCACCTTGTAGCTGCAAAGTCGAGTAAAACACACTTAGTGCACATATACGTACTAACAATATCGTTTCAATTCAATTTAGCTTATGGTAGTACACAACTTATGTACATACTAGCGATTGAACGGATATAATGAAAACTTTAATGCGTGCAGTGAATGATAAAGAAGAGAAAGAAAAAAAAAAGAAGTTAAGTTCTCACGAGTGTAAGGAGGACTATAAGACGAAGCCGTCCCGATGTCTGCTATGACTAGATCTATAAGTTGTAGAAAGGACAAGAGAAGAATTGCTCCCGGAAAGATACTAGTACTCATGATGATTGAAAAGTTAAGAGTTTTGATAGATTGGTTTGGTGTAAAATGTAACTTGGAGCATGTGATTATATAGGAGAGACCCACTAATCACGCAGTGAAGTACATGGTGCATGGCTAGTGTGAAATGACAAATTAGAGAAGACCATTAATTTATTATTTTATTGATTATTAACTTCTCAGTTTAATTTTAGATTACTCTTAAATTATATTATTAAATTATATTGTGCTCGTATAGTGTCACACTTTTTATACTATAATTTTTTAAAGTATTTTTTAGTTTAGTGTAGTTTGTGATTTATTGAAAGTCAAATTAAATTTAAAAAATTAATAAAAGAACTCAAGTGTGACAAGGGCGTACGTACGTAGGAGTATATATATATATTAACCATAATATATAAGCCTCTATAGTACTCAGTCTCGCGAGTGAACAGTTCCTGTCGCGTGCAACCACGCTCTCACGCGCTGACAGCTTTCTTTATTATATAGAGAGAAAAATCGACCTTTTTTCTTTTCACTCTCTATTTCTTCTCTCATCTGTTCTTTCACTTTTCTTTTACTCTCATCATCTCTTTTCTATCATGTCTCCAGCCACTGGAGCTCTTAATTGAACTAAAATTTCTTCTACTCTCATCTCTTTTCTATCATGGCAATTGAACTAAACATTTGTGGTTTAGGGTTCTAACGAGAGACTTGCTCCAATTGCACAGCTGCGATTTGCCCCAATTGCACAGCTGCGAAAAAGAAAGTGAAAAGAGAAGCCTGCGATCTGATCCCTCCCAATTCAGTTTCGGAAGACTGCTTGAGTTTTGAACCAAGGTACGTATATTTTCCCTTCTTAATTGATTTAGGGTTCTATATTACCTGGTTTATTCATCAAAAATATAAATAATTTTAGCCCATTTTGATTTTGAGAACACAAAGTGGTTAATTTCTCTTCTTAATTGATTTAGGGTTTTAGACGAAACATGGCATGGGTTATTCGAAAAAGAAGAAACAAAGTAGAAGGTAACTACAATATTTCTATATTCATGCTCCAATTAAGTCTCTTAGATTCATTCAATATTGTTTGTTAAATTTTATTCCTAATTTATGCTTTCCTCCGTAACTTATATATATATAACAGGCAGCTTCACACCTACACAAACATCTGATAATTTGCAATAGAAGTTGTTCAAGATCAGAAAAAAGATAAAAACCAAAAGGTATCGTTTTTTCATTCTTTATTGCTTTTAGTTCGTTTTCTACTTCTGTTATTTCAGTATAAAGATGTTCTGCTAAATTGAAATTTATACTTGTTATTAGTTGTTACTCGTATATCTTTCTGTGTATTCGTAATAAACATATATTCTGTAAGTAATACTTACTTAAGAACTCAGCAACTGATGATTGACGACTTTGCTAAAGATCTTTTTCTTAGAGTTTGCCAAAGTTTGAATCTTCTGTAATTGTGCTACTCTAATGCATCACGTAGTCGGTTACTATCAGACTTCATTGTTTTTGTGAGTCAGTAGTTGCTTGTGATTCTGGCGAATAATTTTGTGAATATGAAGTTATATAATTCTCATAACTTCTGTTTGCTATTAGGTATGCTAGACATTCACACTAACCAATTGAATGTGTACATGGCAGTTTATCTGTCTCTTGTCACTTTTTGATCCCCCTAGACATGATAGTGCTGAGACTATCCGCCATGCTCTCAACCTTGGAGTAAATGTTAAGATGATTACTGGTATGCTAATCTATCACCACCTTAATAGAGCCTAATATCTTCATCTAAATAGAGCCCCACAATTAAGCTTCCATCTGCTTTAGGTGATCAACTTGCCATTGCCAAGGAAACTGGGCGTAGGCTTGGAATGGGAGTAAACATGTACCCCTCTGCTTCTTTACTTGGTAACCACAAGGACGAGTCTATCGCTGGACTTCCTGTTGAAGAATTGATCGAGAAGGCCGATGGTTTTGCTGGAGTCTTCCCAGGTAATGTGCCTCTCTGGCTTTTAATTGGCCCCTCTCAATTTTCTTAATATCTCAGAAATTGAAATCTCATTGATCTGACCATTTGATTACAGAGCACAAATATGAAATTGTGAAGAAATTGCAAGAGAGAAAGCATATTGTTGGTATGACTGGAGATGGTGTGAACGGTGCTCGGTATTGATGTTGATGACGCTACTGATGCCGCAAGAAGTGCTTCTGACATTGTGCTTACTGTGCCTGGTCTTAGTGTCATTATTAGTGCAATCTTGACCAGTAGAGCTATCTTCCAGAGAATGAAAAACTACACGGTTGGCCTCTTTTGCCTTCTTCCAAAGATCTTGATATTCTATATTCATTAGTGATACTAATGGTATATTCTTCTTTTTCTATCCTTATAAACAGATTTATGCAGTCTCCATCACCATTCGTATTGTGGTAAGTTTAATCGTCGCATTTGGCAGAATTCACCATGTAGTAGTCATCTACACTTTTCCGTTCTCCTGATTTCTTATTCCTATGAATTGTCTCTTCTGCAGTTTGGTTTCATGTTTATTGCTTTGATCTGGAGGTTTGATTTCTCCCCATTCATGGTTTTGATCATTGCCATCAATGACGGTATGTTTATCTGATATCTTTCTTTACTCAACTTCTTAATAAAACATCTTGGCGTATTTGTGGACTTATAAACGAAAAATTCCTGGTTCATATAGGTACCATTATGACCATCTCAAAAGATAGAGTGAAGCATTCTCCATTACTCGCGCGATAGCTGGAAATTGAAAGAAATCTTTGCCACCGGTATTGTTCTTGGTGGTTATCTCGCGTTGAGGACCGCTGTGTTCTTCTGGTTGATGCACAAAACTGACTTCTTCCCTGTAAGAAAACTCGAAACAGCTTTCATCGTAAGCATTTCTTTATATTGTCCCCAGAATGAAACTGACTAACTAACTTGACAACTGCAGGACACTTTCGGTGTGAGAAACATTAGAGATAATGAATACGAAATGATGTCTGCCCTATACTTGCAAGTGAGTATTGTGAGCCAGGCCCTTATTTTCGTGACCAGATCATGCGGTTTTTTGTACGAGCGCCCTGGAGCACTCCTCATGATTGCTTTTTCCTCATTGCTCAACTGGTAACACTCTGACCCTTACGATGAAAACCTACCTTGAAAATTGTGACTTGGCCTATCTGAGGCGCTTACTGATCCTACACCCCCTTTTGTAGATTGCAACCATAATTGTTGTTTATGCTAACTGGGAATTCGCAAGAGTTAGAGGATGTGTGGTGTCATCTGACTTTTCAGCATTGTGTTCTATGTACCTCTTGATATCATGAAGTATGCCATCCGATACATCTTAAGTGGAAAGGCATGGACAACTTGTATGACAACATGGTATGTATATGACATGCTCATAAGTTATAATATCTTCTCTTGTTTCTTTATCATCTCGTGTCTTAATTTGTTATACATTCGAAACAGACTGCATTTACATCCAAGAAGGATTTCGGGAAAGAAGAGAGAGAAGCTCAATGGGCTCTTGCTCAGAGGACACTACATGGCCTTCAAACTCAACAATCAGAAGGAACTACTGGTATTTTCAACGAGAAGAGCAGCTACAGGGAACTTTCTGAAATTGCTGAACAAGCAAAGAGGAGAGCTGAGATTGCCAGGTAAAGAAAATTTTCCTAACTTTCGTAACTTCAGACAGATGTTACGTTCTTGTTTCTGTATAAAACCAAGTGTTTTTCGATTCTTTAGGCTCCGTGAGCTGCACACTCTCAAGGGTCACGTCGAGTCTGTTGTGAAGCTAAAGGGACTTGACATTGAGACGATCCAGCAAAACTACACCGTTTGAAGAAATTGAATCGACTCCCAGTATATGAGTGCTTGATCCTCAAAATGACCAAGAGCTTTGTTTAGACAAGAGATAAGAAATTTGCTTACTTGATAAAAGTACTGTCTCTGATAGTATTTGAGACAGTAATTTCGCCACAATTTCTTTTTTCTGATTTGTCTTATACTCTATTTTCTGATGTAACTGAGACTCTTGAGAGAGTACTTGTAGAAAGTGTTTTAATTTAATCTCTGGCTCTTTTAAGAGTACACAGTTAATGGCATGTTGTAATGCAATTTTTCATCTCAAAGCTTTTCTCTATTGTAATGGCCTCTTTTGTAACAATGGAATTTTGAGTTCATCTTGTTGTACATATTGCTTGTGCTGAAACAATGCACAATTGAACATGAATGGCATCTTATGACTTTTGCAATGCACTTTGTAATTTGAATTGTACAAGCTGAAACAATGCACAATTGAACATGAATGGCATCTTATGACTTTTGCAATGCACTTTGTAATTTGAATTGTACAAGCACTGGATTCTCTTGTTCTGCTCCATTTTTCAAAACACATCTAACTTCAGCTCAGTCCTGCAAATTAGACCTGACCCCTGTCGCAACGTATGCATAGGCTTCAGCAGCTGAGGCAACTGTGTCTTGCACACTGATTCAAGAAGATTGGCATGAACTCTAGAACCCCAGGAAAATTCGACATTGTGCATTTCAAGAATCTTCGAAGAGGAAAGGGCATGTTTACCTCTGATTAAGTGCTTTTCAACTTTAGTTCCTTGGAAATACATGAATCGTTGGTTGAGAGTTTTGGATATTCTGAGTTTGTTCGTTTTTAAAGTGACTCACATATTCCGGGAAGGAAACTCTGTTGCAGACACTCTCTCCAATCAACACATTCAGGGTGTTTGGCTTCATCAGCTTGAGTGTATTGCGCCTCAGGTGGCTAGGGATGCGTCTGGCAGACCTTATTACAGATTATCGCAACATTAACGCACATACACTCTTTTTCCCACTCGTAGGTTTTTCCCATTGGGTTTACTATGAGTGGGTTTTAATGAGGCCCGCGGTTGCAACCAGGTTTCTCTTTTCCTGGGTTAGACTTTTCTTGTGTTTTTGCTTTTTACAATCCGTCTTTGGACTTGTTTCTAACTTTTGCTACTTTTGTTTTGCCCGTTTCTAATACAAGTTCGATTTATTAAAAAAAAAAAAAAGTGCTTTTCAACTAACAAGCATTTAAAAGGCACTGTTAATCTGGTTGCATGAAGCAATGTAGCTTCTGATCAAGCGTTTGTGCAAGCAATGGTTACGTTAGACGAAGTATAATTTCAACCATGCAAATCTACATTGATTGATTTTTAAGTTGAATCAAATTGTGACTTACTTGACTGGAAACCAGGGCGAAATTTGAACTGACCAGCTCAAGTCAAACTATGTAAATCTATGAGATTCTCTACCTTTTATAGTTTGGCGTACGTAATATCACATTCTTAGAATATTGCTTTTACATAATGTTATGGTTTGGTAAAAGGTGAACAAGTATCAACTATTAAGTGGTGGTATTATTCAAAATATTTAAATTGTTTGACATCATTCATTTTACAAGATACTATTTTGCTTTAATCGTGGAATAGTACATATTCACGGTTGTGGAGATGGTTTGTTGGGATTATATATAGCTTATTTTGTATCAATTTGAAAGGACGTCCGTGGTTCATGGGAAGTGTGGCGATTCCGTATTGTTTCCGGTATAATTTGAATTTTTTTGCCTAAACTTTGGTTTGATGTGCCAACCTTACAGATTACATATGCATAAAATAATTTCGCTTCACACGCGTAGCGTGTGGAGCGAATTCTAGTATATATATATATATATATATATATATATATATATTGATCAAGCTGAATTTGTTGTGTTTACGTTTCCAGTTGGGAATGAAGGATTTTGATGAGATACGTGCATTGTATCGTTCAGTAAGGCAATCTAAGAGACCTAGGCTCAACGGCTCGACTTCCCAGCATCTCGATGGTGTGCAGGATCATGGGAATGTACTTCTTCCACAAAACAAGGAGATTTCTCAAACCTGCAGTTTCAAGGAACTAGAGGACAGAACTGATAGCTTCACGCAGGTAGTTTATACTTTAAGTTGTTTCATATCCCCCGAGTCCTGACACACTCGAAGCTCACTTTCACGAGCGGGCTTGTTTAAAACTAACATTTGAAGAGGGAAGCCTTTGAAAAATTTACTTATTCCCAGTGAGTACATGGATGGAGCTTTTGTTATTATGTATTTAGGCTATTTTCATGAACACTGTGAGTAATGAGTACTATTTTTAGTGAGTTATTTAAGGCGCTTCTGCTTTGGAAATCGTCATCACGCTGAGTGATTTCTTCCTGAAATGCAGGCCATGTCTTTGCTGAAGGCCTCTTTCCACAAAGTTAATGAGGATGCCATGGAGAAAGTAAAAGCCACAAATGAGGCTCTAAAAGAGGCTGAGAAGAAGGTTGCCGAGGGGACTTTTTGATCAAACGTATGCGCTTGGAAAACAGAAGGCTACGGCTAACTACTGCTAGAATACCTTCCCTTTCACGAAAGCATTCCCGTCTGACTGTGGAGCTTGCAAAAGTTAAGAAGGAGCTGTCAGAGGAAATTGCTCAAGTTCGTAAACAAGTTGTGGATTGTAAGCGTGATGGGAGGTTGGCTGACCAGGGGTCTCAGAAAGGAACTCTGAAAACCGACCCTGAGCAAACTAAGGCGGCGGGATCCTCCTGCACAGTGAACCAGGAAGCCGTGAAGCCCAAGCAAGTGCAAAATTCTGAAATCATTAATGTCAAAGTCTTTTTTACGGTCATACACTTTCTCTACTCACATTACTTATGTTTGCCTTTATCGTAGTTGCAAAACAAAAGAAGAGAACTCAGTCTCTTGAAATTTCGACTCAGTTACTGCTTGAAGCGCTGTTTGAAACGAAATACACTACTTGCTACTGAAACAATGAATTATTTATTTATTTATTTATGTTGTTTGTGTTTTGTAGGATGTTGGTCGCTCTGAGTCAGTTGTGACATTGAAGGTTAGGAGAAGCTCGCCACTAAAGAACCTTATGCTTAGTTATTGTGAACTTAAGAAGATCGACATCTCTGATGTAATGTTCCATTTTGGCGATCTCTATACTAGAATACGGGACGAGGACACCCCATATAAGGTTACGCTGCAGCCCTCATCTCCATCTGTACCATTTTATATTGTAGCAACATGCCAGTAAATGTAGACTTTTATCCTCTGCAGCTGCAAATGAATGATGGCGACAAGATACATGTGGAGTGGAGCTACTAACCCAAAATCCAAGCCTTGTTTTCGCAAGATTGCTGTGTTATTTCGTTTACTAGTTTTGTTGCGTTTTGATGTACTCTGGATTCTCTAGATTCGCAGCTTCGGTTGCTGGCTGGGTTTGGTTCCAGTCTGGTAAAACAGGCAAGAGTGTCACTTTTGGTTTGGTCATTTTGGCATTTGAACTATTTTTAGTTTCTCCTTTCATAGGATGATGATTTCTCTTGTTCAGGAATTCCAAAGGCAATACATTATTAACAACCGTTTATTATTAGACGAATCTACATTCTGAAAGAATGTAGGATCGGTATAATTTACTTTAGATACAAATTATCAGTCAATGGTCCACGATTGACTACGGGGTTCAATGAACACCTACGTTAACTTGCAGATTAACAAACACAGATAATATATATAAATTAAAGCACATCGAAATATAAAGAAGAACCTGTGTTTGAAAATTTTCAAGCAGCTTTTGTAAGCTTGCTTGATGCCCAGTCAAGGCAGAAAATCAACTAGAAAAGATCTTGTTCGTACAACGCTGTATACTCTCAATATCTATCATAGTAAAACAACACTAGTCACCTATAAAGATGATATAGAAACCAATCTATCTATTCTACATTTAATACGCTGTTAGAGAAGTTTAGAATATAAACTAGTGTAAAAGACACGTAAACTAAAACAATAAAAGAACCTAAACTCTCTGTAAAACTGATTGCTCTTCGTCTATGTCGTGTAGTTTCTGTGTAGTCGACCCTGCTGTATATATAGTAGTGAAAAGCCTTGATGAATCTGGACAGAATTTGGAATTAGTCTTCTATTAGGAATAAACTTCTTCTACAAGAACTCCTTTTCCTATTAAGACTTGATTTCCTTTTTGAGTTCTTCTTTGAATAAGTCTCTTTCTTCTTGTAATCTGACAATTCCCATAAGCTAATAAACTTCCTGCACAAGTAAAACAACTACAGCTGTGGAACAGTTAGTGTTAGAATAGGTAAAACAATAAAAGTCGGTTAAGTGTTCTGTTTCCAGTAATACGGGATTGAGTGAACCTCCAGGTAAACCTACATGTCAACCTCCGTAAAACAGCGACACTTACGATCACAGCGGCACTTACAGTCTCAAATCATCGTCACAGCACAACACAGTTTCTTCCTCCCGAAAGATTCTGAATCCTCTAACAAGGGGCAACTTAATCAAAATACTTATATGGTCCTGTCTGCTAGACTTTTAACCAATTGCACAAACAAACTATATGGTACAAAAATGTCAAATGTAGTAATGCTACAATGTCCTGGTGATTTATGTCTAACAATTCTCAGGTAGGGTGCACACCAGCAAGTGTTGACTCACATAAACCATCAAAGCAAATGCACCAGTGAATGAATTGATCAATAACTAAAGATTTTCAGTTCCGTTCCAGGTTTCATTAGGCCGGTCAATTGGTCCGGATCTTTCCACTATTGGATCGAATATATGGTGGTGGATCCATTTTATTTTTTTTATCAGATGGGTCTGTTGTCATCTGTGTTTCTGAAAGAAAATAAATCAAAATTTTAAAATTATAACTGAATTTTGGGGTCGGATCCACCCGGCCCATCAAATAAAATATTTTGGATCAAATTCGATCTGGATCGGACCGAAGTAGTACATAGATTGGTTTTAAATTGTCAAGCTTAATAATAATGAACCTCCTATTCATTTTAGAAATACAAAGTCTTAGTCTTGTGGGAGTATGTCTATATTTTTAACTTAATAATAGATTGTATTATTATTTAATAAAAATATAGATGTTATACCAAGTAAAACTTCTATGCTATTAACACAATGTTATTTAATTTATTTTCATTTATATAAAACATTTACGTGGTTAAGTATACACCCTATGTTATAACTTTATATTTGTCCGTCTATTTTACCTGGTAGATGGATCGGCTCTCATAATATTGGTCTTTTTCTAAAAGAGGAAATTGATGCAAAAGACTGAAACCCCCCGATTCTTAAAGAAAAAGAGAGGAAATGAACCTATACTTGAAGTCGTAAACCAGGCAAAATTAGTGCTTCTATGTGTATTTCAGATCGGTCAACCTTTAAAATATATTTATTTTCACTATAGCAATTGGTGTGTTTATTGGGTACACACTCTAATAGAGAAGGTGTGGTCTACACATAGAAACCACCATCTCTATTAGATGGTGTCGCGGTGGTTACCCTAAGATTTAAAAAAGTCAATTGGTGCATAGCATAACCCCATACTAAAAATAAAAAATATGGCTTCAAATGTTAGTGCGTCCCTATAATTCTACAAATCCACTTGTGGTGTTATAAATAACGGCGTTATAAATCCACTCCCACATTATTCTACTAGTGGCAAAAAACTTTCCTTGATTCAGTGAGTAGCTAGACTGCTAGAGTAGTGGTTCTACTTGTACAACTCCAAGTCTGCAAATTTCAAACCCAACAGGCTTTGAAGATGGCAACGACCCAGCAAAACGAGATGCCGGGTCCGGCTAACATCAAGCTCCAAATTCAGGACCAGGTCAAACCTCTCATTTACTGCACTTTGTTTTCTTGGCCACATAGCAACACCATTTTCTTGTTTAGGGCTAATTCATTAGTACTTCACTTGCCTCTATTTCTGCTTGCCACTTTTACTCACCAAGAATCTGTTTATGACTAAGTAGTGATGTTAATTGTGCTCATTGTAAACTGTAGTTGTGTTAGTGAGGCATTTTGAGATGATTTGTGAATGTTGATTTAGCATTGTACATTTGTACCCAATTGTCAATTATCCCCTTATGGGTGTTGATCATGGCCTATGTTTGGCCTTGGATTAGAATTTCTAGGAGCCTTGATAGTTGTTACAACTTTAGTGTTTGGTTTAGAAAACCAGGTTTTGTCTCAGTTTTGGCATAAGTATAATCCTTGAGTATATGCAACTTGTTATGTTTGAGCATTCCTTATGCTCCTTTCGTGGGTCGTGGCGATCACTAAGTGTGCTTTTTTACAGAAAATAATGAGAATGATCAAGTTATAAGCTGTTTTATGTTACTTTTTTCGACTTTAGTAGTAGTTTATTTATATATCCTTTTCAGGGGTCATTTGTGGATACTGATTACATGCTTACGGTTATTATGTATGATTGTTTGCTCATATTTCCAATGTTGTTACAGGATGGATGTGAAATGATTTTCAGGGTGAAGAGAAATGTGCAACTAAAGCAGCTCATGGATGCTTACTGTGGCCATAAGTCTCTGGATTTGAGTTGTACTGCCTTTTGTTCTGGTAGTCGTCTTCTCAGCGGGGAACAAACTCCGGATGAGGTTGCTTGCTTATCTCTTGCTGTTTTGTTCTTCGTTGATATTGGTTGGTTGTTAAGTGGAGCGAGGTTGTTTGATTAAGTTGGATTTGTTTGTTTACGTTTTCAGCTGGAAATGAAGGATGATGACGAGATACGTGTATTCTATTGGACTGTAAGGCAATCTAAGAGACCTAGGCTCGAAGCCTCGAGTTCACAGCATCTAGTTGGTCTGCAGGAGCACGAGAATGTACTTCCTCAGGCCAATGAGATTTCTCACAATTACACTTTGGATGAATTGGAGGAGAGAACCACTCGTAGCTTCACAGAGGTACTTTATATAATTTGAGTTGGTTCAGTTGTTGTACGTTTTACAGTCATCATCACACTAAATGTTATGCTCTTGGAATTCAGGCCATGTCGTTTCTGAAGGCCTCCTTACACAAAGCTAATGAGGGTGCCACGGAGGAACTAAAAGCCAATAATGAGGCCCTAAAGGAGGCTGAAAAGAAGGTTGCTGAGAAGGATCTTGTAATTAAACGGATGCGCTTGGAAATCAGAAAGCTTAGGCTAGCTAATGCTGGATTTCCTTCCCTTTCCAGAAAGCATTCCCGCCTGGCAGCGGAGCTTGCAAGGGTTAAGGTGGAAATTGCACAAATTCATAAAGAAGTCAAGAATAATAGGCGTGATGGGAGTTTGGATGAACAAGGGACCCAGGCAAGATCTTGCCTGCATAGTAAACCCAACCCTGAGCAATCTTCGGTAGTGAGGTCCTGCACGGTGAAACAGGGTAACGGAATATCCAAGCCCCCAGAGAGCTCTGAAATTGTTGTTGAAGTCACTTCGCTGGTTATACTCTTTTCTATTCACGTCTCTAATTCCTTGTTTCTTTATTTTCAGTTATATTTTCTGTGCGGTTGATGTGTTATTATCATTGTATTCCACGGTTTTCACTGGTATCTTGGTGTGTTATCCGAAGCTCAAAACAATATGTTGTTTTTTATTGTTGATTTACTACATGAAATAAATCTAAATCGAAACATTGTTCACTTCTTGCTGTTGAAGCAATTGTAATATGCCTTTTGTAGCTTGGTGGTAGACCAGTTATGTTTTTCAAAATGCAAAGAAACACGCCAATGAAGAATCTGATGACTAATTATTGTGCACGGCAAAAGATGGATATTTGCAATGTAGTGTTCTATTTTGGCACTCTCACTATCCGTGATGAGGACACCCCAGATGAGGTAACTATTCAGCCTGGGTTTGTACTTCTTTTTTTTTTTTAGTTGCAATGCATAAGGAAGTCTATACTCTTACTCTCTGCAGCTGAAAATGAAAGACCGTGACAAAATATTTGCGAGCAAGGTGAATAATTCTGTGCAACATGGCTAAACCCACGCCCAGGACTTAATTTTCACAGTATTGTCGGGTGATTTTCTTAACCGGTTTCTTTGCACTCGACTTCCCTAGCTTTTGTTTGTTGCTGGTTGCTTTCGTTCCAGTCTGGAAAAGAAAAAGCAAAATTGTAACTTTTGTCCTGCAGTCCTGGTCATTTCGGTATGCGAACTATTTTAAGTTTATGGAATGATTTCTCTGGTTCTGCACTTTCTGAATGGGAATCCATTTTTTCCTATCTAAACATTTTGCAGTTTCATTTAGTTACTCATATCTGCTGATTGGCCTTAATTTACTTGGTAACTATTTTCATATCATATGAATAGCATAGTGAGAAACCAGAACCATACACCCTACACATTTAAGCTCGCAAATTTCACATTATATTCCAATAATTCACATCACTTTACATCAGCACCAAAAAAAGAAAATCTATTGTATCAGAGTCTTGATCTATCTAACTTCACTTCCCGGGGACGAAGTTTGTGGCAAAGGCCCAAGCGTTGTTGTTAACCGGGTCGGCGAGGTGGTCAGCAAGGTTCTCCAATGGGCCCTTTCCGGTGACAATGGCCTGGACAAAGAATCCGAACATGGAGAACATGGCAAGCCTGCCATTCTTGAGCTCCTTAACCTTAAGTTCAGCAAAGGCCTCTGGATCTTCAGCAAGGCCTAATGGGTCGAAGCTGCCACCAGGGTATAGTGGGTCAACTACCTCTCCAAGTGGCCCACCGGCAACACGGTAGCCCTCAACAGCACCCATCAAAATAACTTGGCAAGCCCAGATTGCCAAGATGCTCTGAGCATGGACCAAGCTCGGGTTTCCCAGGTAGTCCAGACCACCTTCACTAAAGATTTGTGATCCAGCCTTGAACCACACAGCCTCACCGAACTTGACACCGTTACGGGCCAAGAGCTCTGGGAAGACGCATCCAAGGGCTCCAAGCATGGCCCATCTGGAGTGAATCACCTCAAGCTCACGGTTCTTGGCGAAGGTCTCTGGGTCAGCTGAGAGTCCAGCAGTGTCCCAGCCGTAGTCACCAGGAAATTCACCGGTCAAGTAGCTTGGGGCCTCACCTGAAAATGGCCCCAAGTACTTAACACGGTCAGGGCCGTACCACGGGCTGCTGGATGAGACAGGCTTGGGCTTTCCAGCAGTCTTCCTCATTGAGACTCTTCCGGTTCCAACAACGTCAGCAGAGAGCTTTATCGCCGTCCCGGCGAAGGAAGGGGAGGAAAGGGCCATGGTTGATGATGCCATTGCTGTAAGATTATAAAAGAGGAAGAACTGATGTTGTTTATGTAAATGTAAATGTGTCTGTGGGTTGAGTTTCAGTATCTGCACATTGTGGTATTTATATGAGTTGGGCTATCGAGTGTTTGCTTATCTGGAAGATCATTAGATGTATTTTCATTGGAGAATGACATTTGTGGGTTGACATGGCACGTCCATCTGGCCAGGGTTATCACAAGAAATCATAGTTGGATACTTGGATATGTTTTATATATTAAGAAAATCTATTGCATGGTCAATGTGTGACTGTTTTCTTGAAGCCAATGGGAGTTTGCCAAGTAGATCTGTAGATGATGGATAATTGTTACAGTATATTGTTTGTATTGTAAAATAACACTGAATAGCTCAATATTATAATCGCTACAAGAATATATACTTCGTATTTATAGAGAAGAAATATACTCCTAATAAGAAGGAAGTAAAGGGTAGAAGTGAGAATTGCCCTCGTTGTATATTTTCACCTGAAAGAGTGCCTATTTATAGGTGTTAACACTACCGTGTGAAGATACAATTCTTTCACGCGTTTTCAACTTTCAATAGTATGTGGTACTATGCATACACTATGTAATACTATGCACATTATCCATGATAAATACATTTACCCAACTTATTAAATACGAGAAAACTCCATTATTTTTTATAAAAGAATACATTTCTCAAACTTTTTTTAAATGATCTTAATAGGTGTATATGAATGTTTAAAAATATATATATATATATATATACATTCTTGAGTTTAGTGACCCTACATTATATAAAATTAATACATTACAAGTTTTACAAGTTTTGTTATGGATATAATTAATGTATGTTTAACTTATTTGTGCAAAGATAATTGTTGTTGTTGTTGATATTAATTTATGTTAGTTTAGTAATTTACAAATTTTGTTAATCTAAATTTTTATATATTTGAATCATATTAAAAATTATGAAAATATATATAGTTGTGTTTGTGTCCCAGTGTGTCGTATTTTTTCCGAAATGTTTTTCTGGTGATTCGATGTCTATGTGGTATATGGTGTCCCACTGTCTCCGTATCCGTATCAGTTTACAACTACTCCTAGTAAAATAAGAAGTCAAGTGACACGTGTCTTGTTGTATTAATGGCGAAACACTTTAGTCACTGATCACACTACTGGAGGAGTAGAAGAAAGCATCAAAATTCAAATTGACACAGGCTTAGAAGAAGAAGAAGGAGGCAGGAAAGGAAGCAGATAAGAAGATGACGATGAGCAATCAAATCAATCTCAAAATCAAAGCCCAGGTCTATCTATATTAACGAAACCAAACCTCTCTTTTTGGGGGTTTAGGGCTTTTCTGTTTTTTCCTTTTTTGGGGGTCTATTTATGTGTTGCTTCTATTGTCTCTATTTTTACATCATATTTGCTTGCTTGCCTCTAAATGCTTCATTTGCTTACATAATTTACTTGCATACTACATTGTGAATTGTGATCATAAACTGGCCTAGTTGAGTTGTTCTATTTTTTTTTTTTAATCCGAAATTGAGCTGTGTTGGACTGTTGGTTGGTTTATCATTGGTTTGGAGATGTTAAATTTACCTATGTTATTTTATATTACTAGTATAAGCCAATATTGTTGATACTTGATCCCAGTAGTTGTCTCATGAACTATACAGGAAGAGACTTTTATTGAATCTTTGATGTCGAAATATTGTACTGCTGTGTTCATGTTGAGTAACATTAACGTACATTGGAACCAAAATCTGTAATTCAACTTTGTTTTCATCTCCCAGACATGACTTCTTTTTTTTATTTCTGTTCATTTATGTAACTGGTCAGGATAAAGTTTACATGTGCTTTTTGTATTTTTGTATTTCCATGGAAAATAAGCACCATAATCTTGGTATTTTATTTTAATATCTCGATCAACAAAGGATAAGATAGGATACACTTCAAGAGTCATTTGGCTTCGGATTATTGGCTTAAAATTTTATATCTGGTAGTATGTCCGAGGGAAATACTTACTTGGGGGGGGGGGGGGGGGCTCATAATATGATACCTTGTTGAAGGATGAAGGTGAAATGTTGATTTATGTATTTTTTTCATGGGTCATTTGGCTACTGATTATCAGCTTACAGTTATTTTGTATGTTAGTGTGTACGATTATTTGCTCATAATCTAAATATTGGTGCAGGATGGATCTGAAATGATTTTCTGGGTGAAGAGAAATGTGCAACTAAAGCACCTCATGGAGGCTTACTGTGGCCATAAGTCTCTGGATTCGAGTTGTACTGCTTTCTGTTCTGGTAGTCATCTTCTCAGCGGGTAGCAAACTCCGGATGAGGTTACTTGCTTCTTTCTCGCTATTTCATTCTTCGTTGGTACTGATTGGTTGTTAAATGTAACAAGGTTATTGATGAAGTTAAATTTGTTTGTGTACCTTTCCAGTTGGAGATGAAGAATGGTGATGAGATACGTGTATTCTATTGGACTGTAAGGCAAGCTAAGAGACCTAGGCTCGAAGCCTCGAGTTCACAGCATCTAGTTGGCGTGCAGGAGCACGGGAATGTACTTCCTCAGGCCAATGAGATTTGTCACACTTGCACTTTGGATGAAATGGAGGAGAGAACCACTCGTAGCTTCACAGAGGTACTTTATACTTTAAGTTGGTTCATTTGTACTTTGTACGATAATCATCACACTGACTGAATATGCTCGTGCAATTCAGGCCATGTCATTCCTGAAGGCCTCCTTCAACAAAGCTAATGAGGGTGCTGTGGAGGAACTAAAAGCAAAGAATGAGGCCCTAAAGGAAGCTGAGAAGAAGGTTGCTGAGAGGGATGTTGTAATTAAACGGTTGCGCTTGAAAATCAGAAAGCTTCGGCTGACTAATGCTGGACTTCCTTCCCTTTCGAGAAAATATTCCTGTCTGGCAGCGGAGTTTGCAAAGGTTAAGGTGGAAATTGCACAAGTCCATAAAGAGGTCGAGAATAATAGGCGTGATGGGAGTTTGGACGACCAGGGGAAGCAGAAAAGAGTTAACCGACACAGTGAACCCGACCCTGAGCAATCTTCGGCAGTGAGGTCCTGCACGGTGAAACAGGGTACCGGGACGGAGCTGACAAAGGTTAATGTGGAAAATGCACAAGTCCATGAAGAAGAAGAGAATAATAGGTATGATGGGAGTTTGGACGGCCAAGGGACCCAGAAAAGTGCTAACCTACATAGTGAACCCGACCCTGAGCAATCTTCGGCAGTGAGGCTCTGCATGGTGAAACAGGGTGCTCGAACGGAGTTTGCAAAGGTTATGGTGGAAAATGCACAAGTCCATGAAGAAGTCGTGAATAACAGGCGTGGTGGGAGTTTGGACCACCAAGGGACCCAGAAAAGGGCTTTCCTACTTGTTAAAGCCGACCCTGAGCCATCTTCAGAAGTGAGGTCCTGCACAGTGAAACAGGGTAGCATGATGGAGCTTGCAAAGGTTAAGGTGGAAATTGCACAAGTCCATAAACAGGTCGAGAATTTTAGGAGGGATGGGAGTTTAGACAATGAAGGGACCCAGAAAAGAGCTTTCCTACATATTAAACCCGACCCTGAGCAATCTTCGGCAATCAGGTCCTGCACGGTGAAACAGGGTACTGGAAAGTCCAAGTCCCGAGAGAGCTCCGAAATTGTTGTCGAAGTTGCTTCGCTGGTTAGTTATCGTTATACTTTTTTCTATTCACTTTTTTAAGTCCCTGTTTCTTTATTTTCAGTTATATTTCCTTTTAATAATACATTCAGTGTTGTTCATATGCTTATTATCATTGGCTCATTGCATTGCACGGTTTTAACTGGTATTTCGGTGTCATGCAAGTGCAAAACAAAAGGTTGTTTTAGATTGTGAAATCATTCTAAAATGAAATACTGTTCACTTCTTTCTGTTGAAGCAATTGTAATTTGCCTTTTGTAGCTTGGTGGCAGACCAAGTATGTTTTTCAAGATGCAGAGAAACACGCCAATGAAGAATCTGATGTCTAATTATTGTGCACGACAAAAGATGAATGTTTACAATGTAGCGTTCTATTTTGGCACTCTCACTATCCGTGATGAGGACACCCCAGATGAGGTAACTTTCAGCCTCCGTTTGTACTTCGCCTTTTTGTTTTTTTAATTGCAATACATAAGGAAGTCTATACTTTTACCCTCTGCAGCTGAAAATGAAAGACCGTGACAAAATATTTGCGGACAAGATGAATAATACCGTGCAATATGGCTAAACCAACCTTCAGGACTTAATTTTCACAGGATTGTCGAGTGATTTTCTTAACTGGTTTCTTTGCACTTCGACTTTCCTAGCTTTTGTTAGTTGCTGGACCTGAACCGGAGCTTGCTTTCGTTCCAGTCTGGTAAAGAAAATGTAAAATTGTATCTTTGTTATGGTCATTTCAGTATGTGAAATATTTTTAGTTTATGGAATGAATGATTTCTCTGGTTCTGCACTTTCTGAATGGGAATGCATTGTTGACAAAACATGCTCTTTACCTATATAGTCTACAAATCCATTTTTGGTACTGCCATTTCATAGCATAGCCAATCCATAGAAACACTTTGCAGTTTCATTTGGTTACTTGTCTACTTGGTAACTATTTTCATATCATATGAATGGAATAGTGAGAAACCAGAACCATACACCCTACACATTTAAGCTCACAAAATTCACATTATATTCCAATAGTTTCAGTTTCACATCAGCACCAAAAAAGAAAATCTAATGTATCAGAGTCTTGATTTATCTAACTTCACTTCCCGGGGACAAAGTTTGTCGCAAAGGCCCAAGCGTTGTTGTTGACCGGGTCGGCGATGTGGTCAGCAAGGTTCTCCAATGGGCCCTTTCCGGTGACAATGGCCTGGACAAAGAATCCGAACATGGAGAACATGGCAAGCCTGCCGTTCTTTAGCTCCTTAACCTTAAGTTCAGCAAAGGCCTCTGGATCTTCAGCAAGGCCTAATGGGTCGAAGCTGCCACCAGGGTAGAGTGGGTCAACCACCTCTCCAAGTGGTCCACCAGCAACACGGTAGCCCTCAACAGCTCCCATCAAAATAACTTGGCAAGCCCAGATTGCCAAGATGCTCTGAGCGTGGACCAAGCTCGGATTTCCCAGGTAGTCCAGACCACCCTCACTGAATATCTGTGATCCAGCCTTGAACCACACAGCCTCACCAAACTTGACACCGTTGCGGGCTAGTAGCTCTGGGAAGACACATCCAAGGGCACCAAGCATGGCCCATCTGGAGTGGATCACCTCAAGCTCACGGTTTTTGGCGAAGGTCTCTGGGTCAGCTGAGAGTCCAGCAGTGTCCCAGCCGTAGTCACCAGGGAATTCACCGGTCAAGTAGCTCGGGGCTTCGCCAGAAAATGGCCCCAAGTACTTAACGCGGTCAGGGCCATACCATGGGCTGCTGGATGAGACAGGCTTGGGTTTCCCAGCAGCCTTCCTCATTGAGACTCTTCCAGCTCCAATAACTTCGGGAGACAGTTTTATCGCCGTCCCGGCGAAGGAAGGGGAGGAAAGGGCCATGGTAGATGATGCCATTGCTGTAAGATAAAAGAGGAAGAACTGTTGTTTATGTAAATGTAAATGTGTTTGTGGGTTGAGTTTCAGTGTCTGCACATTCTGGTATTTATATGAGTTGGGCTATAGAGTGTTTGCTTATCTGGAAGAACTAGAGATGTATTTCCATTGGAGAATGGCAGATGTGAATTGAGGTGGCATGTCCATCTGGCCAGGGTTATCATAAGAAATCATAGTTGGATACTTGGATATGTTTTATGTATTGAGAAAATCCATTGCATGGTCAAGGTATGACTGTTTTCTTGTAGCCAATGGGAGTTTGCCAAGTAGATGGTTGATAACCATTTCATCATTTCTTATGTTTATCTGCTTTTCTTAAGATACTACATTGCGAGGAGAGTACTACATTGTCATCATAAAGTGGTCCAGTTGAGTTGTAAGCAAGAGCTGAATTTAACTCATTTTATACGAAATCAATCGAGCTGTGTTGCTTGGTTTATCAATCATTGCTTTGGAGATGTCCAATTTACCTATGTTGTCAATACTAGTATAAGCCAATATTCTTGAATTTACCTATGACCGATTTCCCACTACTTTGTAGGAGTTGTTTCTTGAACTGTACAGGAAGAGACTTCTATTGAATCCGTGATGTCTAAATCTTATACTGCTGTGTTCATGTTGAGTAATTGAACGTACATTCACATTCACACCAAAATCTGTAATTCATCTCCTAGACATGACTTTCTTCTGCTCATTTATGTAACTGGCCAGTATTAAGCACCAAAATCTTTGTATTTTCATATACCGGTCAAAAAAGGATAGGATAAGCTACTCTGCACTTTATATCCATCTCTGAATTCTCAAGAGTCGTTTGGCTTCTGATTATTTGCTTAAAATATTTTAGTTCGAGAGAAATATTTACTTGAAGGAGGCTCATATAATATGATACCTGGTTGGGGTCTTCTAGGGTCGCAGGCCTGCCTGACATCAGTCAAACTGATCTTGTCCATTAAATTTTTGATCTAATGGTTCACAACGCTTCGCCAAAAAAAATTTGGCGGTCGCCTTTCGCCTGAGACCTCTGAATAAATAGCTCAAGTCTTAACCACTAGGCTACTAATAACTTTATGAATGAATTGTATTTATTATGTTTATATAGTAAATTTTATAAAATTTAAAACTCTTTCCAAAATGCATTGATCCAAAATGATTTAAGACAATGTATTAGGATTATAATAAGTGTGCTATAAACACCATAGTTTTGTTATAAAATTAGGGTATTATTCACAAATAGAAATTATTTAATTTCTTTATTTTTATATAAATGGGTGTAACCTGTTAAAATTGATCTGCCAAACTTCGATTTAGTCCATAAATGATTAGAAATATATCGGTTAAATATCTAAACTTTAACCCGGGATTTGATCTGACAATACAAGAATAATATTGACAACAAGATAACCGATCCCAAATTACCCAAATTAATATTGACACAAATTCATCAGATCAAAAATATATTTAAACTGAACTCATGATAAAATATAACTCGAATGAAATTTAACCCGAAATTATCCGAATTGAATTTGAGTGGGATACAACCGATCCTATTTAAATTTGGCTTGTATTCACCCGAAAGAAAATAATCAGAATTGTGCATACAGAGGACTAAAATGTCCAACATACCACCGGTATGGTCAATAGATGAATCAACATACTTGTAAAGGCACAATTTTTTATTTGTTTTAATTATTTATTTTAACTATTTTTTGAAAAACTAACTACATGTGATGGTTTGTAAATTTATAACTTCGATATTACATATGTACTAAAAAAACGAAGTGTTTTCAATTAGTATATATCTAAACAAATACATTCTCTTATAAAATAATACGACATACAAATGATATATATATAATATGAATTGTAGCGATCCAAACCTGACTTAATATAAAATAGCATGAAGGTAAAATGTGAATAAAACCCGAATTCCAACTAATCTTATCTTCAACGTCATGATGCAATTTATATATGTAAGCTAAATAAAAACTAAATCTAAATGACATCCGAATTCAAATTAATCAATCTAATATTTATTGGACAATTACAATATGAATGAATCCAATCGACACCTGAATTCGAATTAATCCAATTCAGATTTGCTTGAAAAATTACGAAATAATTTGTACATTTGATCTAACCTGATCCAAATTTATCAAACACGATGTTCATCCGAACGATCTGTTTCTCGAGTATTGGTGGTTTTTGTACACAAAGACTAACATACCCACTATAAGCGAGTGATTGTAATTACGAATCGTGATGCGTAAAATATATCTTCAAACCATGACATGTTAAGTGATAAAATGTGCACGCAATTAGCAGTTAAGTATACACAACACGTACTCAAACCATAAGCATTCAATATTGACTAAAGACTGTGAAATAAGTAGTTATAGGAATCATTCAGTTAACGATTAATCTACATTTATGTGTAAATTGATGAATTATATAACTTATGAAATATATCAAAGTTTTTATACATTTTTTTATATAAGGGTGGAGCATATAAGAGTTTTGCAACTTCTGTGTGTTTAGAGTAAAAGTTGTAATATAATCGATCGGAGGGGATTACAAAAGTCATGATTGACAACTTGAGACAAGTCGTGGATATGAGTGCGTAAAATCATAGCATATAAATTTCGCCAAACAATTCGAACACATTTATATATATATATATATATATATATATATATATATATATATATATATATATATATATATATATATATATATATATATATATATATATATATATATATATATATATATATATATATATATATCTTGGTCGCCTAGGTTGTACGGATACAGATACACCGATACGTATCGAATACGATACGGGTAAGGGGATACAGATTTTTCAGATATTAAAGATACGATACGGCGCGGATACGACTATTTTTTTATTTAATGTTTTATTTTATTTTACTACTTCATATACATTAAAATGTACAATAAAGTAATTTAGCTTTAAAACAATTCAATTTATTGAAAAATAAAACAAACAATATGGTTATATATCTGAAAAATTTGTACTATTGTTTGATGTCAATTCTGATACGCGCGTATCCAAGTCTTAACTATTTACAAAATTGTCCGACACACCATGTATCCATGTATCGGTGTATCCTATACTGCATCATGTAAAAAATGATGTATTCATGAATCCTAGTTGGTCACTCTATTAGAGAAATAAAACAATTCAAATACAATGAGAAATAATTTATTTGAAATGTTTTCATTATGCATAATGTATTATGTAAATTTATAACATCATGAATAAAACAAAATGGGGACTTTCTCCTAATGGTTATTACTTAATCTTCTATTGGAGTGGTTTGGGTTCAAATCCTACAACCACCAATTATTTATTTTTTAAATAGATGAATATCCGCCAACCTGGGTTAGGGCCGAATATGGTCCCGGGTTGGGCCTTCGCCCGATTTGATTCGTCCAGCATATCAACGGGTTCGGCCCGGCTAACCTGGCCCGTTAAAAATCCGGGCCTGTAAATAATATAAAAGAATAAAAATATTTTTTAATTTATTTTATTTTTTAAAAATATTTTTATATTTTTAATTATTATTTTAATTCAAGGTTATTAAAGTCAGTTTATATTTAATGTATAAAAATAAATTTAAAAAATTGTTTTGCCTTATTGGCGAAGGAGAATGAGGTGTCGCATTTTTATTGGGTCTATGTTGTCAGGCAGGGCGAAAGCCTACCTGACCGTATAAAAATCCTACCTTGTTGCACGATGAAAGTGAAATGTTTTTCATTATGAAGAGAAATAGGCAACTACAGAAACTCATGGATGCTCACGGTGACCGTAAATCTTTGGATTTTTGTGGCACTGTTTTTGGGTCTGGTGGTCGTCGTTCTCTTAGTGGGGAGCAAACTCCAGATGAGGTTACTCAACTTCTTTGTTGATATTGATTGATCCTTAAATGCAATGAGGTTATTGTTAAGTTAAATTTGTTATGCAATACAGAATCTGATTCTGAGTTTTGAAAGATAACCAATAAACAAGCCAAAAGAACCTGTGCTTCATTTATAAACTTGAAAATCACAAGAATTCAACAAACTATATGTCTTTAATAAATCGAAAATAAAATACAGTAATAGTTGAACAAACATTATAGGACTCAAATAAGTATGAATGGTTACAGAGTTGCAGAAGTACGTACAGAAACAAGTTTGGTATGGGAATGAATTTCTATAGTTACATACTTCAATATAGGCTGCTGCAGTAATCAAATTCCAGGACCTTAATTTTGCATGTATTTCATGACACTGCTTCTTGAAATGTCATATGACTAACTCTCCTTGAAGTGCTGCATAGAAACCAAGCAAATCAGTAAAACAATGTTAAATGATGTCTTCACGACAAGACAAAGAAATATGAAATAATTGTGTATTTAGTTCAAGACTTCAAGGTGCGTAGTACAAAATGCAAGGAACGTGAGATGACAGTATAATATTCATGCAACTTTTGTATTGAAACCCACAAGCAGGAGGACTAGTTCCATGTTAGTTCTAAATTGAGGATGCAACTTGCCCAGTTCATAAGTTCCTGGTACCTCACATAGAATGCAGAGGGCTTACAATTGCAGCAAGAAGGAAATATACCTGCTGCAATCATCATGATTAGATTATCTACTACTAAAATATAGACCAAGTTTTAGCCAACTCAGATTGGCATCTCAATTACGGATCGCCAGAGGGTGAAGCTCTAAGCCTTGAATCTTCTGATCATTCTAGCTCCCTTACTAGTACTGATACATGGTGTCAAAACTAATACAGGAAATGCGTCTAATAATCACCACGGTTTTCAACGCACTGTTAGAATTAAAGGTCCATATGAGGATACAACTTACAAGGATGGAAAATACACCAGGTATGGTGTAAGTACAAGCTTCTAGCTGTGGTATATTCAACTTTTCCAAAGTTGATTTAACCAAGTCAATATTCACGATGCACTGCTAAAACAAAAGCAGACAATTTTGTTCCAGGAGACAAAACTAAGTTTTCTAGTCAGTGGCTTTAGGAAATTGATTGTACACAAAAATTGGAATAGGGTAAACATGATCCTCACTTGAACATAAATATTTATTCCCAACAGATAATAACAACTAATAGCAAACCATGCGTGTCAATTCGAGTCTGAACGTATGGAAGGGAATTACAGATAAGCACATGCCACAAAGTAGAGAGAGACGAGCTAAAATTTTAAAATCTAGATATTCCTTGAGGCATGCCCATGGCTTTCAAAGAACACGAGTGCACATCCACATATATATATATATGAGAATGCTTCACCTTTTTAATGCATTGTTGTTTTATAAATTCATGGAAAATTATTCTTGTTACAGAACTTGTTTAAACAGGAAAGATACTCAAAATGGTAAATAAAAAATGTACAGAATTGTGGTGACTCTGATTCTAAAAACATCGCATGCAAGCAAGCAATGTCTCTTAAGGGGAACCGGCCTATAGCTTGTGGTTCGATATACAAGCTCATCACCGAGGCACTTATAACTAATAGGTTGGTTGAGTGGAATATTACTGGTTTGGTGAGTGAATAACAAACAGCATTCCCTGGACGTTTCATACTCAAAATATTTTCTTGGCTTAAGAGCTTGCAAAGAGATATTGAATGAAACACATGTATCACGTCACGTCGCTGTAGTATGATAAAAGTGGATCTTTGCAAAGCATACGAATATATGGAATGGGACTTTGTTCGTGAGGTGCTGCTGCAATTTGGGAATTTCTAAAGAGAATCATTTCAACGTTGTGTCCATATGTTTTTGTGCTTGGGGTAGAATTTCTAATCAGAAAAATGCTTAATTTGATTTAGTACCAATTCGGAATTAATATAATCTGGGCTGGAATGAAAAGGGTATGTTGTCTGTTGAGCTATGAAGGTGAAAAATATATCTGTAAGAAACTTACTGACATTGCTCCGGCCTCATGTAGATTCCACACCATCATCATCAACCTCAACTTCCTCAAATATATCTGTAAGAATCAAATACAAAATGTAACTGAATTCATCGCCGTCGATGAGAAGTTGAAAACTTTCGTTGCCAAAGTCACGTTTCTCCTTGCCAAGCGGCATTCAATTCGATTATTTCAAGGGTCTCAATTCCCCCAAATTCAACAGGAATCTCCTTCCTTCAGACTAAAACAATCTTTAATACCCAGGTGCTTAAGTTGAGGGAAGTGGGTTTCATCCGCTATCCAATCCTTGAAATTTGACGAGTGGAGCCACATATATTGTAGGTTGCAGAACTCACCTTCAGTTGGCTCCCATTCCCATGGAGTTCCAAAGATAAATCCATAAAGTTGGAGATTTGGAACGGCACCAATTCTGCTCATGGGTACCTCCTCGATGAGACCATGGATGGTCAACTCTCTTAGGGTTTGTGGGAAAATGGGATTGAGATTTTTGCTAAACCTGATTTCGATGGTTTTCCAATCAATTGCTTAACTATTCCAACAGATACCCAAGATAGGGTCTGTAGAGTTTCTGCAAGAGTGAACAACTTCCCTGGATGTGGGGCCCATTCAATTGGATAAGCGTTGGAGGACTCCAGGTGTCGTAGTTGCTTTAGATGAGATATTCCCTCTACAAAGTTCCGTGCGCGCCAGATTTCAAAGATGATGGTTTGTAGATTTTGAACCACGGCTATACTCGATGGTGATTCACAGTCACACCAACAACAACGCAAACCAAGATATTTCAACTTAACTAATTTGGATATCTCCTTCGGGAACCGATACAATGCCAAAGCATACACGTCTAACACACATAGCAACGATAAATCAAACCCAATATTAGGTAACGGACACCTCTTTCCATAACCACCAATGATTTGAAATGAACGAGTCATTAGCTCCAACTCCAAATCACTAATGCGTTCATAATCAACATGAGAAATACAAACACGGCGCTTGCATAATGCATCTTCGTATGCTTCTAGGTTTTTCACGAAAATGAACCTCTTCTCTTCGGCCTTCCTCATGCATAAATCGCTCAAAAGATCGTGTATGCCATATGATTCGACCCTCCTGCTAAATGTCCGCTCACGTACAAAAATAAGATTTCTGTCAATGAGGACATTTAGGTATGTCTCTGCAACTTCTTCTAGGCTCTCTTTCTCTATTGGGTTCAGAAAGCACCTATTAGTCTGGAGGCTTCAATTTCATGATCTTCGGGGAAAGCACCTATGTAAACTATGTAAAGCAAACAAGGCTTCAAATAATGTGGTAAGTTAGCATAGCTCCAAGAAAATATCCCCGAGAATTGATTGTCTTCTTTCACGATATATGAACTTATGTCGCCCACAACTTTCTCCCAACATTCTTTCGTCCTCTCAGCTTGCGACATGAACCCCCTATGACTTGAAGTGCAAGAGGTAGCCCTCCACATTTTCTTACAATTTCTTGGGCTATTTCTGCTAATTCATCCAGACATTTTTCCCCAGCATCCGCAAATTTTCCGAACAGCTCCCAACTATCTTCCTTATTGAGCAGTTGCATTTCATGTCTCCTGGAGCCAACATAATCAGCTACATTTTTCTCCCTCGTGGTCAAAATGATCCTGCTTCTGTTATTGCTATTTGGAGCAAACATAAGAATATCATCCAGCACCCTAGAACTCTACACATCATCCAATACAATCAAATATCTTCTAGAATATAGCTTTTTGTGCAAATTGACTTTCAGTTCTTCAATTTTTTCGTCATTTGTACGGCCATCTAAATTTAGAAGGCTAAGAAGAACACGTCGTTGATCATATTCTTGTGATATAGTCACCCATAAACATATATCAGAGCGTTGACCAGAAGAATACTCACTGTAAAGTTTACGGGCCAGAGTAGTCTTACCGATTCCCCCCATTCCTACTATGGGGATGATTTCGCGGGTAGGAGATAATGAAATGATCCGATCTCTGAGTTCCATCAAACATTTGTCCACCCCAACCACCACATCATTGGAAGTCAAATCATTATTACTCCTTTATGGAACATGTATGTTTCCCGATTGCCCTCCGTCATTGGCGATCTCCATCATCGATCTCAGAGGTTGCAGATTCAAAAACTTGAATAACTTCACTCAAGTCTGGTGGGGAAGTCAAAAAGCTCTGATTCAATAGAACATGAGCTTTAAGGTAGGATTCAAGCATGTCCTCAGCCTTTTCAGCAGCATCTCGGACTAAATCCTCGAAAGTCTCTATTCTAGCCTGGGTAGCTGGTGTAGAGTTGGCAAGAAAATCTCTCAAGAAATAGGCTTTTTGAAAGAGGGAATGGATTTGGGGTATCTTTTCGATATCAAGAACCCAATTTTGATGGTGTTGATTCGGGTGAAGGATTTGATCAAGAAGTTCAACAAGGGTTCCCAAGCAAAAGGCCATGTCTGATTTGTGTGGAGAAGAAAAGGAAAAGAGTGTATTTTCAGAGTTGGAGTGAATATTATGTGAAAGGAAGATGATGAACTTGGTATTGACTGCTATACACTAGACTATAGTAGGTAGAAACTAGAAAGAATTAACCTGCTGCTTTCAATGACAGTCTGTTTGCATGTTTAGTTGGGTAATGGATGATTCATTCTTCTTGTCTGGTACAGACATTTCCATATAGGAAAGATACATTATACACTAGTAATAAGTTAGAGATCTGAAGTTAATGATTGACTAATTGCAATTTGGGCAGCCTGCTCTTCTTTTAAAAATAAGACCACGACAGTGTTTGCTTAACCACCAGTCTTTAATTGTTTTGCATCACTGTCAAGTAATTTGTAAATACTTATTGATCAATGGTGCATTGCGTTGTGACTTTGTTAGAAGTCGGCTGGTTTTGATGTATTACCCGTTGTGATTTGTGTGGTTGTAATTTCACGAGTATTTCTTATACTCGAGGTATCAATAAAATTTTTTAGCCGTTTAAAAAAAAAAAAATTATCTTGCGTTGAAACTATGGAACGTTTGTAAAAGCTTTTGCAACTTATTGTAGGCCTGATAATGATAATATGATTACAACTAATTAATTTAGCTGTTTAAACATCTAACCAACGAGCCACGTACATCAATCCAAAACTGATCAATGGTGATCCAGCTCGGAGTCTGTTATGCTTATGATGTTAATAGCAAAGCCGTTGGAACATAATCTCGCCCATCCAAATTCCAGTTTAATTTCAATCTCATCGATCCATTCATTTGTAACATACTTTCCCGCCAACTCTTGTTATTCGTACAAAACTATTATGTTTTCACCTAACTTATCAATCAAGCAGGGGCGAAGCTAGCCTCGCCCCGTGCTGCGTAAGAATCCCAAAATCATTCTTTTTTTGTTAAATTACAAATTATTATGGCCTATATTTAGTACATGGGCAATTTATATACAATCCAATAAACTTGTCCAACCTAGTCCAATAAATCATTATTATTTTATTTTGAGTATAATAAAAGATTTGTATATTGATTAAATTATATATAATTTTCATATCAATTTGGTAACCATGTGATAAAAATGACATATAAAAAAAGTCATTCAATGTATCATTACATATATAAAAAAAAAATTCTCCTTCATTCGAAATATATAAACGATGGTGTCTAATGACTAAACGGGTCAATCTCAAATCTTGGCTTTGTCCCTGCCATCAAGCAATCATGCTGCACATCACTACGTTTGATATGTCACTAATTAGAATACAAGTTAGCTAGGCTATTTGAAATTTGTAAATAATTAATACGAAAAAGTACTACTTAGAATTACAGTACGACTCAAAAATCATTGTCGTGTTAGCAAAAATTAATATAATTAAATCTTGATTGAGGATTTGACCAGATTACGTGCCTTTTGATGTATATGTCGAATCTTTTACAACGAAATTCTTCTAAATCAGAGTTGTGATCTGTATGACGATTCCTTATTCCTCATCCACAATCCGATCATCCGAGGAGGGTATCCGACACACTACACTTATTATACAAATCTTCTAAAACTTCAATCGAAAAGCAAACATATAGAATCTAAAAAAAAATAGATGAGTACATTTTATCTGCTCGAACAAATATGCCTGAACTATGCTCTTGTTCATCTTCAACCATAACCCACGTTTGTATTTCGAATATGGGACTGCGCGTGGTTGACATAACATTATTTATCTTGTATTTTTATAATGACAGGACTATGGGAGTAGGTTAATATTCATGTGTACAACTTAAAAATTGACAACCAACTATTAAAATTTCAGTCTCGATTCGTTTCACCTTAATTTCAATTTTATTAAGTTCAGTTGAGTTCAGATAAGTTCAGTTTAGATTTATTAAGTTTAGTTCAGTTCAAATAAATTAAATTCAATTTATATTTTTTACTTAGTTAAAATTTATATTTCAAATAAGTTCAGTTTAATACAAATTAGTTAAGTTCAGTTTGGATAAATTCAGTTCAGATAAGATAAGTTTAAATAAATTGAAAGAGAGACCTAACAAGGAAAAAAATACAAGTAACTTGCCCATAAATGGTACGCACGCTAGGTAGAAGCCATGATTTGCTGTTGAAAATGGAAGGGGACTGACTAAATCAATGGTAAAGCTGACCGAAAACTGACAAAAATTGAATCAGAGAAGTCGGGCGGGGCGGGAAGATGGGTCCAACCAAAACCCACACAACACGCCCCCGTAAATTGAACGGTACGGTACCCTTATTTTTCTGATTTTACTATTACACCCTCGGCCCTTTTAAATAAAAGACCTAAAATAAGAGAGTCAGAGTCAAACAAACCCCATTTTGACTATTGATTGTCTTGTTCTTGTAATAATGGCGAAAAACTTCACTCAGGAGAGTAGAGCGACCATCAAAATTCGAACTGACAAGCAAAGCAAGCAGCAGATAAGAAGAAGAAGATGAGCATATCGGATGAAATCAATCTCAAAATCAAAGGATTCCAGGTCTGTTTGTCTCTCTGTCTCTCTATATTAACACGAAATGAAACCTCTCATTTTAGGGATTTCCTTCCCTTTTTTTGGGGTCTATCTATTTACTATGTGGTGTTGTTGCTTCTATTGTCTTTGTTTTTACATAGATTATTGATTCTTAATTAATAAGCTGCATTTCCGGGATTTTCATTTTCCAGTACTACTATGTGATTATTATTAGTTCACTGAAAAATAATAGGAAAAAAAAAAAAAAAAAAGAAAAGAAACAAAACAATAATTGCATACTGAGTACTACATTGTCATCATTTTATCCCAAATCGAGCTCTTTTTTTTTTTTGTACATCTCATTGGATTAGAGATGTCAAATTTACCTATGATATTATACTAGTAGTATAAGCCAATATTTTCGACACTTAGATCCAACTACTTTGTACTCGTAGTTTTTTCTTGAATTGTACAGGAACTCAGGAGTCAGGAAGAGATTTTTATTGAATGTGTGACGTCGAAATCTTGTACTGCTGTGTTCATGTTGAGTGATTGAACATACATTCACACCAAAATCTGTAATTCAACTTTGTTTTCATCTGCCACACATCACTTTTTCTTAATGCTCAATTGTGTAACTGATCAGAATAAAATTTACATGTGACGAGTAGAAGTAGAGTAGGATAAATTCTCCGTTCCAAGAAAAAAAAAATGTTTACATGTGCTTTGTATTCTCCTGAAGCTGCAGTTGGCAGTGGAAATATCAACCACCAAAATCTTTGTATTTTAATATATCGATCGATAAAGGATAGGATACCCTACTCTGCACTTCATATCCATCTCAGTTCTCAAGAGTCGTTTGTTTTCTGATTATTTGCTTAAAATTTTATATCTGATAGAGTAGTATTTAGAGGGCAATATTTACTTGAGAGTGGGCTTGTAATATGATACCTTTGTTGCATGGTGGACATCATTTGCTTGTCTGTACTTGCTTCGTTGCCACTGTTCATATTGATTATTGATTCTTAATACACTGTGTTTCTGGGATTAAAGTATGGATAAACAAACTTTGGTGGTATTACTAGAGTATAGTTTTTGTTGTGGTTTTCAAAGGTTCTGACCTTGTTGTAATTGTAGAGTGTATTACGCTTGCACTCTCATCTTGTACCGGTTTCGATTATTAGTAAAATTTATTTGTCGTACAAGAAAAAAAACAAGAAAAAGAAAATAAAGTAAGAAAGAAAAGTATGTGATAATTAGCTCACTCAAAGAAAGAAAAAGAAAATAGTGTAGAAAAAATAATTGCATACTACACTGTGATCATAAGGTGGTCTAGTAGAGTTGTTGCAAGTAAGAGATGAATTTCACTGATTCTATCCGAAATTGAGCTGTTTTTGTTGATATACCATTGGTTTGGAGATGTCAATCAAATTTACCTGTGTTATTATATACTGAAGTATAACCCAATATTGTTGATCCCACTGCTTTTTGGCTCTTCATGATTCTCAGTTGTATGCAGTTATTTCTTAAATTGTATGTTGAGAGTGACTGAACGTACATTTGCACCAAAATCTGAAATCCAACTTCGTTTTCTCGCAGAGTGTTCATGTTGAGTAGTTGAATGCCAAAATATAGACATGACTGTTTTTCTGCTCATTTTTGTAACTGGCCAGAAGTGGCGTTTACACATGCTTTATACCATCTCTGTTCTCCAGAATCGTTTGGCTTCTGATTATTTGCTTAAAATTTTATACCCATAGAATGTTAGAGGGAAATAATTACTTGAATGAGGCTTCTAATCTGATACGGTGATACCTTGTTGCAGGATGAAGGCAGAATGTTTTTCACGATGAAGAGAAATATGCAACTACAGAAACTCATGGATGCTTAATGTGACCGTAAATCTTTGGATTTGAGTGGTACTGTTTTCGGGTCTGGTGGTCGTTCTCTTAGTGGAGAGCAAACTCCAGATGAGGTTACTCAAACTCTCTTTCCCATTGTTTGTTGATATTGATTGATCCTTAAATGCAATGAGGTTATTGGTTATGTTAAATTTGTTTGTTTTCGATTCCAGTTGGAAATGAAGGACGGTGATGAGATATATGCGTTCTGTTGGCCGATAAAGCAATCTAAGAGAATTAGGTTGTCATCGAGCATGCTAGAAGGCTCGAGTCCCCTGCATCCAGTTGTGGTGCAGGAGCATGAGAGTTTGCTTCTCCCACACGACAATGAGGTTTCTCGTAGCTACACTTCGGATGAATTGGAGGAGAGAAATACTCCTAGTTTCACACGTATTTATAATTTCAGTTGGTTTGTAACGTTTGTTATCTGTCGTCCTTTCAGATCACCATGCTAACTGATATCTTCCTGAAAAATTTAGGCTATGCCATTGCTGAATGCCTCCTTCCCGAAAGCTATTGAGGATGCGAAGAAGTACATTGAAGAAGTAACAGCCAAGAACGCAGCCCTAAAGGAGGCAAATATAAGGACTGAGAAGAAGGTTGCAGAGAGGGACGTTATGATTAAACGAATGCGCATGGAAAACAGAAGGCTTCGGCTGGCTAATGCTAGAATACCTTCTCTTTCCAGAAACCATTCCCGTCTGAGTTTGGAGCTTGCAAATGTTAAGAAGGGGCTATTAGAGGCTAAAGAGGAAATTGCACAAGTCCGTAAAGAAATGAAGGATATCCGAGGATCCCAGGAAACAACGCATTCGCATAGGAATACCAACCCTGAGCAATCTCTGGCGGTGGATTCCTGCTCGGTGAACCAGGAATCTAGAGAGCCCACGACTCCAGACAGTGAGCCCATGACTCCAGACAGTTCACAAAGAATAAAAATCGAAATCGTTTTGGTAATCATATTATTTTCTGAAAACTAGCTAGTTCACTTTCATTTTCCCTTATTTTCGGTTATGTTTCCTTTTAGTAACCGGCATGTTCTTTGTCTGCTTATTATTGTTTTTCATGACTCTCACTGGTTTTCGTTCTTGTCTGAAATTGTGGATTCTGTAACTGGATCAAGTAAATCTAAAAATAAACAAGGTTCACTTGTTGATTGTATTTTGGCTTTGCAGGATTTTTTGCCACCTGTGAGGTACATCATCAAGAGAAAAACGCGGCTGGGCCTTCTCATGGATAATTTTTGTCAAAAGTTCGACGCCTGGGATTTATCCTTCTTTCACGACTGTAGAACAATCGACATGGATCACACCGCAGATAAGGTTACTTTGCAGCCCCAGTCTCCATTTCTACTTTCTTATTTTATAGCAATGCTTAAGAAAGTCTATATATATTTTATCCTCTGCAGCTGGAAATGAAGGATGGTGATGTGATACACGCATTTAGGTCCCACTATGACTAACCAACATCCATGACTTCTTTTTGCTACGTTTGGTGCTGGATTCTCCGCTTTCGCAGCTTCCTGGTAAAAAGGCAAAATCATAACTTTGTTTTGGTCATTTTGGCATTTGAACTACTTTTACTTGAACAGAATGATCTCATAACTTTGTTTTAATCATGGCAGCTTAAATGTTGTTTATGTATTAACTCTAAAGTGCATTAAGGAACAATGTCTCTTTATCTATGGTACTTACTCAAGTAGTCAAGTTTTAGAAGATCTGCTTATCTACAATTCCAAATGTCATTTCAGTCAAGAAGCCATTAAAACTTCTTTTAGCTCCAGTCAGTTACTGATATGATCATGGTGATAAGGTCTGTTTTACTTGGTTACGAGTATCACATATTAAATGAAGTAGTGAGAAATCAGAAACATTCACCAACCATTTAAGCTCGCAAAATTCACATTATGTTCCCAATAATTCACATCAATTTTACATCTGCACCAAAAAAATGAAAATCTAATATAGCAGACTCTTGATTTATCTAGCTTCTTCACTTTCCGGGGACGAAGTTTGTGGCGTATGACCATGCGTTGTTGTTAACAGGGTCAGCAAGGTGGTCTGCTAGGTTTTCGATCGGGCCTTTTCCAGTGACAATAGCCTGAACGAAGAAGCCGAACATGGAGAACATAGCAAGTCTCCCGTTCTTCAACTCCTTGACCTTAAGCTCAGCGAAAGCTTCTGGGTCTTCAGCAAGGCCTAAAGGGTCAAAGCTCCCGCCGGGGTAGAGTGGGTCAACCACCTCTCCGAGTGGACCACCAGCAATACGGTAGCCCTCAACGGCTCCCATCAAGATAACCTGGCAAGCCCAGATTGCCAAGATGCTCTGAGCATGGACCAAGCTTGGGTTTCCCAGGTAGTCCAAACCACCTTCGCTGAAGATCTGTGATCCGGCCTTGAACCAAACAGCCTCGCCGAACTTGACACCGTTACGTGCCAAGAGCTCGGGGAAGACGCATCCGAGGGCTCCAAGCATGGCCCACCTGGAGTGGATCACCTCAAGCTCACGGTTCTTGGCGAAGGTCTCTGGGTCAGCTGAAAGTCCAGCAGTGTCCCAGCCGTAGTCACCGGGGAACTCACCGGTCAAGTAACTCGGAGCCTCTCCGGAAAATGGGCCCAAGTACTTGACACGGTCAGGGCCGTACCACGGGCTGCTGGATGAGACAGGCTTGGGCTTTCCAGCAGTCTTCCTCATTGAGACTCTTCCAGCTCCAGTAACTTCTGGAGAGAGCTTGATCGCCGTCCCGGCGAAGGAAGGGGAGGAAAGGGCCATTGTTGAGGTTGCCATTGGATGTTAAGGATGCTATGAAGTGGTTGTAGTGATGAAAGAAATAGTTGGTGATGAAAGTGAAGGAGTTAGTTGGTAGTTATTTATAGGGGTTAAAGAGGTAATGTGCTTATCTGATGATATCTTAATCTGTGTTCTGATTGGTTTTCATGATTCTTGAGTTTCTATCTTGTGTCCCAGTTGGCAAGTTTGAGTCCATGCAACTGGATTTTCAAGGTTTTGTCATGAGAGAATAAAAGTCTTGTGGCTGGCAAGCTATCTTTTTCATAAAATATCTCTCTGAGGTTGAGATTTTTTGTTCCTCTTTCTTGATTTTAACTTGATCCTTGAGAAAATCTGTCAAGAACTCAACTGTTCTTTTTTCGTGGTATTGTTTGTGGCCTTGTGCCCTTGTCTGAACTGTGAAGTATATGAAGTTAAGCAATTATTGAAAGGAGTTAAGGCAAGAAGTAGAGGAGTTATAAGGTGAGTTGATGACTTGATGTGGCAGACAAAGAAATATTAGCTTATACGAAGTAAAAACAAAATGGTCATGGCAGTATAATTTGGGTTCGTAATTAAGGAATAGAAAATTATGATGACGCTTGCAAACTACTACCTCCGTCCCAGAAAACATTACTCATTTTGACATTTTATGGTCAACAGTTTTTAAATTTGACTACAAATTACTCTTAAATTGTAATTATAAAATATATAACAATATAAAATCTACCAAATAAATTTGTCGTCGAGATTGAATAGTATAATATTATACTATAACAAAATTACATAATAAAAATTTAAGAATTAAAGTTTCATGATATATATTTTGTTCAAACCAGTGTTGGGCTAAACCGTTGAAGCCCTCATCCACAACTTTCATAAAATTGGCATTGCGAATGACATATATGTATCCATGGCTTTCAATCTGCTCCGTTTGATTTATTCTTAATGAGATTATAATTAATGAAGGCTTGGATGAGCTATTGCCGGATTTAGGCAAACGGCTATGGATGCTCTTGTCGGAGGAATTGATGTGGCGCGACCTAAGATACGATTAGGCTTGAACCAATAAATGTTACAGGCTCTGGCTTCAAACCAGTAAGAGGAAGTTTCTGTAACAAATCAATTGACTATTAGCCACATACGATGTATTATTACAGTTTAAACTTTTCTGCACCTCAGTTAATTAATATGTTAATTGCGAATTTTGTTATCTGAATCCGATTCAAACGGTCTGTTTACCATGTCTACTTCACAACTACACGTACATAGAAGTTAGATCAGAGGAGATGATATCATCACATTCCACCCCACACTTGGCAAACTCTCATTGGCTTCAAGACAATAGTTAAATCTCTTGTTATACATGCAAAAATCTAATGCGATAGCCCTAGCCAAACTTCAACATGCCACGTGAATATTTCAAATGTCATCACCCAATTGAAATCAAGATAGTGATCTCCAAGATAAGAGCCATTTCATCCCAAAATTCATATAAATACTTGCTTAGACTTGTCATAAAAAATCAACCCACAAACACACCTTCAAACTCAGCCCTGAACTTTGCAGCCTGCAGGCAAACACTTTTTCTCAACATACAAAAATGGCCGCATCTACCATGGCTCTTTCTTCCCCAGCCTTCGCCAGATCAGCAATAAAGCTTTCACCCGAAGTTATCGGAGAGGGAAGAATCTCAATGAGGAAGACAACCGGGAAGCCCAAGCCCGTCTCATCCAACAGCCCATGGTACGGCCCAGACCGTGTTAAGTACTTGGGCCCATTCTCTGGTGAGGCCCCAAGCTACTTGACTGGTGAGTTCCCCGGTGACTACGGTTGGGACACTGCTGGGCTCTCTGCTGACCCAGAGACTTTCGCCAAGAACCGTGAGCTTGAGGTGATCCACTCCAGATGGGCCATGCTTGGAGCTCTCGGGTGTGTCTTCCCCGAGCTCTTGGCACGTAACGGTGTTAAGTTCGGTGAGGCCGTGTGGTTCAAGGCGGGGTCTCAGATCTTCAGCGAAGGTGGTTTGGACTACTTGGGTAACCCAAGCTTAGTCCACGCCCAGAGCATATTGGCAATCTGGGCTTGCCAAGTTATCTTGATGGGAGCCGTTGAGGGATACCGTATTGCTGGCGGTCCACTAGGAGAGGTGGTTGACCCACTCTACCCCGGCGGTAGCTTTGACCCTTTAGGCCTTGCTGAAGACCCGGAAGCTTTCGCTGAGCTTAAGGTCAAGGAGTTGAAGAATGGGAGACTTGCTATGTTCTCCATGTTCGGATTCTTCGTTCAGGCTATTGTCACCGGGAAAGGTCCGATAGAAAACCTAGCTGACCACCTTGCCGACCCTGTCAACAACAACGCTTGGTCCTACGCCACAAACTTCGTCCCCGGAAAGTAAGAGGTGTTCGTTAATGGATCACGAGTGATCCGAAGCTTGGAAAAACAAGCTAGTGTTGTTCTGTGTACGACGTCGATCTTGTAAATATCGCTTAATGAAATGAATGGGACTCTTTTTTTCATCAGTATTGAACTTGAGGAATTTCATTTATATGGACCAGTGAGTTTACAAGATGAGTTTACCTTTTTGAATGGCATTTTAGCGCCTAAATTAAGGTTCAGAGTACAAGTTTTTGAGGCTACATGTACAATGGAATCCCTAACAAATCTTTAACAAAATAATTGGACAACTTTCTATGCCACAGGTACAACTCAAAACCTTGCTTGCTTCTATTGCTGCTGATTGATTCGTATATCATCGCTAACGTAGCTTGTCCTCTCGGCGAATTAGGCCTAGACCATATGCAAAAGTGAAGCCCTGAATGTTGATAGTTTGAAATTTAATTCATTTGTATTAATTATCATCCAATATGCACTCCTATGGATACTCGTGGCCGTTTAAACCTATTTAGTAGACTATTTAGTCAAAAATGAATTCTGGTAGAATTTTTTCAAATGTAGATTTGGATGTGAATAAAAAAATTCAATATATATTGTACAATGTTAAAATTGTTGTTTCCGCCTTTCCGGTACTTATTCATGCGAATAAACAAAGAAATTCACAAAACAGAAGACAAACGGTAACAATGGTTGAGAGAAACAATACGTAAAATAGAAATTTAAAAATGCAAATATACTCACCATCGATCGAAGGTTAACAAATCGAAGAAACACAAAAGAATACGAATCAAATTCCTGGACAAAGCAGCCATTTAACTGCTTACCTTCAATTTTATTTGCCCCCTTGGTACGCTTCATGTCTATTATGGTGGATAACGAGTTTCTAAGGTATAAAGCCCCTAGTCGCATTTGCCACCGAAAGGCCAAAAGACACTTTATGAGTCAATTTATTTTCACACCGCATGTCTTATACTGTTGTTACGAAATGTGCGCAACCTTTTTCGTAACTAGCTGAAGAACATGAGAAACTATGCTCAAACTACTTCACGTAATACTAGTCTTGACTAATCAAATTGGCTTAAGAAACCAATTTCTCCGGAAAAAAAAATCATTTCACTAGTTCGAACTTGCGATAGTCAATAATTAACGTGGCCGGGTTGCATGTTTTGAAGCTAATTAAACTCACAAACCACGTACTCATGAACAAGTTTTAAAGCTACATGTACAATGGAATCCCTAACAAATTAACAAAATAACTGGACAACTTTCTATGCGACAGGTACAACTCAAGACCTTGCTTGCTTCTATTGCTGCTGATTGATTCATATGTCATCGCTAACGGTCCTTGGTAGTTTGTCCTCTCGGCGAATTAGGCCTAGACCATATGCAAAAGTGAAGCCCTGAATATTGATGGTTTGAAATTTACTTAATTCATTTGTATTAAAAATTATCATAATATCATCCAATATGCACTTATACTCGTGGTCGTTTAAATCTCTTTAGCAAACTATTTAGTCAAAAAATGAAATTTGTACCATATGTGTTAAAAAAATTAAATGTTCCCGCCTTTCCAGTAATTATTCACGCGAATGAACAAAGAAATACACAAAATAGAAGACAAGAGGTAACAATGGTGGAGCGAAACACTCACCATGGGTCGAAGGTTAACAAATCGAAGAAACGCAAAAGAATTCGAATCAAATTCCTGGACGAAGCAGCCATTTGACTACTTACCCTTAAGTTTTATTTGCCCCTTGGTAAGCTTCATGTCTGTTACAAATAACGAGTTTCTAAGGTATAATGTCCCAGTCACATTTGCCACCGAGTTAATTTATCTTCACACCGCATGTCTTACTGTTACGAAAATTACGCAACCCTTTTTGTAACTAAGCCAAAAAACATGAAAAACTAAGAGTCCATGGCGTCATGCTCAAACTACTTCACGTAATACTAGTTTTAACTAATCAAATTGTCTCAGAGTACGCTAAGAATCATAGCAGAACAAATAAAGTAAATAAAGTGAATTGAGTTTATTAAAAGTAAGAAAACTATTGTATATTAAACGTGATTTACAAAGGAAGATATAGCTAGTTATTTATACTACTATAACCCTAATAAATCTATATGTACACGCCTGTCTCCAGCCCTAAACTAACTCTTTTCTTCTTCTCAAACTCTTCCGGAGTTTCCTGATGAGACCTGGACTCTCTCAATATGGCGGTGTTGACCAAGGAGTTAACCTGCTCTGGCTCAACTCCTATGCTAACTCCAGTGTTGTCTTGCTCAACTCCTATGTTAACTCCCGAGTTGTCCGGCTCAACTCCTATGTTAACTTCTGTTCTCGTTCTTCTTTCTTTCATTTCTTGAGATTCCCCCTCAAGATGAGAGTAAATGTTTATTACTCCCATCTTGCCCATGAAGAACTTAATCTTCTCTGATGGTAAAGCCTTAGTGAACATATCTGCCGGCTGTTGTGAAGTGTGGACATAAATCACCTCAATGATCTTACTTTGTACCTTTTCTCTAATGAAATGTTGATCGATCTCAATATGTTTAGTTTTCTCATGATAAACAGGATTCTTAGTCAGGCTAATTGCTGACTGATTGTCACAATACAACTTCGTGGGTTGTTTTTGTTCAAAACCAAAATCTTTCATGATATAATGAATCCACATGATTTCACAAGTGGCATGAGCTATAGCTCTGTATTCTGATTCTGTAGAGGACTTGCTAACAACATTTTGTTTCTTGGTTCTCCAATTAATGAGAGATTTCCCCAAGAAAATGCAGTACCCGGATAGAGATCTTCTAGTGTCAACACACCCATCAAAATCTGCATCTACAAATGCTGTCAGCTCCAGGTTTCTTTGTGACGACAGTAGAATGCCCTGTCCTGGATTTCCTTTCAAGTATCTCACCACTTTCAGTGCAACCTCCATATGTTCCTTTGTGGGGTTTTCCATGTACTGACTGAGAATGTTGACCGAGTAACTGATGTCTGGCCTCGTTAAGGTTAGATAAATTAATTTTCCAACTATCTTTCTATACTCAGTTGGATTGTTGAGTGGATCTCCATCCTTTTGGATGTGATGATTCTGCTCCATAGGAATGATCAGTGGTTTGCATCCTAGCAAGCCATGTTCTTGAATGATTTCCAGAGTATATTTCCTCTGACATAAATATATACCTTCTCTTGATCTTGAAATTTCTATTCCTAAGAAATATTTAGGTTCCCCTAAATCTCTGATCTTGAATTGTTGTCTTAAGTACTCTTTTGTTTTGTTCAGTTCATCAGAGTTAGTTCCTCCTAGCAAAATGTCATCAACATATACTAGGAGTACCAAGTAGCTTTTCTCTGTTCTCTTAGTGAAGAGTGAATAATCATGCTTGGACTGAACAAAACCATATTGAATGAGTGAATTAGTGAACTTCATGTTCCATTGTCTGGAGGCTTGCTTTAGCCCATAAATTGATTTGTTGAGTTTACACACTTTATTCGCTAAGGATTCCCCCTTAATGGTGTATCCAGGAGGTAATTTCATGTAAATGTCCTCATCGAGATCACCATTAAGAAAGGCATTATGAACATCTAGCTGGGAAAGCCTCCAATTGTGCTGTGCAGCTAGAGCCAAAAAAATCTTAACCGTGGTGAGTTTAGCAACCGGACTAAATGTCTCACTGTAATCCAGTCCATGTTGTTGTGTAAATCCTTGTGCGACTAACCGAGCCTTGTATTTGTCAAGGCTACCATCGGATTTTAATTTAGTTTTGAAGACATACTTGCATCCTACTGCTTTGTGTCCTTGTGGAAGTGTAGTGATGCTCCAGGTATTGTTATGGTGCATTGCATCCAGCTCTTCTTGAATGGCTTGTCTCCATTGGGGGTATTTGATTGCTTCCTGGAAACTTTTTGGTTCCTCAAGAATAGATAATGAGATGGAGAAAGCCTTTTGATTTTCTGAAAGTCTATCATATGATAGATACATGGAAATGGGATATGCTGTGCTAGATTGAGTGGCTTGTCTTGTGCCTTTCTTCAATTCTGCACAGTGAAAATCTTTGAGCCAAACGCTCTTTTGTTTGTCTCTAGTAGATTTGCGAAGAGATGTGATTGATTCTGGTTGTTCTTGCAACTCAGAAGGTTCAGGATCATGATGATTATCGTTCATTTGTGGTGATGAAGAAGGAGAGGGTGAAGTAGGAACAGGCGAAGGAGAGTGTGCCTGATCACGTGGTGAACTAGGAACAGAGGTCTCGGTAGAGTTGTTCTCGGGAACGACCTGATCCTCAGAATGAGATATACTGTCATTATGTTTTAATGAAGTGCGTATATCAGGGATAAACAAATGATCTTGGAATGTCTCAGATCGTGTAGAGTCACATGAGTCAGAGAATGAATGATCCTTTCGAAAAGGAAATATTTGCTCATGAAAAACTACATCTCTTGAGATGAAAGTGACCTTATTATCAAGATCATACAATTTATAACCCTTGATATTTGCCGGATAGCCAATAAAAATGGCTTTTCTGGATCTTGGACTGAATTTGTGGCGAAGTTGTGATATGGACGCCCCATATGTTAAGCACCCAAATGTGCGTATGTGTGAATAATCTGGTTTCTTTCCAAAGAACCTTTCATATGGTGTATCATTGTTGATAACCACGGAGGGTATTCGATTAATCAAGTGTGTTGCTGTTAGAACAGCATCTCCCCAAAACTTAAGAGGAAGTTCGGCCTGAAATATCAATGCTCGGGCTACATTGAGGAGAGTTTGATGTTTTCTCTCAACTACTCCATTTTGTTGTGGAGTGTAAACACAAGTCTTTTGATGGAGAATACCAGTACTGTTATAGAAAGAGTCTAATTGAAATTCGACTCCATTATCAGTTCTTATGATTTTAACTGTTTTATTGAATTGTGTAGCTATGAGATTAATGAAATTAGGTAAAATGGTAGCTACATCAGATTTGTATTTCATGAGATAGGTCCAAGTCAGTCGAGAATAATCATCGACAATAGTTAAGAAAAATCTGTGACCATTCAATGCTGTTTGGGAAAAAGGACCCCAAATATCTATATGTAAAAGTTCAAGAATAGAATAACTAGAACAGTGTTCATTCACTGGAAAAGGAATTTTCTTGTGTTTAGCCTTGCTACAGACATCACAAGCTTGTACATCAATGCTTGTTACAATAGGAGAAAATTGCTCAATCAACTTGAGCTTTGTAACTGGAATGTGTCCTAATCTAGAATGCCACAATTCCTTATTTGGCCGATGACATTGATGTAGTTGTGAAAAAGTCAAGGGATGCAGGCTAACATAATAAAGACCATGTTCAATTCTGATCCTGCCAATCTCCTCCTTTGAAGAGTTCATCTGCATTTTGCAATGATTTTTATTAAATACAATAGAGATATCATTATCATCAGTCAATCGAGAAACAGCAATTAAATTGACTTTGAATGATGGTACACATAGTACATTTTTGAGTATGACATCCTTTTCAATAAGAATGTCACCAATATGAGTTACCACTGTGAATTGTTGAGTTGGTAATTGGACTTTGGAAACAACATTTCTAATGTTGTGAGTGTATAATGATGGTGAATAAATAATGTGATCAGATGCGCCTGAATCAAGAATCCAAATAACATGATTAAAATTATTAAAAACAAGATTAACAGTATTACCTGCCCACTCTTCATCAGTGAGATTCGGTGTGAAATTATTGGATGAAACGGCATTGATCTGAGAAGTTGATGAGCCGGCTATGGCAGGAGCACCCGGTTTGATCATCTTGAAGAGAGCTTGCAATTGAGCATTGGTGATGGTTATCTCATCGTTTCTCTGTTGATTCACCGGATTTCTCTGGTCGCCCTGAGTGACATTGACATACCCACCAGCAGTGTTGTTCCTTGTGAACTTGAAATCAGGTGGGAAACCATTCTTCCTGTAGCAATTCTTCTCGAGGTGACCTGATCTGTGACAGAAGGTGCAAATCATGCACTGCTCATTGGTGTGACCTGCTTTACGGCATTTGGTACAATACAGTTGATTCTTCCCTTTCCTTTTGTATCCAGCAGCCATGTTGGAGGTGTCAACCATCATCGCAGAAGCTTCACTACCACTGTTATTGATAGTGCTGAGTCCTCTCTGCTTTTCATCTTGGAGCACGAGTTTAAGAGCTCTGTCAAGGGTAGGTGGTTTTTCCATAGTTAAGATCTGAGTTCTCACTTGAGTATGAGCACTGGTTAGACCCATGCAAAACTGGACCAATTCATCATCTTCCTCCATTGCAGCAAGATCATGGAGTGATTTGCAAGGGCACTTGCCGCATTGGCAACCTTGCTTTGGCCTAAAAGTCCTGAGTTCATTGAGAAGATTAACCATAGCATCAAAGTATCCTTCAACGGACAATTGTGATTGAATGAGAGACATGAGATCTCTTCTTAACTCAAAAATTCGAAGCCTGTCAGGGGAGGCATATCTGACAGCCAGCTTGTCCCAAGCTTCTTTGGCTGTATTGGCAAATCTGAGATTGGAGGCTATCTCCTTACTGACAGAATACAAAATCCATGTGAATATCAAGCTATTACACTTGATCCAGGGCATATAAAGTGGATCATCAATTTCTGGCTGTTTAATGGTTCCATTCACAAAACCTAATTTATTTTTAGCCTCAAGATGCATAGAAATCATTCGTTTCCAATCATAATAATTTGAGTTTGTGAGTTTTGGCTCTATGACAACAGAAGTAGCTGTGTCGGCCGGTCCAAGATAGAAGGGACCATAAGGATCATTGAGATCATAAGTTGGTGTCTTCGACTTGGAGAGATCATCCTCATCCTTCTTGTCGTTCAGATTTGTGAGTTTACTGACATCATCATCAGTAGCCATAGTAAACAATGGATCTGTGATTCAAGATCTCTGATTGATGATTGGTGATTGTTTGCTGATAACAACAGCGTGGAAACAATTGATGATCGATGATTGTTTCTGGTGATTTGGCTAATAACAATAGCTCAAGATTTAAAACTAATAACAATAGCTTATGTAAAAGATAAGAAAGAAAGAAAAATAAGAATGGAATGCGGAAGCTAGAGAAACAGTAATTACGGCTAAACAAAGAAAAAACAGAGTATTGCGGCTAAACAAGAAAAAAAACAGAGCATGTCGCTCGCTATGCGTTAGCCAGGAAAAGAAGAAAGAAAAAAAAACCGTACTGCTATCTATGGTTCTGACCAGTAACCAGAAAGCCTTTGCTCTGGTACCATCTCAGAGTACGCTAAGAATCATAGCAGAACAAATAAAGTAAATAAAGTGAATTGAGTTTATTAAAAGTAAGAAAACTATTGTATATTAAACGTGATTTACAAAGGAAGATATAGCTAGCTATTTATACTACTATAACCCTAATAAATCTATATGTACACGCCTGTCTCCAGCCCTAAACTAACTCTTTTCTTCTTCTCAAACTCTTCCGGAGTTTCCTGATGAGACCTGGACTCTCTCAATATGGCGGTGTTGACCAAGGAGTTAACCTGCTCTGGCTCAACTCCTATGCTAACTCCAGTGTTGTCTTGCTCAACTCCTATGTTAACTCCCGAGTTGTCCGGCTCAACTCCTATGTTAACTTCTGTTCTCGTTCTTCTTTCTTTCATTTCTTGAGAAATTGGCTTAAGAAACCAATTTCTCCGACAAAACATTCATTTCACGAACTTGCGATAGTCAATAATTAACGTCGGTTGCATGTTTTGAACCTAATTAAACTCATAAACCATGTATAATTCATGCATTGATCTTTTGAGTTTCCTTCCTCCTTTTGTCCTTTGGCAAGTACTAGATTGGGGACCCTTCTAGATAGCAACTTTTTTTTATCTGAATATCCAAGAATTCTAGCTGCATATCTCTTGAAATCCATAACTAGAGGTCCTAAACGCCTATACATGCAACAGGATTTTATACTACACTCATACACATTTGGCAAACTCTTATTGGCTTCAAGAAAATAATAATGATACCTTGTTATAGAATTTTGCATGCATGTACATAAATCTAGAGATGTAATCCTCCAATAGAAATTTAGATAGTGATCTCCAAGATAAGAGCTATTTGTAATCCCAAACCATATAAATACCTCCCTGGGTTTGCCATGAAAATCAACGCCACAAACTTCGTCCCCGGAAAGTGAGTTATGAGTTTCAGGACAAACAGAGAGTTCTAAAGCACATTGAGTTATGGTGCTTGTGTCTTTGTAAATGGCTTGATATTATGAATGAGATTCCTTTTTGCATATTTGGCTTGATTTGATGAATTTGGTTCTGATATGCACATGCTTAATGTTAGACATTCGTTACATTCAGCGTAATATGCAGCTCTTAGGCATCTGGTACGCTTGATGTATCGGATTCATTAAACTTAGCCTGCAAATGTAAGTTGAACATGTACTGTTTTCTTAGTAAGTTTCTTCCGATGAGACTTTCACCCTGGCTCGAAAACGTTACTTTGACTTACACAATGATAAGGTTCTTTATCTAACCAACTGTACAAGATTACATCCTATTACTGGAAATATCATCACAGCTTCACTGAAGTTCTGTGCTCCAATATGCAACGTACAAGTGAATTACAAAAGACTGGAACATAACTCCATAAAGAGATAATCTTTGAGTGTGAATCAAACCATCTTTTGTATTTTCAAGAGATGGGACAATACTTGCCCCATTTCTGGTCTGTTACTTGGATCAGGGCTGGTACAGAACAGTGCTAACTGAAGAAATTCTTCTAAAACGTCGTGTTTCTTGGAAGAGGACGGCTTCAAATCAGGATCCAAGACTTCATGTATGTGGTGAATTCCACATGTTAATATCTGCTGGACTAGTTGTGATAACGTGATAGATGACCCATCTTCTGCAGTAAGTCCTGTTGGCCTTTTCTTCGTGATTAGCTCCATCATTATTATGCCAAAGCTGAAGACGTCTACTTTCGTAGTCACTTTCCTCATGTACGCAAACTCTGATACAGACAAATTCGTATTTCACATGAGAATGGTTCCATGCAATTCAAAGAAACAGCAAGTATAAGGCCTTTTTAGAAGGATACGAAGTGAAGTAGCAAATTAATTAATGTAACCTGGAGCCATGTAGCCAATAGTTCCTTCAAATGCTGATGCAGATGAGATGCTGTTCCCGTCCTCTAGATGTATACCCAGTATCCTTGCCGTGCCAAAATCACTCACATGAACTTCCATGTTCTCATCCAGGAGTATATTAGAAGGCTTCAAGTCACGGTGAACAATAGGGAAACCGTAATCTGAGTGCAAGTATTTCAACCCATTCGCAATAGAAACCAAGGCATTAATCCTCTTTGATAGTGTCCATTTCGGTTGATCTGTTGGGGATTCGTGTATCATCTTGTCCAAGTTTCCGTTCTCCATGAATTCCAACACCAGTGCTTTCAGCCTCATGCTCTCCCAAGCATAGCCTAGTGAAAGTTTGTAACGAATTATGAAGTGTTGAGTAAGAACCGAATTTGATAAGTTTTCTCAAGAAAGTACTAACCGAGTATTTTAACAAGATTCTTGTGCCTGACTTTGCCCAAAGTGTTCACTTCTCTAAAGAAGCACTTATCGGACTCTTCTGAGAATTGGTGCAAGTCCAATTTCTTTACAGCTACTGCCAATCCATCTTCCAACGTACCTGTTTAAGATAATGTATAAGAAACAACACGAAAACTCTCAACATGCGAGTTTAAACATTTAGAGAAGAACATTACCCTTATAAACGGTGCTAATAGAACTAGCTCCAATGATATTGTCCTGAGCGAATGAATTCGTAGCCATCTCCAAGTCATTTCTGTCGAATCTTCTCAGCTCCAATGCTTCAGCAAACTTCACATTCGAATCCTCTGGTACTTCAGCATCACACTTTTTGCCCTTCCGGCGAATGACAAAGAACACAAACAGCAAAATAATGAATAGCAGGAAAGCACATCCTAGTGCCAAAAGAATAATAGCCAGGGCCTTGTTACGGCGAAATGGAGTCGAACTGCGCTCAACATGACAGTGTCTCAAGAATCTTGTACCGCAAAGTTCAGGATTGCCCTGCAGAATAGTCGAGTTTAAGTTCTCAAATATGCCACCATCTGGAACACGGCCTTCGAGTAGATTGTAAGAAAGGTTGAGCAGTTTCAACATGGACATGTTGGTAAAGCTATCCGGAATGTTTCCGCTAAAACTGTTATCTGACAAATCGACTATGGAGAGATGACTCAAACCTGCCAAAGTTTCTGGAAGTACGCCTCGTAAATGATTCCGTGAGAGGTTCAAGCTCACCAGCTCACTATGTTGAGAAAATATTTCACCTGGAACTTCACTAGAGAGATAGTTTCCTGACAGATTGATGTTGATCAGATTTCTGCACCCTCTGAGTGACCATGGAATCCTTCCTGATAGATTGTTGTTCGATAAATCGATCTCCTGAACCATTTCAAGACTTCCGATCCCTTCCGGAATCATGCCTGTTAACCTGTTGCTCGAAAGGTTAAGGTAGAATTGTATGTTCCTCATACTCGAAATCATTCGTACTGGAATATTCCCAGTAAAACGATTGTGCGAAAGATCTAAAGCTGAAAGTCGGCTTAGATTTGCTAAGCTCTCCGGTATGCTCCCATTAAGTCTGTTTCCACTGATGTCCAAATAAGTAAGCGATTCAAGTGTAGAAACAGCATCCGGGATCGGACCGGTGAGCTTGTTGCGCGCCATACGAAGATCAGTTAACTGTGTGAGTGCAGAAAGTTCTTCAGGGATCACTCCTTCCAGCTCATTATCGGATAAGGATAATCCCTGGAGAAGCACCAGGTTTGAGATTTCAACTGGTATTTGGCCTGACAATTTATTTCCATGGATTACCAGATCAAGAAGCTGGCTCATGTTCCCTATCTCTTTCGGGATTGGCCCAGAAAGCAAATTGTCGCGAGCTCTTAGTAATCGGAGGTTCACCAGATTGCCAATGTATGGTTTCAAGGTACCTGTATGAGCTTCTTTTAGAAAACATGGTCCAAAAGCTCAAGAATTTACAGAAACAACAACAGAAAGGTAAGAAGAAGTACCTGTAATACTGTTTTGGCTTAGGTCTAGTATTAATAGATTCGTGCAATTGAACAGGTCATCTGGGATTTCCCCTGAAAGGTTGTTGACTCCTACTGATAAGTAGATAAGACTAGACAACTTGCCTAATCCTTCCGGTATTTGCCCTGTCAGTCTGTTTCCATGCAACGATATGCCAGCGAGAGACGTACAGTTTGTAATACTAGGCGGAATCGTTCCCTCCAGGAAGTTGTCGTTCACGGTAAGGTTAAGGAGATTGTATAGTGATCCAATGTTAGTTGGAAGAGGCCCTGTTAGTGAATTAAATCCTACAGACAAGTACGTTAAGTTCCTTAACCGCGTAATGCTCGAAGGGATCTCACCGGTTAGGTTGTTTAAATGGAGTGTTAAAACCTGTAAAGATCTCAAAGAAGCTACCAGGGGTGAAATGTGGCCTGTTAACCGGTTGTCAGATAGGCCTAAACGTGTTAAGGATCGGAGGCCAAAGAGTGAGTCAGGGATGGTGGAGGTTAAGTTGTTCCGGTAGAGCCGTAGCTCTTGTAAGTTGATTAGGTTTCCAAGTTCAGGAGGGATGGAACCGGTGAAATGATTGCTGTAGATGTTTAATTGAGTTAGGTTCGTGCATTGGCCTAATTCGGGTGGGATTTCTCCCGAAAGGGAGTTGGAGTACAGCTGAAGAGCAACTAAGTTCGCCAGGTTCCCGATTTCAGGAGAAATTTCTCCAGTTAGGCGGTTTTCGCTGAAATCTAGTGTTTGCAGTGATATGATGTTCCAAATGGAAGAAGGTATGGAGCCTTCTAAGGAGTTATTGAAAGCTATGAATATTTGAAGGTTCTGTAACTGGTCGATTTTCGCAGGGATTACGCCAGTGAGGTTATTGTTACTGAGGCCTAGTTGCTCTAACCCTGTGCAATTACATAAACTCTCAGGGATTTCCCCATTCAGAAAATTATCACTCAAGACTAACTCTGCAAGTTTTCGAGTCGGCCTATCTCACGTGGGATTGGACCTGAAAGGGCGTTCGCGTATAAAACTAGTTGCGTAATTTGGGTAGCGAAAGTTAAGTGGGGCGGGATGTTTCCGGTAAACGAGTTTAGAGTTAGATCAAGAACCTGGAGGTGTGAAAGGTTGCCAAGAAACGGTGAGATTTCGCCTTGTAGCTGCGTTTCGACTAGTTCAATAGAGACAATGTGGCGGGACGTTGGGTCGCAAGTGATACCGGTCCAGTTGCAGTGGTGGTTAGCCGTCTCGTTCCAGTCGGAAAGGGCCCCGGACGGGTCGTTGGTGACAGAGTTCCTGAACTGTATTAGAGCTTGCAGTTCTGTTTCCATGTCTGTGTCTTGTGAGAAAGCTACAAGGTGGAGAGCTAAGAGTATGAGGAGTGGAAATGTAAGACTTTGAAATTGAAACATGGTTTGGTTTTTTATTGTTTTAATGATGCTTGACTGATGAATTAAGGAATGTTATATAGAGAGCTTATATGATTGGTGGTCAAGTACTTCAACTTGATTGAGAAGCTGTAGCCGAAATGTGTATAGGAATGTTTACAGTTAAATCAAGTCAACTTTCTGCAAAATGAAAATTTTTTTTTTTTTTTTTTTTTTTTTTGAGTTCTCATTGTAGAAAATACAAGTGCCAGAAGAAATGAAGAATTACAATGGTGAAAATGGTATACATGCACTTAGATGGGATTCAAGAATTTAGATAGGACAGGCTAAGAGTTGAGACAAAAGACCATGTGGGAACACTCATGAATCATGTCCATTGCTCCATCGATATCTCTAAAGTTTTTCATGAGTTATTATTATCGTCAGTATAATTTTCAAAAAATATACTAAAAGTTTGAAAAGAATTTGTAAAATTACGATTTAAACTTTAAGGCATTATACACATTAACTTACCATTTGCAAAAAAGATTAGACCTTATTTTATTTTTTATCATTTTTTTAAAACTTATGACAATAACAATGAAATGACACGGTTTTGTACTATTGAAAAATGAGTTTTGAATAGTGAATTTCTGCTCAAGGTGTACAACTAAATTGACTCAAGCTCTCTGGTCTTTTTGTGTACATTTAAGTTCTCTGGTCTTCACGGAAACACATTTTTTATTCGACATTTATGTACAAATTACTTATAGTAGAAGACCTGAGTGTATGCCAAAACTCAAGTCTTCCACTAGAACAAGTTGACATTGGATTTGCAGAAATGAGGATACTTAAAAGGTGTATGATATGAACAAGATAAGGGTTGAAGTTTGTGGTACGTACTTTCATTTGACAAAGATCATGGGCACCAAACGGAACCCGATCTTTAAGCTTTGACTACAGCTCCATACAGTTTCCACCATATTACCTACAGTATTATATTGTTAAAAATAAAATATTCATTCCAATGAATATTTTATTGGACAAAAGAAGAAAATAATAAAATAAATGGGCCGGATAAAAACTAAAAATGTAAGTAAAAGGTTGGCCGATAAGATTTGAGAATATTCACGGGGCAAACTTCAGGTCCACTTGGATTCACGGGGCATGGAAAGTACAAGTTAGTCAGTGTCTAAACTCTATACTCACGTTACTCGAGCCTAATTGGGTGATTTAACAAGTTTGGTAAACGTTTATGGAAACGAATACAGTATTTTTTAAGATTATAAAAGTAAGAGTTGTATTTAACTAGTAGTATGTCTGTATGTGATATATTAATAACGCTTTATTATTAATATATCACATACAGACATATTAATCCAAAACTTTTGGGTTCTTTGCATGTTATTTTGGATATATTTCCAATTTGACTGAACAATTTGCTTACTTTAGATGCTTTTAATTCTGTACGATTTGTAACTTAAGACTATTTGGACATTTACCCTTTTAATATAATTATCTAGAATTTCAAAAAAAAATATTAATAAAGCTTTTACGTTGATTTCGAATGGGATAGAGTACACTCCAGTACATCACCTCATTGGTGGGTGAGTGGGAATGTATTTGGTTTGGTGTGTAGCAAAACAAAACTTTTCTTCAGAAGATATCATTATTGACGCGTTTGGTGTTAAATAAGTGGACAAATTAGCATTCTGGCACGCACACTACTAATAATATCACACAATTCATACAGAAAATAGATGCCCACTAGCAGCTAAAATACACTCGGTTTCGAATATATTTCAAAAAAATTTAGATATATTTCGAAAATTTTCCCATTTCGCTAGCTTTGGAAGCATTTCATAACATTTTAAAAGTAAAATGATAAATTATCAAGACCATGTGTTCAAAAAAGTTATAAATTACATGTTCATTTAATTGGTGAGTTAAAATAATGGAGATGTTTGGCACTTTTAGTTCCGTTTTGGTGAGATTTCATACCATGGATGCAACCAATAATCAAGAAGCTGTATAGATGCTTAGTAAATGAACTGCTATGCATCCAGTAAGTTACATAACTGAAGGATTTTAAAGAGTACATGCAATGCAACAAAGAACTTGGGAAGGGCATAAATGGAAAATAGTACACAGTGCACTACCAAAAACTATCATACAAATCATCTGAGAAGCGTCTTGCGCACCTGCAATCCGGAATTCTGAGGTAAAATGGCAAGGATGAAAGGGCAGAATCGAGATGTCATAACCATTTCTTTGCCAATGCATTTAACTGAATCGAGTTTCAGGTTTTAGATTTTTGCATTTCCAACTCCCAGCTTCTGCACTTCGACCCTGAGTGATTTGAGGTGCCGAACTGCTTCATCAAGAACAGCCACGCTACTCATACGGTTCGATCCAGGAACAATTCCTCTCAACACCTTGACAATCTTTCTCACATTGTGGCGCTTTTTATCATCACGGCCACTCATAGAAGATTTCTTGAAGAATGACCTGCTCTTACTTGATGATGTGGAACAAGAATCTGTAGAGAAGTTGCATCCATTTGTTCGAGCAGTGCTCACTACATCATCGTCATAGTGATAATCTTCACTTCCCGCAAATTCGGTACTCAAAAGGGCATCAATATCAGCTGAATCTTCTTTAAAAGAAGATAAAACTTCTATGCTATCATTTGCAATTTGCTCATTCTGAAACATAGGTGCATGAATATCCAAACCAGTACAGAGCAATTTTGAGCTTATTTCTGGGTGGAACATCACATGGCTTTGGTTATTAGATTGGTCGAAGATTATGAAGTTTCTAGGGCAGGAATTGGAGGGTTGGATATCAACATTGTGGAACGGGTGCCCGTTAAAGAAAGGTGCCACATGAGGATGTTGTGTGTAATAGCCCTCTTGATCAGCAAGAGGGATCATTGGCTTTTGGAAAAAGTATGGCTGGTTGCTTTGCATGAGTGATGACTTACAAGCAAATTCAGGAGCTTAATGGGATTACAGAGATATTGAGTTTACAAAAGAATATTCGGTTCAAACGGAAAAGAAATTGGAGAAGATCAGGAGAACAAATTTGCAGCAAGCGGTTTAAGTGGTATCCATCTTGGAAATTGGGTTCAGTAAAAGGTCTCTTTGTTTAGCGCTGTTATGAACTCAGTTTATTTCGTAAACAAACCAGAAGACTACGTAACAGGTTTAAGCAACTGACGGAAATATTCGGCCTGTAAAGAAAAGATGAAATGTGGATTACTAAATCAAATTATGTAATTACAAGGTATCGCAGGCACGAACTGTTGAGGAAACAGACTCTAGAAACTTCAATATTTTATCAAATTTTGATATGTTAAACAGTGTGTTAGCCTAAGAACATACAGTACAAGTTGGTATATTAAACCTGTTATTTTGTTAGTAGAATCATGCAAATGATTTAATGAGCCAGCCGCCTGCCAGGTATACAATCATACCACTGGCACACAAAGTATAAAAAGTAATTAAAAAAAAATAAAATTATAAATATTAGATTTGTGTTGGACTAAGAACATACTGCAATGCTTAATTGGATTTTAGTTTAAAATGTGTGGAAAATACAAATATAGAAAATCTTCAACAGTATGATTTTAGAGTGGAAATCCAATGTAAAATAAGGCAGCACGTTTGAAATAAGCACCTTAGAAATAGAGACACTCAGAACCAAAAAAGGAATACTAACTACACAACAAATATCAAAACACAAATACTCACCTGGCAAACTTTCATCAATTGGTAAAAAGCAATGCTTCCAATGCTCATGTTAATTTCTTCAAGTTCTTTCACGTTCTGATTTTTCTTTCGTGTAGCTGCAATGTGCATCCTCACTCTCTCAACCAAAATTAAGTATAAGACGAAAAGTCTACTGAACTGAAAGCTTAAACGTAATTCACCTGAAACCAATTCAACATTTATAACTCAGTTAAACGGAAAGATTCACAGTTCAAAAACTACAGGACTGAAATTACAATCAACATGGACGGTGTTTCTAGTTTAAAAAATCATATTCATTCCAAGGCAATAACATTTCATACCAAGTGTGCTTGGCATCTTACTAGGTCCTTCAGTTTACAGCTAAAAATGCAAAATGTTGAGATAAGAGTAACCGGCTCGTTTTCATCCAATTCAAAAATCAAAATCAGAGTATACATTAAAGCAGAAAGATATAAATTGATGATCAGCTTTTTGACAATTAGTCACAAACCCCAACATATGTTTGACCACAAACATATTAAGCCTCGTCTTAAATACATAGTTTTATGCATATTAAACCGTGTTTAAGTTAATACAGTCATTGGTGTGTTGGTGGAGAACATTATATTACAGTTCAAACAAAATCCAAAGCACACAATTCGAGTTTACATAGATATGCATAAGCCAGCCTTGAAATACACAATTTTATGTATATTAAACAACCTTGTTGAGGTACATACATTCATTGGTGTGTTGGTGTAGAACATTATATTACAGTTCGAACAAAATCCAAGCACACAATTCAAATTTGAATAGATATGCTTAAGCTAGCATTCGCGTTCAACTCTAACACTAGAAAGTGAAAATAACTACCAACTAGTTCAAATTCTAAAAAATAGTCCCAAGGGCAGAAGGCAACTCACCAATAGAAACAAATTTTATAGAATAAATCGATAGAACACAACCAAACGCACACACTTCCCCCAAAAGTTAGCAAATTCCCACGGCATATTGTTTCACTTCTTCAATCCAGTTCAATAAGATTTTGAAACCCCCTACCTTACCTGTTATCAAAACAGAAAATGAAAACAGTCAATGTAGTCCTCAAGTAGCATATGTAGATCAATACAGACAGATTTCAGAAAAGAAGAAAAACTTTCGCCATAATTAGGACATGGAGCATTTAGAACACAGCGTTACATTCATAAAGCCTTGGACAAAAACACAACAAGCTACAAGCAAGTAACACAGTGCAGCATTATTACTAAATTTCTAGTTTTCTACAGGGCAGAAACAATAAATCTGCAACATACAATCCTCAGTCTAGGCCAATCTATCAAACATAAAACTAAAAACCGGAACGTCTTGTAAGTCATAATCATCTAAACTAAGAGAATCATCAATTGCATAACCACAAACAGAACTAGAATGACCAATCAATGTAGGCCACAAAGTATCAGTACATAAATCAATATACTTCACATCTATGAAGAAACCTTTCGCCATGGTTACAACATACTACTGGAACTCAGCATTACATTCATAAAACCGAAGACGAAAATGTCACGTAATTAGTAATCATCTAATTTAACCTAAGAGCATCAGCAATTGCATAACCACAATTCCACAAACAGAAAACTAAAATGATCAATGCAGGCCTCAAATCAACATCACATATCTGAATAAACCTTTCGCCATGGTTACAACATTACATTCATAAAACCTCAATAGAAGCAATCAAGCAAAAACACGAACTACCAATACATTTCGAATGCACAAATCCTCTGAAACTACAAAACGCAGAGTACTTTTTCGCCTACAGTGATGCATTTCCAATCGCAACATCACAAACACTCACAGAGCTTAAATCAGCCAAAATTCACTACAAAAGCTACGAAAATCAGATCCACAATACATTCACCTCAACAAACACCAATTCAATCAAAAATCAATCAGAGACTAAGACGATGATTCATAAACAGAGACTTTACCTATTATAAAAAGATCAACGAATCAATATGAATCAATGAAGCAGATGAAATGAAATGAAAACACAGAGAGATGAATGATAATTGAAGGAGAAGGTGAAAAGTGTGATGAGAAAGGAAAAGTGAGAGTGGAGAGGTAATTTTTCTAGTAGAAGGTGGAGTCAAAGTAGGGTAATGGTGACCGTTGGATGAAGGATATTCCGTGCGAAGCGGATGAGATGAGGAGCGTTAGATGAGAGAGCACGCGTGATGGGAAAAAAGGTGAGTGTTGGTTTGACAAAATGCGTATCTACCATGGGAATTCGTAAAAAAATATGACTGAGTGCTTTGTTTGGTGTGATCTTTTGACATTTTTATTTTTAAACTTCTTTTGCGTGCTTTTTACCACGCCCGTTTCATTTTGTTTGCACGTCCGACTTGCCTACTGCATCTAGCCCATCTAGGTCGTATGGTAGGTCATATCTTGAGTTTATATGGATATGGGTAAGTCGAATCAAATTACAAATTTCTTTACCTGACTCAGTAAAAATTTAATAGATTGTGTTATTTGATCGGTATAATATGATGATTGGTGTGATTTTTAAATGTGTGTTTGAGTTGCATTTTAGACACCATCAAATGTATTTAAAAACTGATTGTCCATGTGTATTTCTAAACCGAACATGTTGGCATGTTTTGAGACGCAACACACTCAAACACAACAGGTCAACTCCTATTAAAATACATTCTACTACTATCAATCATCATTATGTTTTATTGTACAACCATTAAATTATTCAACAAACACTCAAACTAATAAGTACCTTATTGGTATTCCCAAGTTTAAAACTAAGAAGTAACACGTCCATTCGACTTGAAATACGACATTAACATGGTAAGAGTGTCTCAGTAGTTACGGGCAGGATAGTGGCATAGTCCATAGTTGATAGTTGATAGTTCATAGTTGATAGTCCATTGTGAAAATATGACCAAATATTAAAGTGAGATATGTTTTATTTTTGTAAAATAAATAATAGCTACATCAAAGAGACGAGAACAATTATTCTATGACCCATGTAACCACGAAATAAAAAATTTCTCATCAGACTTCACACGACCGTTTTCGCTTGTTTCTTTCAACAAAATGTTGTTCAATATACAATAGTACATATATAAACTACGTCAGCACCCAAAACAATGTTATCCTTGAAATTCTCCACCGTCAAATGACGCACTTAATTTGCAAGTTGTGGTTAACAATAATATATACTTCACCCAAAAAGTGTGCTCTAACATGCGTACGGCCGCACGGGCTAGTTTGAATAATTTTATACTAAGTCTCCGAAAATTGCATGCTCGTTCGATCAAGAAAGCAGATAAGTTGGAGACTTTGGAGCTAGCGTTCTAACTTGAGATTTTTAACGGTTTACCTTTCGTTTAACATGTGTATCCATTTAACTAGTTAGGCATACACTGATACACGAAACAAATATACATAGTTGGGCCGGCAACATTTTATCATGCCATGTGTCGGGGCAAGCACAGTGTAACTGAAACTCGAATATTCAGGTTGCTCTGTGTTGGACTTGGACCAGTTCCGGCAGGAGCTGTCTCGGTGGAATTTCTCCCCATTCCGTGTTGCAATAGGCACAATAAGATAAGCCGAGACCGCGTGGCAGATGTGAACGATTTGAGCTTTTAAGGGTAGGAATGTAAAGGAAGAATTAATATTCATAAACAGATTTGAATCTAATTTCTTTTATTTTACAAAATGGACTATAAATTATTTAAAATTAACCCACATTACTTATCTAAATTTCAAAATGAGCTTACATATTATTGCAAAATGATTCATACAAAATTATCCGTTCATTTTCAGTCCCAATATTTTTTAGAAAAGAAATTAAAAACTAATAAAAGAATATTAAAAAGAAAAAAGAAAAAAAAAAAAGCAGCAGCTCGGAGCTGTTAAGCTCCGATCGAAACTGTTTCAAAATCCAATCGGAGTTGTTTCAGCTCCGATTGGAGCTTTAATACACGGATAAATGGTTCTTGTAAAGATTTGAAAGAAATAGAGAAGTGTTGGCATTTCTGTGAGGCGTTAATTTTTTTAACATGCAGTTTAATTTCATGCATGGCAGTATGGTAATGTCAACTTTTGTGTACAAGACAACTTTCTTGTCTTGCCGCTCTAGTTTTTATTTTATGCCAGACTAAAAATTAACTCGGTGCATTACCCCCAGTGGCGGATTTAAGGGGGGGTCAAGCAGGGTCACTTGACCCCCCGAGATCCTAATAAGTATCAAGTAGGTACTGAAAATATTATTGAATATTTGTTTGTCCCAATGGTAACCCAGCTGAATTGAGGTAGCTGGTCATGGGTTCGAGTCCTCCGTCTCCCTTAAATTCATTAGTATTCTTTTCAACTCTTTCATTCTATCTTTTTTTTTATAAAAATCTCTCCTTTTTCTTTTTCGTTCATAATTTTAACTATTATTATGCATATTTTTATTATATATTCCTTAGGACTTCAATACTTTTTCTAAACAACACAAAATATTCTTATATATTCCTTATAATTTACTGAAAATTGTTGTTTGAAAACGCTTTTCATTATCATTAAAAATATTATTTACCTATTATATATTTTTATATAGAATTAAATCTCGACCCCTCTCAAATATGCTCCTGGATTCGCCACTGATTACCCCTATATTGCATTGGATTAGAAACTTGCTTAATCTCCCGACTTAACATTTTGTGCTGTACACATACAGGAAAATACCTATGTTCGAGATCTCGCCGGGTCAATCCGGGTTGACCCGGTTCAACCGCTTCTCGGAAGCCTATGCGGGACGAAACACTGAAAACTCGGAAAAATCTCGGAACCCGGGATTTTTCCGAGTTTATGACCGGTTAACCCGGGTCAACCCGGGTTGACCCGGGTTTTTGATTAAAAAAATAAATTTTAGGAGAAATTGGAAAATACTCAAAATAGGATCAGCTAAAAAGGAAAAATGTGATTGTACTTGTTTGAACCTTGAACTTGTTTGTTTGGATCATTGTTATGTTTGAACCTTGAACTTGTTTGTTTGATTTGAATCATTGTAATGTTTGAAGTTTGAATTTCTTTGCTTGATTTGGATCATTGTAATGTTCTAATGATATGCTACTATGAGTCTATGACTTTATTTTGGTTTCTATGAGTTTATATGATATTTATGTTTGAATTTTCTATGTCATTTGTTGATAAATATGTGTAGTATTTGTTATATATAATTTTACGTATTTTTTTTCTATTCCGAGACAACTCCGAGACAAATGTCCGAGATGACCCGGGTTGACCCTTCTCAGGAGGTCGTCCGAGATGGCCTCCGAGACGAGATCTCAAACATAGGAAAATACATAGGTTCTGTAAATAAAAATAATGGACTCATTTGAGCCTAGGGAAAAGTTAAAGGGTTGAGAAGGTAATTTAACCAACTTCAGAAACGAAAATACAATTGGGGGGTTGAAACGCTGCCGTTTAGATAACCCTAACTTCCACCCCAGATCGAATTGGGGGTTTCATAATTAGGCCTCAATCCAGAGAAAAGGAAGAATGTAATTAAGGCAGTGGGAACAAGATGAAGAAACTGAAGCTTTTTCTCCACGGTTACACAGAAAATTCACTTGGCTTTATGTCATGCTCTTCCCATATTGGAGTGGACTATATATCAGTGGCAAATCAAAACTCAAGCAAAAATTTGATTGTGAAGCCAATTAGACTACAATTCGGAAGCTTATCAACACAATGACCCTGGATAGCTTTGTTGCTGCTAGTATAACCTCCGGCCAGGTATTTTTAACATGCAAGCGTGTGTCACTCTGATCTTGCTAAGAAAAAGCTGCTTGAAGTCGATAAATTCTTAAATGGTACTGACCCTGTGGTGTTACTGTTCTGTGAACGTATGTATCTTACAGCTCATATAGTTGAAATTTATATTTGGACTATGTGCTTACAAATTTTGTTGGTTCGGAACTGGATTTGATGGAACCTTCAATCACACCCAACCATCCAGAATCTGAGACTACTGGTACCCAGTCTTTAACTTCTGTAATACCTATTATACAATGCAGTTAGATTTTGCTGTTGCCATCCGAATTAGAACGCATCATGGACTGGGATCATATTAGTGCATTTAACCTGTAGATTTTGCTTCCAACTAGAGGAATTATCCCCATATTTGAATGATTGTTTTGAATACCTTTAAGTCAATTCCTTTCTTTGATCCTTTTTGGTTATTAGGGAACAAGCACGAGGATTTGTCCACATGCGGTGGTCTTCACTCGATTGGGATCAGATGTCACTCGCACAACAGGCAGGTCTGATGCATTCAAGAACATCTCTGGTAAGACTCAAGAAGGAATAAGAGAAAAAGTAGTAGATACTTTTATCAGCAAGGCTGTGGTATGTTGTTATCTGCTGGTATTTTGCAGTACTGCCTGAATTGTACTTGTGGCTTCGGAAAATAATATTCTGTTATGCATCTGCAGCCTGCAGTTACTAGAATTATCTGAACTCCGCGGATAAAGAAATTCAACTACATACTAATACATATTGTTTTCACAGATGTTGATGAACAACAACATAACTGTAGACAAGTCTGTTTACAAGACAACAATAGCACTCTTATTCATGACAAACAGAATATTATAATACAAAGAGTTACAACAGTTATAATGTCTTGACACAATGTTTAATACATGATGCAGTATATTTAATAACCTATTCACTATACTAGCTCTCTATTCCGATAAGCACATGGCCGTTGGATGAACCTGGGACTGATATGTCATCGGTTGCTGAAACCGAGGTGTCTGGATTTCCAGCATCCTGCCGCCCCAGAACGGCTCGCCATGCATCAACATATCCTGCTTCCTTAGGATCCAGCTCGACTGGCCACTCTCGCTGCTCAAGCAATTCAAGAATTTCGCTCGCTTCGTGAATTAAACCAGCTGCATGTCGGACAGTGGACTCCTTCTTTGCGATGATAGTACTGTCACATTGCATAATCATGGCGCGTGGTAAATTTGTAAGACAAGCCGCCAGTATGTCTGCAATGATTACAGACAATCGCTCTAACATCTGCTCATCAGTTTGATCCTGTGTTAACAATAGAGTTTCACATATCCTGTACATTGAGTTAGAAGCAATAATCCCAGGTGGCCAATCAAGAGGATTTCCTGCAGAAGAATATGCCGTACTACACTTGAAATATGTAACTTTTGCAATAGCCCAGTTGGAGAACTCGCGTAGAGTCTGCTTGAATGTACAGTCTCTCGTATTTGGTGCATGACCAAAATCTGCAATACCCTTGCCTTGCCATTTGTGATGCAGTTCCAAGTCATCCCAAACGATGTCAGCTGCTTTACTGATAGCCCACAGTTCTGCATTTGTATCTAACATATTCTCTACGACCTTCACAAGATCAATAGCATCCCTCAACGCACGCAGTGGCAATGTCGAGCTTCGAACATGAGAAACTGCTTGCACCATACAAGCCAAGGTAACCAATGGAAGAGACCAGCAATTAGGGGGTTCTTGATGATGATGTAAGCTTCTGACCTTGTTACTGTCAAAGTCTCTCACACCATTGAAATTTTCAGACATCTTCAGAAGATCGGCAACTTCTCTGTGTTTGTGTGTGAGGCTTGAACTTCTTTTGATTCTATTATCAAACACCTTGCATATATTTGCAACTGTGTCTTTGGGCAACTCGAGCTCACCTTCAAGTAGCAATACATATTGACTGAAATCTAAACCCGCACCTTCTGTTGCTTGGAACTCTCTACGATGATCACTTGAATGCCTGAAAGGATACGTTACCAGCTTTACAATATGATGTATGATAATCAAAATCACAGCTTGCAAACGCACGCTTACCATGAGAACAAGCTTGCTGGTTAGAACAGTAAGAGTCTGAATCTTGATGCAGAGATATAGAACTGTTCTTTGCGAGACATGAAGAACTATTTTCCACCCGTGGGAATGTATTTGTGAAGGTATTCGACTTTCTCTCCAGTCCTCCAATCTCCGCGTCCAGTAGTTTTCCATCTTTAGTTCATCTCTGAGACTTCTACGGCTTGGCAGTGACCTCCTGATTTTGGCAGCAATATACCATCTTGATATAGGATAAATAATACCGATGAAAGTCCCTATGATCTGGGCGGACATGATATAATAGATGGACCAGTTATAACTTGAAGAAATATCGAAGATCTGACCCCTTAAAAGATCCATTCTATTAATAGTTTCAGGCAGAATCAAAGCCATCAACAAACACACAAGACTCGGGATAACACAAATGGCAGACCGCGCAATCACAAACTGCATGCTGCCTGTTTCTGACATCACCCAGTATTTCTTCAACACTATTTTCAGTTCATCAAGAGAAAATCTTTTATCCTCCACTCTTCCATTTGTAATCATTTTATGCATTGCTTGGAACTTTAAATCGATTTCTTTCTTGATTGGATCGACGACAACACCCAAAGAACAAAAGGGAATAAGCAAAATAAGCAGGAAGCCTGTGACCACAACTTGTTCACTCCATAGTTCATAGCCATCACTATAAATTTTGTCTACTTGGTTCTTATGTAGAAAAATATTTACTGCAACTGTGACGACTAGAACGACTAAAGCAGTTAAATTGGAGATGATACCACTGTCATCCATAGCACCACAGATGTCATGAAATTACCCATAGAAACTGACATAAATACAAGACTAGTCACGCTAGCAAACGCATCGCTATATCCCAACTTAGTGTTACTGAAATCCACCGTGAGCTTCATTACCACTGCTAACAGAGACAAGGAAAGAGCGTTCAGAGAAAAAACTTACAAGGCAACCAGCATCTTGTATATCATATCCCATGCACGAGATCACCAGACATTGCAAGAGTGCAGAAAACAGAAGCCGTGGCAATATACATCCCTATCCATGGCATTGGTTCTTCAAGCGTTTTTTGGTTATCGATTTGGTTTTCTGTCAAGTCAAACAAAGCCCTTCCTGTTGTACCGCACTCATATTATCCCAGCATCGAGATAAACTCATGGTTTAAGAAAAGAGTTGATATTCTAGCTGTGCTATTGCTTTGGTAGAATTTGTTTGAACAAAATGAAATACAAATATAAGAGACTCTTGACGCGCAAGGAAATAATCAATATTAATTATATTCGTAACTCCTGTTGTTGAGATGAAGCTTGCAAGGAGGACATTTTAAAACTAGCTAGTGTATAGAGATTAGAGAATGATAGTTACCAGACACAATGTGAGATGCATGTACATAAAAATTAAATCCTATAGAGTTACAGCTTTTGTCAGAATATGAAACGTTTGGAAAAGATTGCAAGAAGAGAGAATGAAGATGAATAATCATCTTATTGAATATGAAAATGTATTGATACAAAAGTTGTATATAAATGAATTACAGACTGCTGCTATATATACTAAGCTAAAGAGTTCTAGAGTCCTAATACCATTAATCTAAACTGATTGTACAGATATATACAAAGCTGAGGATATAGCATATTCCTTCTAGATGTGGAGTTTTCTGATGAGATCTGGACTCTCTCAATATGACGGTGTTGACCAAGGAGTTAACCTGCTCTGGTTCAACTCCTATGTTAACTCCCGTGTTGTCTGGCTCAACTCCTATGTTAACTCCCGAGTTGTCCGGCTCAACTCCTATGTTAACTCTTCTTCTTTGATTCAAGCTTCTTTTCTTCTCTTGACATTCCCCCGCAAGATGAACATAGATGAAATCAATGTTCATCTTGGACATAAATGATTTCCATGAATTGACTCAGAACATTGACAGAATAACATATGTCTGGCCTAGTGAACATTACATAAATTAGCTTTCCAACTATCGTTCTGTAGATAGTCGAATTCTGAAGTGGTTTTCCTGCTTCTTTGCTTAATTTTTATTTTTGTTCCATTGGAACTACTAGGGGCTTACATCCTAATAAACCACATTCTGAATGATTTCAAGACAGTACTTTCTCTGCCCTATGAAAATGCCTTTAGAGGATAAGATTTCAACACTTTATTTACTAGACATTCCCCAGTAATGGTGTAGCCTGGAGGAAGCTGCATATACAAGTCTTCACCCAGATCACCATGAGGAAAGCATTGTGCACGTCTAATTGAGTCCAATAGTCGAATCCAATTATGTACAATCTATATTCTAATACTTCCCCTCAAGAGGAACATAGATAAAATGATTTTCTATGTTCATCTTGAACATAAAATGATTTTTAGAACATTCTAGGTTCGGACACTTACAATATTGTAATGTAAGGTCATTCGTCATTCTGACTTTAATTCTTCAAGATCTCTTCTTGAAGCTTGAAATTGATGATGGAATCCTTTGGATAAATTTAAAAGCTCAAGGTGAATATTTATTCATTCCTCAAGTCCTTGAAGGTAGGCAAATAAATAGTGTACACAAACTTTCAATTTCAATGAAAGCATTACTTACACTTTAACCTAAATCTCATGGATTTCAACCATAATTATAATTCTCTCATCATTGAGGAGATCAATCGAATCATCTTGATATTATGCCTATTTAGAAGTCATAAGACTAACGACATAGATTTCAAGACAATATTTATCAAGCAAAACATGATTCAAAACATGTATTTTGTAAACTAAACTTTTCAAGTGGTCATCATGGCTTAACTAGTTGCTTAATATAAGACACTAATCAATTACCATATTCCACAAAAAGAAACCATAACAGTAGCCCTTCTGCACAAATCAAGTTTGCAATCATGAATTGAACAGTGCATTTCACAAAGGCCACTATTATGTTATAAAAAATATAACTTTCAACCATAAACAAAGTATTGATTCCATTTGCATTCATGAAAATGGTGAATTAGATTGAGTGACTATATATACGTTTGTAAATATATTGCACCCATCTGTCAGTATCTAGATGAATCAATCAATCAGTGAGTTATTTGATAGATAAATCAAGAAACTCAGAGTAAGATAAAGTGCCTTTGTGAGATGACTCCTTGTCAACCCCTTTTCGGCAAGCAATAAGCTTTGCTCCGAGAATGAATTGATAATCTTGGTCGTCTTCACCATTGTGCCGTTGCTTCAATTGATTGATTCTTCTTCTTCGCCCAAATCTATAATGAAGAAAGATTAGCCTGTGAATTGGGATTGAATTGAAATTCGAGTCTAGAGGGAGAAAATGAGAAGATTCAGATCGATGATGATGATTCCTATTAGTTTTCTGATTGATGATGATGATTCCGATCAGCTTCAGATCGATGATGATGATGATTCCGATCAACTTCAGATCGATGATGATGATGATTCCGATCAGTGATCATGAGTGATTAATAAGGGTGAATTAATCAGATCTGGCGAATGGATCTGTAAATTTCAATTGAATGATTTAGGTTGAGTTTGTCGGTTGTGGACCAGAGATCGGACCCGTCGAATTCGAAGTGATCGGTGTAAGAGGACGGGGTGGTGAGCTAGGCCGGTGAGGTAGCGGTGGCAGGAATTGAAGAAGGTGAATGATGATGATGGCTCAATTTCAGGAGAGAGAGAGATTGAAGAAGGCGAATAATATGAATTTTTTTTTTTATTTGTTGAATTTGATTTGATGATGATTTTAATAATTTTTTTTTTCTTTTCTGCTCGAAGTATAGCAGCAAAATAATTGATTGTTCAATGACAATGAACTGAAATCTCTTCTTCTCATCCAAACGTATTTTGATTAGCAAGGATCAATAATCCTGCTCTGATACCATGTCAGAATATGAAACGTTTGGAAAAGATTGCAAGAAGAGAGAATGAAGATGAATAATCATCTTATTGAATATGAAGATGTATTGATACAAAAGTTGTATATAAATGAATTACAGACTGCTGCTATATATACTAAGCTAAAGAGTTCTAGAGTCCTAATACCATTAATCTAAACTGATTGTACAGATATATACAAAGCTGTAGGATTATCTTTAATTAAGATAACTCAAACATATTTCCAGGATATAGCATATTCCTTCTAGATGTGGAGTTTCCTGATGAGATCTGGACTCTCTCAATATGACGGTGTTGACCAAGGAGTTAACCTGCTCTGGTTCAACTCCTATGTTAACTCCCGTGTTGTCTGGCTCAACTACTATGTTAACTCCCGAGTTGTCCGGCTCAACTCCTATGTTAACTCTTCTTCTTTGATTCAAGCTTCTTTTCTTCTCTTGACAGCTTTCTCAATTATATAAAAATGTGGAAGGAATTAACATATGTAATATAGTATAAGTTTTTTGTCTTCGTCAATGCAATACCTTTGAGATTTTTATGGTTGGTGACAATGTCTGCTTACTGGCTTACTTAAACTTGTTCATATATAATGCATACAGGCAGGTTGATTAGTGAGAGTTTGTGACACATGAAGCAGCCCCAGAATTTTCATGTACCAACTACCAATTTGTCCATATATTTTAACACAGGTACGGACACTTGAGAAAAGATTAGACTGGGCTAAACCGGAAGACATGCATTGACGAAGACCAAAAGGATTAGACTGGGCTAAACGGCCTCCACTTTTGTACTGCTGCAATGATAGCGAAAAACTCCTCATACACAGAAAGTCCCATATACTTCTGCTGCTGAAAGCTTTACTGATGTAGGCTAATGGATGCTCGTCTTACAGTACTACTAATGCTCCCATGCCTTCATAGCATGTGTATGTTTCAGTAATGAATTCTTTATCAATATCTGGTAAGCTCAACACAGGAGGAGAACACATAGCAGCTCTCAAATTATTGAATGCATTCAGATTAATTCATGGCCATGTGATTTATATTTTATTTTATTTTTTCCTGTTTTCATGTAACTCGTTTGAACAAAATGAAACACAAAATAAAAGAGACTTTTGTACAAGGGAATATTTTAGCTGCCATTCCTTCTTGGAGGCGCAGGCGTAACTCCTGCTAGTTGATGTGAATTTGTGCAAGAAAATGATTTTAAAACTAGCCAGTGTGTACGTATAAGGCAAGTGTACAAAAAGAAAGATGAGCTAGCTAGTGGCTTCAATATACTCATATAATTTGAAAGATGAGCTAGTTCTCATATACAAATACAAATACAAGTAATTCTCTGGTCTTGGTCAATTTCAGCTTGTAAATGGTGGTGACCTAATGGCTACTGGAGAAATTGTGTTTACCATGTCCACTGCTCACAGTTGGTACAGAACAACACAATTAGTGCACGTGCTAATTAACCACCAAGCATGATTGAAAAGCTACAAAAGGTAAACGTGTATATATGACCCCGAGCTGGAATGGAAGTTGAAGGATAAGAACAGCGAATAAGTAGCAGACTCACTCAAGTCGGCACAACAATTTGAAGTTGATACGAACTCACAGTGGTGGAACCAGATGGCATTGTGGGGAGTTTGTCCCCCTAAAATTTCAAAAATAATATTTTTATAGGAATACCTAATTTTCATTTTTCTTATTTAGCCCCTTTAAACATATTAAATTTGGCTCCCCGAACTTCTAGGTCCGAACCGGAACAGAGATCACGTCATCTCCAATGATGACCAAAGCCCCCTCCAAGTAGTATCTAATGATCTAACCTTCTTCATTTTTTCTCCTTATATAAACATTGACCTTATAAAATATAATTTGCGAATGAAGAATAAATACTTCGCGAATTAAGAGCACATAGTTCACGATTTTAATTCTCTGAATAGAGTCTTCTTCTCCAAAATCCCCAATTATTCATACCCAGTAAAACCTTGACCTTTCTATGGAAATTTAGATTCCTAATTGGCTAATTCTACTCGAAACAATCCTCAACCACGCTGAAACTCTACACAGATCTTACGGTTTTTCTAATCGCTGCTATTGCAAGCTCAGCCGACCTTCCAGCACTAGGTACGCACTTCATGGCCTGTTTATGTTATACTGATTGATTACTTTTCGATCTGAGTTTCAATTCATTCGTTGTTTCCATTGATGATAAGTTTCTCAATCTGATTAGCTAGCTGAAGCAATTTTGTGTGGTTTGAAACATTTAGAAAAGTCGAAAAATGTAGTAACTGGTTGAATATAATTTGGTAATTGATTATATTGACTGTTAGTTGGTTGTTTATGTTGATAAGTACTTCAATTGCATTTTTGTAGGGAGTATTTTTCTTGAGAGAAGTCATTACTGGAATACCCAAACTTCAAGTTGAATGTCTTGATGCACCTTTCTGTTACTTTAGGCAGAGGCGGAGGAGTTTACTCAAATAGTACTTGTTTAATCTGTTAGGCTTTATTAAACTGAACTACTAGGAAAATTAGTATTGGCCGCTGACATTTGTTATGAAACAGGGATTTCGTTCTCAGTTCTGTTTCTGTGTTATATATGCATACATTCCGTGTTAATTTCTTGTTGTCTGCTAGCATTGGCCGGTTGCGTTTTATTTTGCCCGAGAGAAGTCATTAGTAGAATACGTAAACTTTAAGTTGAATGTCTTGATGCTATAAGCCAAATGCACCTTTCTGTTACTTTAGGCATAGGCGAACGTATTGTATTTCTTTAATCTGTTAGGCTTTATTGAACTGAACTAGGCAAATTAGTGTTTGGATGCTGACATTTGATACAAAATAGGGATTTAGTTCTCAGTTCTGTTTCTGTGTTATATGTACATGTACATTTGGCTTAATCTGTTAGAATTTATTGAACAAGACTAGGTACCGATTAGCTCTGAAGAAGAAGAAGAAGAAGAAGAAGAATAACATCCGGAAATAGAATGGAGATGCTTACTCCGTTCGTGAAGGAAGCGTTCCAGGTTGTTATGTACATGGCGAAGTTTTCCTGTTGCGTTCATGTCACCCAAAACCATCTCTGCTACTTTGCTTATGTAAGCATTTTTTCCACTTGTACTGTGCATTCTACTTGATCTGGACGTGTGTTTATGTGACTTGGTAATGTTTTGTTGCAGCTAACTGGTCCCAGTATGCTTCCAACATTCAGTAACGGTGATGTGGTGCTTGTGGAAAGGATATCAAGCCGTTTGGGGGAAATCGGGTCGGAGGATTTGGTTCAGTTGCGGACCCCTGATTATCCAAGAAAAATTGTGACTAAGAGGGTGACGGCTGTTGAAGGCGATGTAGTGTCCTATTCTTTGAGCTCTGATGAACCGAAGACTGTTATTGTAATTATTCCCTACCCCTTCCTTTTTACTTCCTTTTATGATGACAATGATTAGAATACTTGGATTTGGATATTCATTTTATTCATGTGATTTCTGGAGAACTGTTATTGAATAAAGTGATTTTTCTTGAATACTCATAGGTACCAAAGGGACATGTCTGGGTAGAAGGTGATAACGCTGAAGTCAGTAATGATTCGAGAAAGTTTGGCCCAGTTCCTTACGGACTTCTACAAGGCCTAATTTTCCGTAAGGTGATCTGTTTATTGCAAATCAGTTTTCTACATGTAAAACTTCATGTAACTCGATGTGTAACTGTCTGAATGTACTGATCTCCGGTTGCCTCTTTCTACAGGTCTGGCCATCTAAAGATTCCGGCTTTGCTAACAATAATCTCCTGTAGTTGATCATGTAAGTTTTAAATGACAACTGGCCTGTGAGTACTCTCTGTAACGTAGAATAATTTACCCAATTCAATTTGTTTGCTTGGCTATTGGCAAATTAATTGCACGTGCTTTACCGTAAGTTAGCCATTGCCACTGATTTCCAGGACAAGTTATTATACTGAGAGTTTACACTTCACAAACTAATTACATTATACGAAGTATTTGCCATAGGAATAAACAGTAACCATATATGTGATCTACTTGTATACTTATTAATCACTGGCTATGCATTTATGCAGGATCCATATTTACTACTCACAGGTCCTACCCTTCCTCCTCTGGCTCTTCCGCATCATCTGATGGTACAAGGAACCCTGAAATTGAAGAGCACTACTCAATCTGAGGACAAATATCTGAGTGTATCCATTTGCTGTGAGGATGGCAAAGTGAACGACATGCAACAGGTGAAAACTTTGAAGATAAGGAGACGGGCGAACCGTTTGTGTGCACAGAAAGCCCTACTTTGTGGAGCTGCTTTGTCATCTTCAGCCTTGTGGCCACTATCTCCGTGCAGGTAATAACAACTGATTTGCCGCTGCCATACTGCTGTTTTACTGCCTGTACTGACAGCACACGGGGCATGGAGGTTGTTCTACTTGACACCAGAGATGGGATGTATTTGTCCATTTTGATTACAGGACAAACATAAACTTTTGTTTTGCATGTCTTCAATTGAAAATCTTACTTTTTGTATGTGGTACTTGCTGATTTTTGTTAACTGTAAATTTACAGTAGCATTTTGGTACATACTTTTTGTTTATAAGCATGTAAAAATTTGAGGTTACAGATACTGCAAGAACATAGGTTACATGAATCCGACAGTTTTATAGGCGAAAAATAAGTCATGAACTCATTGAATGTAGTTTCTCTCACTTTAAACTGCAAAACCACGGCAGGTAGCTACAACTAGAACAATCAATAATATTAAGTCATGACTCCGACAGTTTTATAGGCGAAAAATAAGTCATGAACTCATTGAATGTAGTTTTCTCTCACTTTAAGCTGCAAAACCAAGGCAGGTAGCTACAACTAGAACAATCAATAATATTAAGCCATGACTCCGACAGTTTTATAGGTGAAAAATAAGTCATGAACTCATTGAATGTAGTTTTCTCTCACTTTAAGCTGCAAAACCAAGGCAGGTAGCTACAACTAGAACAATCAATAATATTAAGCAATGACTCCGACAGCTTTATAGGCGAAAAATAAGTCATGAACTCATTGAATGTAGTTTTCTCTCACTTTAAGCTGCAAAACCAAGGCAGGTAGCTACAACTAGAACAATCAATAATATTAAGCCATGACTCCGACAGCTTTATAGGCGAAAAATAAGTCATGAACTCATTGAATGTAGTTTTCTCTCACTTTAAGCTGCAAAACCAAGGCAGGTAGCTACAACTAGAACAATCAATAATAACAAGCCCTGTGGATGATCCACCAACACGATGAATCCATTTATAGAGGATCAAACCTGGTATATCCACGCTCTTAACTAACCAGAAACAGCAATTGCTGTTACCAGATCAAGGAGCAGAAGTGGCAGGTAAGAAAAGAGGTCGATTGGCTTACCCTCAAGCTCATCTTCAGGTATTGTAATCGACCTCTGTGATCAATATATGGAGGAGAAAGTGTTGCAAGAACTGCTAGCCCTATGGCCAAAAACCTCTTGTCGTGGGAAGACAATCTGCTTCTCCAGCTCTGCATGAGGACTCAATGTGTCCACAATACTTAGAGGCTGGAATGGATCAACTAAAGAGCAGTACAATTTTTTTCACTTTGTTTCTAATTTATTAATTTTTTTTTTCTGTTAAGCCTATAAAATTTGACATTTATATTTGAAATCTTCCGCTTGCATAAGATTTTGACAGCATGATGATATTCGTTGTAGTTGGTCATGCCTAAACTATACGGTACCAGTTACTGGGAAGGAGCAGTAAGTAGCATATGCATGCTTACCATGGCATTGGTTCAAGTGTTTCTTGATTGGTTAGGTAATCTAATGGACGAATTATCTAAGAATCGAAAAGTCTAAACATAAAGCCCAAATGAAATTTAGAAAACACATGTATGTTGAAGGATAAGAACCCGGAATAAGTAGCAGACTCACTCAAGTCAACTTAACACTTTGAAGTTGATACGGAGTGATAGGGTGGAACCAGAGGGGCATTGTGGGGTGTTTGTCCCCCAGGATTCTGAAAATAATTTTTTCTATAGGAGTATCTTTTTTTTTTCATTTTCCAATGTTGGCCCCCTTTGAACATATATAATTCGGCTCCCCTAGGTCCGAACCAAAACACACATTACGTCATCTCCAATGACCAAAGCCCCATCCAAACATCTCAAATGAAGTACATAGTAACATTCTTCATTTTCCTCCAGTTAAATATATTTGACCTTATAAAAGATAATTCTCAAATTAAGAATAAATAGTTTGCGAACTAAGAGTACATAGTTCACGACGAATCTTCACGCTAGCATCCAGAGCGTGAGTTCTTGTTCTCATTTATTAAGTTAAAATTGACCCCCAAATTGAACTGAATTAGTGAGGGTTTAAATTGGCGGCTGTAAATTCTCAGGCGGCGATTACACGGCGGAGGCGGTGAAAACTACCGAGGCCAGCTAGTTTCCAGAGCGTGAGTTCTTGTTCTCATTTATTAAGTTAAAATTGACCCCCAAATTGAACTGAATTAGTGAGGGTTTAAATTGGCGGCTGTAAATTCTCAGGCGGCGATTACACGGCGGAGGCGGTGAAAACTACCGAGGCCAGCTAGTTTCCGCTCAAACAGTATTAGGTAGGCAATTCATTCTTAGGTCAATTTATGTTTCATAATAATATCTTCTTCGATCCTTTCAATCCATTCGTTGTTGATTAGAAGTTTCGCAGTTTAATTAGCTAGCTAACTGAAGCAATTTGTGTGGTTCTAAACATTTCGAAAATAATAAAAAATATAGAATGCTTTGATGATCTCATGTAGCAACTGGATGATTTGGATTTGGTAATTGATTTTATTGACTGTTAGTTTGTTTGTTTAGTTCAATTATATTGCTGGAGTTTGCTAGCTTAAGAAGCAGCTCTCGTTTTGGTGTAGAATTAGATAGCATCCTAGCCATTTCTAGTTCGGTTGTGTCGTAAACTTTAAGTTGAATATGATGCTATATAAGGCAAATGCACCTTTCTGTTACTTTAGGCAAAGGAGAGAGGAATTTACGCGTAGTACTTGTTATATCTGTTAGGCTTTACTGAACTGAACTAGGCAAATTAGTGTTTTGCTGCTGACATATGATACGGAATATGGATTTCGTTCTCAGTTCTGTTTTTGTGTTCACTTATATGTACATGTACATTCGGCTTAATATGTTAGACTTTATTGAACAAAACTAGGTAGCGATTAGCTCTGAAGAAGAAGAAGAATATCCTCCGGCCAGAAATAGAATGGAGATGCTTACACCGTTCGTGAAGGAAGCGTTCCAGGTTGTTATGTACATAGCGAAGTTCTCCTGTTGCGTTCATGTCACCCAAAACCACCTCTGCTACTTTGCTTATGTAAGAATTTTCCACTTGTACAAAGCATTCTACTTGATCCACACGTTGTGTTTATGTGACTTGGTAATGTTTGTTGTAGCTTACTGGTCCCAGTATGCTTCCAACATTCAGTCACGGTGATGTGGTGCTTGTGGAAAGGATATCAAGCCGTTTGGGGAAAATCGGGTCTGGGGATTTGGTTCAGTTGCGGACCCCTGATTATCCAAGAAAGATTGTAACTAAGAGGGTGACGGCTGTTGAAGGCGATGTAGTATCCTATTCTTTGGGCTCTGATGAACAGAAGACTGTTATTGTAATTATTCCCTAACCCTTGCTTTTTTTCTTTTGTTGAGAATGATTAGATACTTGGATATTCATCTATTCATGTGATTTCTGGAGAAGAATTGCTTGGAAAATTGTTGTGTCTAATGCATTTCATGTTAGGAGTGTAAAAGATACTGAGGTTGAATAAAGTGATTTTTTTTTTCTTGTTATACTTATAGGTGCCAAAGGGACAGAAATTCTTTCGGAAGATCCTCAGAGACAGCGAGGCCGAACGCAGGGGAACTTAATGCAAGCACTCGTCTTACCCTAATTCCTGGGGCGAAGTCTTTGATCCCATCTCCATCTTGGGGCAGGAGGGATGCCTGCCGGTTTGACCATGGATAGAATTATGTCTTCAAATTGGGCAATTTTGTGCCTCGAATGAACTCATCAAAGAGTCTGGGAAAGAAAGCACTTTGTGGGATCTGTCTGTCATTCAAGGCTATTACTAATGGGGCTCTAATTGGAGATCTTGCCTTCGTCGAGGCCTTTACCGATCGAGAAGGAGAGAGTGGTTTTTGGTATCAACATGCAAAGGTTCGAATCCTTTCGATTCTTCAGCAAGAGAGAAAGAGAGGTGACAACGCTGAAGTCAGTAATGATTCAAGAAAGTTTGGCCCAGTTCCTTACCGACTTCTACAAGGCCGAATTTTCCATAAGGTGACCTGTTTATTGCAAACCAGTTTTCTACATGTAAAACTTCATGGGACTCAGATGTGTAATTATCTGAATGTAGTAATGTACTAATCTCTTGTTGTCTCTTTCTACAGGTGTGGCCTTCTAAAGATTCCAGCCTTTCTAGCAATAACCTCCCGAGTTGATCATGTAAGTTAAATGACAACTGGCCTCTGAGTACTTTCTGTAACGTAGAATATTACGTTAAAATCGTTTGTCATAAAGCTTTGTGTTCGTAGGTCAACTAGCTAAGCTACTGTTTTTGTTGAAAGGATTTTAAAACACATGGAGAACAATGCCCTTCCATTTGCTTATCAGTTAGCCGCCTCATGCTGCATTGGATAAACTGCTTGCTGGTTTATCCGGGTAGATTTGAATCACATTAGAATCACGGAGCAGAAAAATAAAAAGAAAACAATGTTCGTTTTGGGTTTATTTCATGCTACACCTCTCTTGTTTCAAAGTTGTATGTTAGGCATGTACCGGAAAAGAGATGTTCAAGATTCAAGAATGATCAAGTTACTGGTTTCTGTATAACAACTCTCAGAAACCATGAAGCAATTATATACATGAATTTCCAAGTGGTAACAAGTAGAACGTATTGAGATTGAATTATTTTAAACATGTTTTGGGCTTAATAAAGTAGATTGAAATCACCTGATCAAGTTTGATTCTTCTTTAACTAGCTACTTCCTTGTGTAAAGCGATTCACCAAAGAGCTGGACATGGGAAATGTTGATAACTTTCCATAACGGTCAACATGAACTTTCTTCAGTTTTCTTCCATTCTTGAGCAAAAACACTGCGAGTGCACAGTGATATTTGTATCCCAATCGAAAAGTTACTTCTTCTAGGGTGTCTTTGATGCAGACTGGCACACACTTCACAACATCATAGTCATACTTGATCGTCGTATACTCATCGTACAGCTGAAAAGAAAAATACCATAGATTCACCAAAACTATACATACTCAATCAAGAAAAAAGAAAGAAAAAAGGGCAAACAAAGAGGAAAGGCAATTTGACATGTAAACATTGTAAAGAAACCATCAACTCACCAAATCTATGTCAAGAAACTTCAGGAATGACGCAACGCTCAGTAACTCGACCAGTCCTTCGGGAGAAAAACCCAGATATTCATCCTTGACAATTAGTCGAGTCAAATTATCAAGACATACGGGGAGCGAGACTCTGAGTACTGCTGGTACTTCAATAGCCTTAAAAGAAAAAAGAAAGATCGATCGTTAACATCATATATCAGTAATACTTCGAAAGTGAGTATGAAACTAGAACAAACCTCTATTAAAGAACTCTTCGTCTTTAACTCCTTCAACATTGACAATTCTTTCAACAATTTTCTAGCATGTGTTCGAATCTTCACAGGATCATGACCGCCAGAATACACCAGCTGTGCGCAAACAACACGTTGTCCAATAAAAATAATACTATCATCTGATCCACCACCATTCTGGTATATAAACTCCACGAGGCTCGTGCTAAGAATCTTTATTGAACAGTCAATTTCAAAACTACTAGTGTAGTCCAGTTTAGTCAGAGAAGGAGCATGGACTTCCACAATCTTTACATTGGAAAATTGGCAACTGCTCAGTACCAATGTTTCAAGAACTGGGACAGATAATACTAACAGATTATCACTACTGGAAGACACATTAACGATACGAACACTGCATAGATTTAGCATTTTCAGTTTTGGAAAAGAGCAAGAGGTGGGAACTTTGAAAGTGCAGGGAATATCCAGTTCCAATGTTCTCAATGACGTGTTATGGTACTGAAAACTGCGTGGTAAGATTATGCCATCACGTTTATAAGATACTTTAAGATTCTCAACGTTTTTCACCAATGCAGCATTAATCCATGCAGTTAAGCGAGCTGGTTCATACCCGTACACACATGACATTGACAGAAAAAACTTTTTTATACTCGGGGATAGAAATTATCCGGTCAACAAAGTTAGCAAATCCCTCCCTGGTGCTTTTCTTTCTGAAGAATTTCTCACTTGTTTGTCCTTGATAGGAAACTCTATCATTGACATCAAAACTGTGGATACAAGTCCATCTATACTACCAATCTCTCGACAAAACACAGGTCCTTACAACATCTTTTGTGGGCATAAGCGACAGAATGTGACATATAACATCATATGGTAAATCACTAATTCTATCTCCACTATTTTTAGATTTTTTCACCCTGCAGTTTGTCATGGTTCTACGTACGGTCTGCGAAATTTATATATCAACATAGCTAATGAATTAGTGATTGTTTGCCACATGTATTAAAAATGAATACTACATGAGTTAAAAAACAAATGGCAAAAAGAGAATATGAAATATGATGAATGCAATGTAAATTGTAATACTCCACTCTTTTTGTTTTAATACGTAGGATAAGTACATCTAAAAGTGTACATATCAAAATCCGTGCGTATTTGAAACTTAGTTTTGGCGGAAATTTATATGTGAACTAGGTCCATAAGACTTTGTGGTAGACCATCATTAACTATCATATGAAACACACTTGATTGCCTGTGTGACACATTCATATCCACAAGGTCTATGAAATTCATCATAGACCAGGCCCACTATAAAAAATTTCCTACTTTTGATGTGGCGACTAGTTCCTCAATACAAATTTCATTAATATACCGAGAGTAAACGAATCGCCCCATCTCTTATTTATATAAATTATAAATCATCAGAGGTACTGCTAAGATAACCATGTATAGACTAGCCATCATGTAATTAATTTTGCGCATATAGAGCACCATATGATATTCTTTAAGCACGTAAATTAAGATCATCATATTTGTTCAACACAACTTCACAGCCGTAACGCACAATACTATAAGAAATTACATTTGTTTTTTGGTACTTCCTCCGGAAACTTAATACGTTTACACTTTATTTTTGTTGACTTTTCGATGTTCGGTTTGACCTCATGTAAATAATAACTCGGTAAGAAAAAAATAATTTAAAAAGTTATATTATAAAAGTATACTTCTTATATTTTTATAGTATAACTTCTAAAATTAATGTTTCCGTAATCAATTATGATTAATTTGAGGTCAAAACGGACATAAAAAAGTCAACAAAAACAAAGTGTAAACCTATTAAGTTTCCGGAGGAAGTAAGAAATAAGAATGTAAAGGAACATTTTATTATGAAGAGGCTTAATTTGAATCAACCAAGTGATAACACTTTTTAATCACATACAATAATCATCATCTTATTTTATGGGGATTGACGCATGCATGGACTTATAACTAGGATCAAAGGATCACGATTCATCATCACAACCAGTAATTGCAAATTGGCAAGTGATATATATATATATATATATATATATATATATATATATATATATATATATATATATAGACACACACATACATGCATGCTCACCATTTTTTTGGTAAAGAATTTTGCTCACCATTAAAGATATATATAAGATAGGCATGGTGATTTATTAGGCAAACTTATAAAAAACTAGTATAAGATACCCCGCGCCTAGGCGACACAATCTCGGTATGCAGCGGCGCCTAGGATATCACAGTATCACCTACTTTTTGCTGCCCAGGCACTTTGCCACCGCCTAGGCTCATTGACTAAAAGTTCAATAACTTGGAACTTGGAACCGCGTAGGCGATTTGAGAAGATTACATATTAGGTTAGGTCGTCATCGCGAAAACTATGTTTTAGCTTATCTTTTCCAGAATACTATATGACTTTATTGAGTTTCATATGAATTTTCTTTAATTTGGTTTTCTAAAAAGAAAAAAAAATTAATTATCAACCAATTGTTTGTTGGAATTTTCATTGGTCAGAAATATTTCTAACATTTTTTTCAATGCTGATATTTTGGTTGGTGAGAAACTTTTCAACTAATTTTATGTTGTTGGAATTTTCGTTGGTAAAACAATCTCTAACGGATTTTGCGTTGGTGTGCAAACTTGTTACAAGTTCCAACAAAATAGTGTTGAGAATTGCAGCAACAAAATACCTACATAATTGTAACAAGAAATCAAATTTGTTGGTGTTTTGTTGGTAATTAGTCACTAATCACGTATGAATTTCTTTTAGTTAAAATTTTGTTGGTGTTATGTTGGAAATTCGTTACAAATTGCAATGAACTGATTTTTTGTTAGAAAGTCACCGTTGGTGAAGGTTATGCTTCTTGTAATATGGACCTTTCCAACTCTGTTATCATGTTGTCTTTAGGCTTCACCTTCTCTTTCTTAGTACTTTTCTTTGACCCTTGGGTTCTCAATCAAATTAATTTGTGTCTTGATCTCAATGTATTCCTTCCACTTTTCAACTGTCTTGTCGAGTTTGACGGTAGCCCGTACACACATCGTGTTTACTGAGAAAGGAGTTGGAGAAATTGAAACACCAAAGTACAGTAAAAGCAAGAGTGAAGTGTGTCTGATTGCGTATTATTTATTACTCCTACTATATATGTATATGCTCACCGTAGAGGATTATTGTTATTAGTACTATTTGATCATTCAGTTGTTGGGATAAAACCGAATTTGAACAAAGGTGATTTCTGTTCCACCGTTTGATGTCCTTAGACTTACGGGTACACCTACGAATGTCATTAATTAATCAATTAGAAATTATTATTTGTTTAATATTCAACATTATTAGGGAATATATTAGAATAATTTATTTATTTGAAGTAAAAGTTTGATGGGTGTTTCAAGATTAGAAACATAATAATTTTTCATTTTCAAGAGTTTGTTTTTTATTATTTCGATCTCTAATTGTCGTTCCGGAGTTGGATAAAAATTTTAGTTCACGAATTTTTTTTTTTAATTCGCACGCCAAAATGAAGAACTTGAGAGTTAAAATGTTAAATTTAGTGTCGTATTTTTATAAGGTAAGGTTAAAATAATTAAATATCAATTTAACTTGAGATTTTTATTTATTACCTCGTATATTGGTGAAAACAATTTGAATATACAGAAGTTCAACGACGAAATTTCAACTATAAAATTTTAAAAACTGATTTGATGAAGAAACATAGGATGATGTTTGAATACTAAACGGTGAATAGAATTACAATATCTAATATGCATTTGATATATTTATGTAATTTATGATAAGATAATTACATAAGTATAAATTTAAAATTTAAATTTTTTATATGCAAACGTTCTAGTGTAGTGTTTGCAAATGCTTATCAAATCAAATGTGTTAATTTTGCTTAAACTTTTAAAAAGATGATTTTAACAAAAAACATGGGGTGTTTAGTATAAACATTAAAATTTGAAATTAAGTCACATCTTAGTGTTTGCTTAAAATTAAAGTAATCACTTAAGTATTAATAAATTTATTTATTTAACATTTTTTTACCTTTCCTATTTATATGGTGATTCAAGCACCAAAATCACCTCACTTGATGTTTTTAGCTTACGGCGGTTAGTCTACTTAATTTTAAAGAACCAACAACGGAAGTATAAAAATCAAACACTAAAAAATTAATTAAAAATGTAAAAAATCAGATAATCTATTTTAATAAGTATTTACAAACACTACATTCCCACTCTTAAATTATTTTTAAATTTGACGAATTTTTCTTATCGTTTTTCTCATGCTCTCTCGGTCTCAAATTTGGTCAATGAGTTCTCATGCTCTCTCAGTCTCAAATTTGGTCAATGAGTAAGGACTTCTACAACAGTCATCCCCTCTCATACCCTCTCTTTTATGTCATCTCATCGTCTCACTTACTCATCTCAAACTACTCCAACAGTCATCCCCTCTCATCCCACCTTTTTTTCATTTATTTTATTAAATAAATACAAAAACAAGTCAATTGAAAAGGTAAAAGTAAGAATATAAAATGGAAAACAAAAATAAAATAAGTTCATTCCGGAATGAAACTCTCATCTCCATTCACACGCCCAGCAGCATGTGAGAGGGGATGAGCTCACGCTGCTAGGTTTGAACTTTGAACCACTTTGTAATACAGATTTGTACTTGGGATATTTTACTGACACACAACAAATGCATCACCTACCCTACAACTACTCCTAATTGTGCAACAACCCATCAGCAGGTTTTAGTGTACAGATTAATAGAAAGCTCGTTTTACAACACTTAATGCAACTTCTATCAACTGCGTGTAAGATTTTAGAGCAATTTTTAGAGGATTTTTTTTTCCTAAATTCAATTCTACACCAAATGGATCGTAATGTTCTAAACTCAAAATATTATTCAATGTAAAGAAAAGAATATCTTACGTCGTGCTTAAATAAGAATTGAAAAGTTACTCTAATTTTTTAATTTAATGACCAAGCAAAAGTATAAACATGGAAAATAGTTCTAAAGGAATAGAAATTGGAACTAAATAAAATAACTAAACTACGTAAAAGAAAACAGAACCAGGGCAGCGCCCGTGCATGGCCCTTCTTGCCGTCGATCTACGGCATGGCTTGGGCCGAAGCCCAGGTCTTCATCAATATGATAAAAAGCACTGCATTCCCAACCATTTATTTTATTTCGTCTTTATTGAGAAAGTCAAATATGTCGAGGCTAGTTCCAGAATATCTACGCACATTTGGGATCACCAGGAGTTACAAGTTTCTGCTATAGGAAGAACAGCTGCTAACAACAGTGCAGAAAGAAACAATATATGAATGATTTAGTAGTAGCGACTATGATATTGATCCTAGTGTTTTGTTGAATGATTGTGCATGCCTGCACAAACAATATTAAAGCAAGCCAAGCCAGTACTAGTCAACACCGCAAGTGTTGACTCACATAAACCATGAAAGGAAATGCGCCATTGAATGAATTCAGCAATCACCATCATGGAATTCCAGTTCCGTTCCAGGTTTAACAAGTGTGCGCAATCGCTCAGCCTCCTCTTTCGCTCTAACCGAGGTCTTCTCTTGCCAACCATATGCCTTAATTGTGATTTTTTCTAATGAAACAAAAGTTTTGATTAGATACATAGCAAATCCCATGTCCAGATCACACCCCACAAATCCTCTAATCTCCAGAGTTTTCAACTGCCGATGAGGAAACACTTCTCTCACCCGTTCGTTCATCTCCAGATCATCGGTTATATAAAGCTGCAACAGATGAGATAAAATGTCAAATACAAGTACAGAACCGAACCACATATTAAAACCAAAAAATCACCTTGACTTCTTTGTGCAAGACAGGACAAGCCTGTATGAGGGAACTAAGAACAAATAGATGATCAGCTGTTTTTGGCGAAATACAAACATACAGCATCTTCAGTTTTGGCCCACTGGAAACACTCTCCGAGTACGCTGCAAAATAAGACAACGATGCTTGACAATCAATACTTCATTATCAGATGGGATATATCGGTATAGTTATTAGGCAAAGGAGAAGGTTAAGGTACTAACCCGACGATATCTTGATGTACACAGACTAAGCGCTTCAAGTTGAGGGATATAACTTGAAAAATGTGAACAGCCCCCCAACAAATCAGTGCCCTCGTAACCACCGATGTAAAGTTCAGCCAGCTTAGGGGTGCTTTTTAAAGGTGGACTTGACAATTCATTTCCATGGTAATGAAAGGATATAAGATTTGGTGCAGAAATCTCCAAATATTCCACCATGTCGCGATTTGAGATCTTTAAATAGGAGGATCAACAACTCTCAAATCTACAAGGGTGAATGAATTACTAACTGATAAAACTTCAAGATTTTGAGAATCGGATAAGAATTTCTGGAGAGTTTCACCAGTCACATCTACGACGCCCAACTCAAGAGAGGTTAGTGTGTTCCAGGGTGATAAGCTAGGAAACGTATAGGATTTTCTAGTATTCATTATCATATCCAGTTGGAGCCTCCTTACTTTCTTCTCGGCTGCAAATCTGAGCCAGTTATCAATATTCTCATAACGACTTATAAGTAATCTAAACCGTACCATGAAGTCATCAATAGAATTACTTGGTCCACCCAACGGAAATACTTAGGCTCTTCTTCATATAGAATTTTCGATGATATGCATACCCATTCGATTTCAGATTTATCAGCATCAAATTTGAGATGAGGAATATAGGCCCAAACATGTCTCCATCTCTTTGATAGCACGCTTGTAGTCCCAGCTTCTTTCAGTGTTAAAGACGAGATTATGTGGACTAGAATGTCATCAGGTAAATCACTAATCCGATCATTCATTGACAAGACTTTTCCGGGGCATGCCTAACACATGAAAAGATACTGGTGTTAGTTCTATGAGCAAAGAATTAATTGGAAATAAAGTAAGTGACCAAGGTAGGAATTAAGCAGAATGAATAAACAAAGTACAGAACAAAAATACTATCACCTTTGGAATCTCCTCGGGTTGACTGTTATGAAGAGAAAGGTCCTTTATCAACATGATATATAGTAATTTGTTTATTTTGCTGCTGTTTAATTACCAACCTGAAGAACATAAAATATCAATCAACGAATTGATAAAGAAATCGAAAAGCAAAGAAGAAGAAACACAGGACAGGACACTAAAAAAAATTTAAAAGAGCACGACGAGCAATCATTGCTGGTGAAACTTATAAATAGGTGACGTCGGATACCCCAAACAATAAAAACACCCATTACCAAACTCCCAAAACCTGAAAACAAAGGGTTTATTTACAACTGAGCTCTAGAAATAATAAGCAACACCATATAGACATGACGATACGTACTGAATAATATGAAATCATATCAATTATCAAGTTATTTCTATGTTACACAGAAGATTTGATATCTCTGTTCATGTAACATTAAATCAAAATCACCACAACAAAGTCACAAAATGTATATATGCACCCAAAAGTAAGAGGTAAAGCCAAAACCACAACATAAAGCATACTAATATAGAGCAAGAAGAAGATGAAGCTCTGCCAATATACAAGTTACTATTACGATTTACAAATGTCTAAAGCTCAACACGCATATAACAAGAATAAATAAATTAAATTTAAAAAAAAAAATGAAAAGAAAAAATACCTGAGTTCTAATCACAAATGAACTCGAGAACATCCAAATGCAGAGCAAGCAAGAAATTGTCAAGTAAAAATCGAGCTTCAAATGAAATATAACCTCAATTATGGCACAACTAAGTTTACTAAGATAATGAAAATATGCAATTGGTTGAGGAATTTCGTCGAACAGTTGGCGCAGTGTTTTGTTTGTACAGTTGGCGCAGTGTTTTGTTTGTACAGTTGGCGCGGTGTTTTTTGTTTGTACAGTTTGCTACCATTTTTTCAAACCCCAGGCGAGGGCGGCCCCACGTGGGTGCAGCGGCAGCTGCCCCTCGATTTTTAAGACGAAATACCTAATATACCCCTGGTCAAAATATTTAGGAAATTAATAATAAAATCTATGCATAATATACTTTCATAACACCATTGGAGCTGATCACTAGTGATAGGGTCATACGGATTGAGCCTTCATGCTATAAACTTCCGCCTCTGCTGGTCTGGTGTTCGATACCCGCGTTTCCATTTATTTCACAACTTTTTTTTTGTTCATATGATGTTATTTTATTCTTTTATACTTTAATTATTATTATTTTTAATTGTTAATATATCTATCTTTATTGTTTAGTACAGTTCTTCTTCTTCACTTTCTACCAAAAGAAAAAAAAAAGTTTACTCTCTAAATTATACTATATACTACTATGTCTTAGTTATATGCTTGAATTTCGATTTCGACTATATATATATACTACTTCTTCCATTTTTATTTAATTGAAGTTTTAGATCAATGCATACAAATTAATAGGTAAAAATCATGAGTAGTGAATTTGTTTCTTTTTTAAGAACAAGATGAAAATTTAAATTGAAGGAAACTATTATAAACATTGGGAATATCACCTAGGGGTCATAGGTAAAACTTCGAATAATTTGAATGAAGTAAAACTAGCTAAAACTTCAAATAAATAAAAATGGAAGAAGTACACATTTTAAATTAAGTATCATATATTGATTTTAAATCATAAATGTATTAAAGTATTATTAAAAGATTAAGAATATAACAAAAAGACATGTTGTTCTGATTATAACCGTCTTGTTTTTTTGCATGTTGGTTATAATTATTTTAATTAAAATACATTTTTAAGTGTGTGATAATGATTTTTAGTTACAATTAAATAATAAAAATATCAGGTAAAATCTACCAAAATATAAAGATATAAAAATTTTAAGGAAATAGACGAAAAATGATTACATATATAACTAAAGGGGGCGAGGAAGTATAACTTTAATTTTGATTCTTGAAAATTAATTCTTGAAATTTATTTTGAAATTAATATTTATGATTTATTAGAAAAATGTATCTTACTTAAACAAATTGTGCTCTCCTGACGTAAATTTCTGCGTCCGCCCCGACCCCAGCCACGTCGGATTGTCAAACCACCACCACCCTTTTCAGAGCGAATAAGAAAGAAGCCATCTTCGAAGCGCGAAAAGGAGTAGACAAGGTGAACGATAATAAGAAAGAATTAAGGATGTTCCAAAACTGAAATAGGTATGCAACTCGTTGCGAACAAGAATAAGAACTTGATTTGTAGCTGCTAATATTATTATTGTGATGATACTGGTCTACTCTATTGGTTTGTCAATGTTAGAGGAGGCTATGTTTAGACGTTTAATGTTGCTTTGTTATATTGCCGCGCCGTGATATAATAGTATTCGGTTTAACTCGGTTTGATCATGTTGAGATTAGGGGAGTACCGGACCATGCATGCAATGCAATCCTTTGGAATAATGAACTCGTTTGTGGTTTGACCGACGTGGCCTTTTCGAATTAAGTTCAATGGCCTGTCAGGTTTCGTTGAGGTGAAGTAGAGCACAGAACAAATCCAGGGCACTTGGTAACAGTCTTTCTTCATACACGGCCTGTCCAAGCAATTTAAGTTCACACAAAGTTGTTCCAAAACTTGCTCCTCCACCTCCCCTGATAGCCCAGAATAGATCTTCACCCATGCCTTTCTTATCGAGGCGAGGACCTTTCCATTCAACCTTTTACTGGGCTTTTTACCCGGGTTTTATCAGGGCTTCGACCCGTAAAACCTTTTGAGTACCAGTAAACCCATTGTGTTTTAAAACATAAATAAAGAGATGGGTTCACTAAAGAATACAGAAATATTGTTTAACTTAATATTTTGGATTTTTTTTAATTTTTTTTTTTTGTTCTTCCTTTTCCATTCAACCTAACGTTTACATGTTTATATGTAGTATTCTTGTTCTATGTACAAACCCCAGATCATAATACATTAAGGAAGAAAATAGCCTTAAGGCCCAATGCCAACTTCAAGCATCATTGAACTGCTTCCCATCTTCGTGAATCTTCCCATTGACATATCCCACTAACATTTCTCTCTGACATGTCTCTTCCGGTCAGACTCTTCTGGCTTGTAACCCGGTTTTCATTAGCAATCGCTTCAGATAGGACTTGCTCTTGAAACCTGCATCAAATCGCAATGTAAGTGACACAACATAGGAAATCATCGGGTTTCTACATCCAAAAATTGGAACTTGATTCCCTAGATAGTACTCGAGGCAATTCAAGGAACGCACTATTACTTCACTAAGATAACCCAGTCAAAAGACTCAAAACTGACATTAAGCCTCATTCATAATCAAATTTCAGTGCAGTTTTCACTAAAACCTATCTATAAGGAGTCTCGAAATGCTTAAGAGAGTTGAAATTGATAAAATAAAGTGGATAAAGGGATAGTCATCAGAACCTGGTTTTGCAAGCTTGATACAGAAATCCAGCGCGGTTGATGGGGTGTGACAGAACTATCAGTTATAAAGGCTGTTGTTGTCGACTCTTGTTCACGGTAGGTCACAAGCAGAGGTGGTAATTCTCTCATCACCAATAGCACAAACGCTGAGGGCACTGATGAACCTGGAACAGTTTGTTTAAGAAAAATAATCAAAACGTGAAGATAATGAAGAAGATAGAGAAATATCGTGCATCACAAAATCTATTTTCTAATTTATTAATTTTAACTCATTGGAGTAACATTCATCATGAACCTGAGAGCATGTAGATAGTCTCCTGTCAATTGTAAAGAAAACTCATTACCTATGAAGTAGTTGACAATTGTAAAGAAAATTCATTACCTATGAAGTAGTATATGACCAGTAGAAGAGATGTATATAGACCATCTATCTGTTGTTCATGCCAGTGATAAAACAGCTGCAAAGTAGCAGTTGATTGTAAGAGGGCATTGCAGAAACCACGATTAGAAGAAAGAACGTAAAGCAAACACACAAACACTTACTGGTATGTTTGTACATATAGCAACCAAAGCGCTTGACGTAAAACATATAACAGACACAATGGCCAAACCAGCAACCTGTATGGGAGAAACACATATTAAGGGGGCTATAAAGTGGACTCTTCAAAATCGTATTGAAAGGTGGAAAAAATGCACAGTTCTCAATCGAGTTTCAAATCAATATTACCTTCCACATTTCTGATGAAGCCCGCTCAGATCTTACTTTTCTCATTTTCAAGAATAATACAAGTCCTGAAAGTGAATGTATTTGACAAACAAAATAAACGTCAATTAGCAGAAAATTGGTGCTTGTCATGGTGTGATTGAAGAGCAAAACATTTCACAGCTACTTTTTGTATGGTCAGATATTGCATTGAGCTTCACATCTAATTTGGTCTTTTCACATTCCTACAAGTCAATTATTAAACTGGTGATGATACACAACCGTTAATGCACACATGGATATACCATTCATTATTTTCATGACTCATGATCAAGGAGAAATATAAATCACTCACGGCAGACTTACGAAAAAAAAATATATGTTGGGATTAACTTCCAAGACTCATGGGCAAACGAAACTGTTTATGTTCCGCAAGAGCCACATTGTCTTGGTAATGATTCTATATCTAAAAATAACATTATTCTTACACATAGAAAGCCCAAATACACTTGAATTCCTCGAAAGCAACAGAAACATATTTTTTACAGTAACAGAAGCTAAATTTTGTCTCTCCTCTACAGTAAGATAAAATATTATTTGGTACGCCGTGCATTAACATATTTATGACATGTTGGGAGAAACAATTAAATAAGATCAAATTAACTGTAATGCAAATTGATCTCACAAAGTGTGTCTTATTTATCAAATTGTTGCCAGAGGTAGTAAAGATATAGTAATGAATCAAAACATTCATTACTTACTACTTCCTCTGTTTGTACACAATCTTCCTACTTGACTTTTTCGGATGAAGACCACGAATTGCTTTTAAATCACACGTACTATATTTCATTTAATTCACAATATAATGTTATTATATTTTTTTTCCTGTATAATGTAGGAGTAAATTTGTGGTCAAATTTAATTCGAAAAAAGTCAATTAGGAAGATTGTAAAAGAATGGAGGAAGTAGTATAAATGACATGCCACGTTAAAAGCATTTGCTTCATGCAATTTCTGAGAAAAGTTTTTATAGTGCTGGCTTCACTAATGTAAATTGCTTTGATTGCTGTTGGTGCAGACTTCAAATGCTCCTAGTCTCAGTCCAGCAAGCAATCTAGTAATGCTAGCAAACTGAGTTTCCATAGAACCATTATTGGTCCAAAGCCAAAATATAGATGCTAAGTGAGGAGAGAACAGTGATCCTTCTTGACTACAAGAGGACTTCTTTCTCTGCTAAATATTGCTAGATTCTATTGGCTTTGACTAGGTAAATGTGGTTTTAATCCAAGTTTTTACTGTGAGGCTAGTCTTACAGAGGTTGTGAAGGCTCACTAAGATGACAAAGGTTTGTTAGGTGACTAAACTTGGCTTTACTATTTGAGGAAAGATGATGCTGGCTTTCTGATATTGGTTGGGTGGTACATGTAGTAGTTTCTTCCCAGCTATTCCGGTTTTGCCTTTAGGGAGGACCTGTAGCTAAGGGAAATACTTAAGGTACTAAGAATTTACCCAACTCCTTGTTTAAAGCTTATTCCCTTCCCTTCAGTTGAGTTGATGATCCTCATAAAAGTGGGGTGTAACAACATACAAAGAAGTAACTCAGAACCGAGGATTGGGCTTTTCACAATTAGTTAAGCTCATTTGCTTGCCTTTCACATTCTTATCAGCTCTAGTAGCTAATAGTATGCAGCAACACGTTTCTCCAGAAGCACTCCACAAAAGTGCCTTGTGACGCAAGGCCTTGACCTCTGCTCTTAACACATTGACTCTTTTTGCATGATGCCATGCTGTAGATTTACTTGAAACTCAACTCCAGAAGTTCTGTTCTCAGGTGAAGTTGTGAGATACTTGGATCATTGCTAGAAATACTACCTCGATGCCATCTTAAATGGACAGCATTCCTTATTTAATTTTAGGTGTCCCATTAGAAATGGACACTTCCAGAAGGGGTAATAAAGTATAATATGACATAATAAACATCCATCATCTTGTCATATTTATCCAAATTGACCAACCACTATCCACTTTTTACTAGTAATTTTTTATTGAAATAATACCTCACATACTACATACTACTTCAATCCTATCCATTTTAAACTCATTTTTTATATCCGCAGCAAAAAGAATATGCCCATTTAAGATGGTAGGGAGTACTGGTTTTAATGCTTCATTTGTCACCCGTGTAATTCAAACTAGGTTGAAAGATTTGTCTGCAGCTGAAACAAAGTCAAGTCTGCTGCTATTGTGACTGGACCATTGTATATAGTTTACATGTCAGAAGCTTAGATTGATAGATAATGTTTGTAAAGCATTGGGCATAGACAGGATACCGCTCTAAAATCATGTAAATTAATTTTCTGCTCAATAACAGTTTCAACTTTCTTCAGGAAAAAAAAGAAAGAAAGAAAGAAACGACGACAACATCTACCCACGTTGACACCATTTATTATCAAAAACATTGGTCGACACATAGCATAAGAAAAACGTGACTGAAAGAAATTCAAATAACACCTGAAACACTAAGGTGATTCAATATCAATAAATGCTCACCGTAGCATGCCAGCGCTCCTCCCAACAAAAGAACCGCTATGGAAATGAGATCTACATATACCTGCAACATGGTAATAAACTGCCGATTTACATTTGCGAAAGACTTATTCTTCTCTAAAAATATATGAAGAGGCTTAGCTGGCAATAAGTAATTAATCAGTGGCTATTCAGCAAAAAACTCACACCAAATAAACTAAGAAACAGAAGTGATACAGACAACTTAAATCACATGAATTTAAGATATTTCTATTCATCAGGGGCAATTCATATAAAAATCCATGCCAAATAAGGGAATTAAATCTGACCCAAACAGATTATATCATGTGAATTCTTAAATGATTAATGTGATGATGGAACTAATGATTAATGTGTATTTGCCCCATATGATAGACCCTACCTCTAATCATGCATTTTATAATAATGATAATAAATAAGAAGTTCATACATACATTATCGTATTCCTCATTGAACTTGAAATGCATGGAATAAAATACAGTAATGAAATTTCATGGAATCTCAAAAATCAAAGCTAAGATATCAGAATGTTGCCAACCCATTGGATTTATCTTAAGGAATCGTATTCTCTCACATGTATGATGCTGAGTGAAATGAGTTTAAGAAACTACACAAACCATTATGAAACGGATGAAAATACAAATTGACCTATAATGCTCTTCTGAATTAGACCTCATTTATTAAGAGCAGTAGCAATAACATGGTGCAAAGTGCAAACAAAGCATTAAACAGCCAATAAAAATTGATGCCAAATCTCAGGAAGAAATACTATAACATATTTTAAAATCTAACCGCATGCTGCAAGGGTGTTCATGAACCATCTCAAGGGTACAACCAGTTTTCGTTTCTCAAAACATAGATATGACCGTGGTTCTATGTAAAAGTTTACTATATACAGATGTTCACCATTAGTGCTATAGTTATTAGTTAACAAGCAATTAAACAAAATGCATGAAACATACTCTAAACAAGAAAACCCGAAGATCCATGGGGTACATGCCTGAGCAACAACTGCAGAGTCAATGAGATTCTTTCCCATGCCAAACCATATTAGCACAGCAGATGATACCATTATTGCAAAGACCATGACAGTAACCTGGCGAAAATTTCCCATTACATAACATAAATGAGAGCTGCTATTAAGAGTCTAGAAACAAGAAAAAAAGGACTATGTAGCAGATTACCAAAATCACAACTTTCTGTCGGCTCCCTATATGAATTGACCTAAAAGTATACCATCTACGGCGGCCTTCGGTATTTGAATCAGATACATTCAGCTTCTCTAGCAGAGCATCTTGTGGACCACATTCTTCATCATCGTCATCCTCATTTGGTTGATGGCAAAGATCCACCCTGCAAAACATCCACTCAAATTCATGCTCATCTAAGTAAATGGAAAATACATTTAGCTTCTTTTGAATCGAGACTGTGTTACAAACATAAAAAATACTATACATTCAGAACCCCATTTGAACTTGATAGAGATAATGGAAATAAGATGGTCATAAACCAACAAAATATATCTGAACTATGTGATGCAACATACATATGCAAAAAATTATATTATGAGAGAGTAGTGTGACTGTAAGAGTATCAATTATAATATACAACAGTATGGCATAGAGCTCGATCTACTCGCACTGCTTTTCTCAAGTATGTAGTGTACATTACATTACAAATGCCAGATAAGTATGTTTCTCACGTAGTGAATACAGTTTCATAACAAAATTCACATGTAGTGAATACAGTACCATAACAAAATTCACACCGAAGAAAATAATCTTGATTCGTTAAGAAGTATAACTTACCAAAATGACAAGAGGAGAAGAAATGCGGCAACAAAAAGAATTTTGGGGAAAGCTGCAAACAGGTAATATGTCATTTGTACGTACCCCTATAATATCACCATGGACATAAAAAAACTTCAAAATGGAAAATGCTGATTACCCATGACAAAGAAACCACAAGAATGTGACCAGCAAGTCCAGCTCTTGCAAGCAGCAATAAGAGTTAACACAAAGTAAAGGAAATGACCTGCAAGTGAAATTTTCAATCCCCAAATTATTTCTACGCTTTTAGCGAAACAGAGAACATTGTTTTGTCATTCTATAATATGTATTCTTGAAGATAAATTCATAACAATAACAAAATACGAGTGTACGTGCATACACAGAGCACATATAGCTGCAAAGCCTGCATTAGATGCAAAAGTACAAATATATGTATATACTATTTACATAATCATGCAGATAGATCGTATTGATGAAATTTTATAGTCGTGATGTAAACTATAAGACAGTAAATACGTCATTTGACCAGGATGAGCTGCTCAAGCCAACAGTACTCTGTTCCCTACAGTTTATAAAGGCTACTCATAATTATTCAAAATTAAGTTCTCTTAGGGGATAACTATTCTTCCAGTTACAAGAATATAAGTTCTCTTGGAGACAAGTACACTGGCCTGACTCAGCGTCAAAAGAGACGCTCCAAGCACCAAAAATGTTTGCCTTGGAAGAGAAATAACAAACCCAGAAAACTTTAGGAACTCTTAAACAGAAGCCATACAATCATGTGAATATTCTATAATAATTGTAGTGCTTCGTCAACGCAGACATGTATAACAGACACGGAGCTGCATAAACTTAAAGGCTTTCCATAAATACAGTAACAGTGGTGCTTGCAATTCTCACCCAAATTGGAGGATCCGATCATTAGGTGAAAGACCTGAAATTAAAAACATTCTGTCAGAATATCTTACAAACAATCGGATAAAAGGTATACTACCTTCAATTACTTCAAATTTCAGAACCAAACCAAAAAACTACTCCCTCCGTCCTGCTAAGAGTGTCCTAATTTCCTTCCATGTTTGTCCCATTAGAAATGTCCCATAACTTTGACAAGTTTGATCTTAACCAATATTTAAACATTAACAGACATATTTGCATATTTACTGCCCACTTTACTTTATTTATTCATTCTTCACTCACCCCTTTTTAAATCATACCCAACTTACAACTTTACTCCATTAGTGTTTATTTATGTAATACGTACAATTTCCAATGCTTTGGTAGCGCAGCTTGAAGAAACTAACAGCAACGACTATGGTTTACACCAATTTATAGCACTACAGGTTTACGGGAACAACACTCTGGCATTCAAAGAATTAGAGAATAAATTAAGAGAATCCATCAATCAAAGAAATCAGAGATTACCTTTTGTCGGGTCCAGCGAATTTGTGGATTTCTTGAATGAATTCTCAGAAGCTGGTGCAATGAAGGAATCTCAGGTAAGAACCATAAGCAGTTACACATGACATATCAATCAGCAACATTAAATATGTATCTAGCTCACCCATCTTACATTAAGTAGATATATTCAGCAATTTCTATAACATAAAAAAGGAATCATCTAAAAGATATGTTTTCTCAAAGTCACCATCAATTCAACAGAAATTACAGACGATTAGTTTGACATGTAAATTGTGGAAAACATTATATTCATTGTGTTTGTGCAAGTTTATTTCAACATACAATAGGAAACAACTAAATGATATATTTGCTGAAGTCACCATTAATTCAGCTGGAATTACAGACGATTAGTTTGACCACGTAAACTGTGTGTCTCATTTCCTTTGTGTGACTGATCAAGCAACTTAAGCTCTCAGAGTTGCAATCGAAATGCGGGAGATATCCCTGCCAATGGCTGTCCTGCCTTCATTATTCAAAATAATATATCTTTAAACTTTGAAGCAAGGATGGGAATTGAGAACCTAACATAAGGTCTAGGGTGCTCTTATATTGGTTTAACTAGAACTCAACAGCATATATCCGTACTATTGTAATTGACCGTTGATTATATAATATCAGAAGAAATATTTAAAGACTATAATAAACAGATAATAACAATATTAATAATAATTTAATTTAATTTGATTTCTTGATACCAACAAGCAATTCGACAATCCTAAATCCTAATATCCTACCATACTTCCAGGATAAAAAAGGAAAGTATCAAAACAGGTATAACACATAAAGCAGGTGATGACAACTCTATCGGTAGTAATGACACTGATTACGGAACCACCATGTAGGTAATAGGTAAAACACACGGTTGACAACTGTATTCGTACCCATAACATAAAACTACCCGGTACTGGTGCTATTAGTATTAATGCCTAGCCTCGAACTACCATATGATGGTGTCCACTATGGCACGAATTGTGAACGTGCATCCACTACGAATCACATGTCAAAAGAAGCAGCTTTTGTTGCATTCTCAAGGGTGTGGCAGCTATTTTACTGTAACACAATAATTAACTCAAACACCTCTAACAGCTTTCATAAGTCACAGAAAATACAGTTCACACATTAACAATTCAACCAGAAAAAGATAAAGAAAAAGATGATGTCGCCAAAAACTTCACAATTATCTCCGCCCCTGCTTGCAAAGATCCAAAAATGTTAAAGATTTGCATCCAATTTCGCAAATCCTCAGCCTCTTGTTTAAAAAAAACATGAGTTCTCACCTCACCAACAAGTTTCACAAAATTATATAGTAAATGTTAAGCAGCAAGGAAAACGTCACATTAGCCCTTGTAAAGCTTATTATAATTATATGCTTAGTGGTTTCTATAACATCAAAGAGGTGAGCGCATAATTTGTGAGAGAGTTTATTCGGATTTCAACTTTTGTTGCAAAACATGCAGATAAACAACAGACACAAGAAGAGAAGAGATATAATTTGAAAGTCGATGACCAAAATTCCACGTGGCTGGTCAAAAAGAATATTTATGCCTCAGTCAATCAATTAATACACGGCGTGCTCTTGTCTTTCTTTTAAAGCTAACTCTAAAATACTTTTATACTGTTTAATGATTAAACAAAGTATTAACAACATTGCATATGCTAAAAGCTAATAAAAACTCCTGCACATTACCAAGGATCTCATGAATTTCAATGACGAAACAACATAATCACGCTTACTGGATGAAAAACGAAGGTAACGTGTAGAAAAAAAAATAAAAAGTTGCCACATGCCACCTGTACATCAGTTCCAAGTAATGATCGTCTAGGTTACACGTAAAACACACCGTGGACAACTGTACAATAACTAGAGCTAATATAATAGAACGTTTACAACTTGAAATGTGAAAGACTTGCATCCAGTATCATGACATCACACAATCTACTTGCAGAAAAGTAGTAGTTCTAACCACGGACACAAGTTTCACAAAATTACAAACAAACTACCATATCACTTAACTAGGTAATCCCATTTCACATTAACTCTCAGCCGAAAGTAAAATAACACCCAAATCCATCGATTACTAATTCATATCTTCATAATCAGCTCAACTGACCCGTACATGTTACAGGTATTACTCCGTAATCAGCTCAATTGATCCTTATTCTACTGATGACTCAGCCACAGCAATCATTGCAACTATAAAAAATAACCATTTATTCACTCAGGCAAAACAAATTCATATCGTTTCGTAATCAGCCGATCATTGTCCATAATCAGCTCGATTGATCCTTATTCTACTAATAACTCAACTACAAAAATCAATGCAACCACCACCATAACAAACAACAAATTCACTCCAGCAAAACAAATTCATATGGTTTCGTAATCAGCTGAAACTAATAACCTAGTTCGTAATCAGCTACAAAAATCAATGCAACCACCATAACAAACAACCAATTCACTCCAGGAAAACAAATTCATATGGTTTCGTAATCAGCTGAAATTAATAACCTAGTTCGTAATCAGCTACAAAAATCAATGCAACCACCATAACAAACAACCAATTCACTCCAGGAAAACAAATTCATATGGTTTCGTAATCAGCTGAAATTAATAACCTAGTTCGTAATCAGCTACAAAAATCAATGCAACCACCATAACAAACAACCAATTCACTCCAGGAAAACAAATTCATATGGTTTCGTAATCAGCTGAAATTAATAACCTAGTTCGTAATCAGCTACAAAAATCAATGCAACCACCATAACAAACAACCAATTCACTCCAGGAAAACAAATTCATATGGTTTCGTAATCAGCTGAAATTAATAACCTAGTTCGTAATCAGCTACAAAAATCAATGCAACCACCATAACAAACAACCAATTCACTCCAGGAAAACAAATTCATATGGTTTCGTAATCAGCTGAAATTCATAACCTAGTTCGTAATCAGTAATCAGCTCAATTAGTTTAGTCCTCACTCCACTGCCAAACAATGCAATAATTAAAAAATAAATAAAAAAATGACACAGACGCATACAATTCGGCAATTGAAAACAAACAAACCTGATAGAAAGCGAAAAAGGCAATAACGCCATCAACGACAGCTAGATAGACATTGACCGCAACCACCGCCCTCGGATAACAGCTCTGTTCGCTCGAATCCCACATCTGCTTCGAAATTGCCAATGCATATACAAATTGCAGACAGACGGAATACACGTATGTGTATTGTGTAGTAGACGAAATGTGATTTCGTTGTGTCGTTGAGAACTATAGAGGAAGAGAAGAGAAGAGAAGTCCAGAGTATCGAGAATGGTGAATTGTTTTGGGTCCGGTGTGTGTATGTATGTATCGTTCAATTTTCTCTGGTTTCTGTCACGGATCTATTGCTTATGGATTCCCTTTTCTCTCTCTAGGTGTGTGTATATATATGTGGGGAGCAAAATCGAAGTAATGGAGACGGGGATTAGGAGTATTAAATTCTTAATTTATTGAATCATAGGTTTGACCAAATACTACTCGTCTCGATTGAATCTTCTTGGTGGGGTGGCCAGTGGGGGTTTGTTCAGGACTTCAGGTTATACTGGAGTCGGTTAAGGTTGGGGTTGGGTGGGTTATACATTTATACCCGTATACGGGGTTCATGAATTTCAGGATTGTTTTGTTATTCCATAAATAATGTCGAGTTTTTTCAAAATTGGAATTTGGGATCCGGCGGAAATTCGGAAAATCACTCTTTTATGCACGATGTTTTCTTTCAATGTTTTGATATTAACATTTCATTGATATAAAATCCAAAATATTTCTTTTTCAATGTATTGCTATTAACATTTCATTGCTACCCACCAAGTCCTGGGTTCAAACCCCTTGGGTCGCAAATTCTTAGGATTTAGTATGCCTTCTGAGTCGAGTTTGTCGCAATTGCGGTTTAACTTGGCTTACGTGTCTTGCAGGCTAATACGTCGGTCCGTGGGTATACCCAGACCCCAGTACACACCTGAAGGGTAGCGACCGCGGGTTCCCAAGGTTCCCAACGTCATAAAAAAAAATCAAAATATTTTTCAACAATAATAATCATGATCAAAACATTAACGACTACTTTTAATCAAAACAAAATAAACTCAAACACTAACGTCTCAACGGATCGAATTCACAAGAATGGAAAGCAACGAAAACTTTGTCCACCATTAAAAGCAACATAGCCTTTTAGGTTTTGACCTGAGTCTATTAACTAGGTTTTAGTGTGATATATATCTATTTGGGAGCCCAAATCTCATTTAGAAGACAATTTCATCCCAAACTTAATATATGAGAATTCAGAAAATCTCCCAAACAAGATCAAAAAATTTCAGGAAATCCCAATCTGGATTGTGTTTTTCACAAGTGCTCATACCAAACACCCACCTTGGGACAGTACTCTAGTGGAACAGTTAGTAACCTGAACCATGGTACATGGTATGTTTTAACCTGAATCATGGTGTATGATACTTCCTCTGTCCTTGTCTAAACTTTTCATTTGTTTTTGTTAACCTTTTTTAGCCTCCGTTTGACTCCGAAATAATTCTAATTCATATCGAAAAAAAAATTGGAAATTTTATTATGAAAATATAAGATTTGCACTTTCATAATATAAGTCCAAAAATATTGATTTTTAGGTACGATTTAGGATTAATTCGAAATTAAACGGAAACTAGAGAAACAAACCGAAACAAATGGAAAGCTTATACAATATACAAAGACGGACAAAGTATGTTTTTTTTATGCTAAAAAACACATTGGTTGCAAGTTAATCTCTGAATAATTTGGGTTAAATGTTTTTTTTTTTTTTCTGTAAAAGATCCAGTTTGTTTATTGTTCAATTCGCTAATTCTGGCTCCAAGTTGGGCTGTCAATGGTTGGGTCCTGGAAGAAACAAAAATGGAAAGGGAAGGGAGTTCTCGCTCAACACCACCTTTTGGAGCTTGGACTCGGCCTGAAAATTGGGCATGGGCCTTAATGAGCACAAACTGTTTTTTTACTTTATTACCGAAATAAACTCACTGAAATAAAAGTGTTTGCTACTATAAACGCTGCATTAATAGAAATTTTAATATTTTTTATGTGAAATTTGACTAATATATCTAAATTTGAAAATAATAAATAACAAGTTAATAATAAATGGCAAAGTGTTTGATAGTACAAACCACTACCAAAAAACTAATATTTTTAATTCATATCCAACTAATATCACTAAATAATAAAAATAATAGACAAGAAGTTAAAATTGAAATGTAATGTAGATTTTTCTATTAATTGTATCATAATGTAATTTAATTTATAGTAGGAGTTATAAAGACGGACGAATGATAAGAGTTATAAGGTTCTAAAGGAGTATTATAGTAGTAGACGGAGGATGCTATATGATTGCCTTTTAAGATTCTAGTGGTCACCCAAGTGCATTAAAACACAAATATTTCTAACTTTGTAATACATATTACTCCCCATGGGAACCATGATAGAAGTCCAACTCTCCCAAAGCTTTTGGAATTCTATCATGGTATCATAGCCATCTAACTCACGTTCACCTGGGTTCGAATATAATTAAAATAAATGACTGATTCCGTTGCTTCCTATCACTTCCAGCTTTTGGGAGAGTTGGAATTCTATCATGGTATCAAAGCCATCTGGCTCACGCCCACCTGGGTTCGAATCTCCCCGGAGACAAACTTCGTCCCATATTAAATTTCCACTCGATTGGCCTCCCCAAAGAGGTTGAAATCGGTCACGAGTGCGGTGGAGTGTTGAAGAATTAATATAAATGACTAGATTTCGTTCCTTCCCAACAACTTAAACTTTTGGGAGAGTTGAAATTTTATCAAACCATGCATAGTTTTTGTTTTTCTGGACTAGTATAAATGAACGGACGGGATTGAATACAATTAAACATGGTGAATACACGTATTATATGGGACCTCTAGAAAACATCTTATATTTAGCAAATAGCGAACGAAAATCCAAAACATCTTATATTAAAAATCAGATTGAGTAGTTTATAATGATTTATAATATATGATGTTATTGAATTGATAATGTACTACTTAGTTGGTGACGTATAAACAATGTAATATTGACTACTAAATATAAATGATGAGTTGTTTTTGTTATTGCATGAACGAAACAATAACACAAGAAATGTCTAATGACAGACAAGGAAAATCAGACAAACACAAACATCGTCAATTCTGGTTCATCTAGAAACGTCGTAGACACTCAAATTCATCTTCATTACTCATCAAAGAATTTAAAGCACTACAAGTCTACACCAATATAATTGTCTACCACACAATTGTTTACGCTAACTAGATAGTAAACGAAATAGAACGGTAAATAAACTAAATACTACATATGTTCTCTTAGAATCTTTTTAATTTGACTTTTTATATTTTCATAATATAATTCCATTAGGTATTTTATCATTATGTAGTTTAAATGTAATCGAAAGTTAAAGTTAAAAGATGTTAATGGAAAACTTATGAGAGAACGGAGGAACCGAGTAGAGTTTATGGGACTTATTTCCAAGAAAAATTCCACAAATTCTAAATACCCAACTATTCATAACTATTTTGGCTAGTTTGAATGATTTCCCTTTAATTGGACCCGAGCTATTCCCCTTCCCGTAACAATATTCCATGTATTCTTTCCCACAATCTTTTCCTCGTGCGCGACATCTTTCCCCTAGAAACGAACGAAAACGGGCGAACGGTTTTGTATACATGGGCCCACCTACTCTCGGGAATTCCCAAACATACCCCAGCTTTGACCCATAATTACTTATTCGCCCTTCATTCAACTACCTTTTTATATCCCCACCCACTCAAAACCTTGCTTCATAATTCCAAAGACTTTCCTTGTTACAAAATCATTTCCAAAAACATTACTGAAAAAATTGACATAAGATCACACAGCACACTGAATCAATGGAGAAGAAGCCTTCGAGTTCGAGCCTACTGTACTTCTTCAAGCGGCTGAACCGAAAGAGCAGCGGCGGCGTCGGAGAAGGCTCATCCCCCGGCGGCTCTCGGCGGTGGAAATTGAAAAGTTCCGCCGGATTACGGTGGAAGAGGCGTTTTAACTTGCACCTTTGGTTCGTGAATAGCTTTCTGTTTAAGATCGTATCGGCTTTCGAGGCGGTTTTCCTCGTCTCGTCTCTCTGTTTGTTCTTCCTCTGCTGCGGTTGTCATTTCTGAGATTTCATAATTTGGAATCTGATTCACTGATAATTTGGAAGAGTAATGAATCTAGGTATGTAAATTGTGACGTGTGTGATTGGTCGAAGGCTTGAAGCTGGCGGAAATTTGAATTGACAGGAAATTTGTAATTTGTTTGTTCATTAGTTTATGAAGTAATAGTTTGATCTGATCGTGATGATGATTTATTGGTGTTTTTGGAATATTTGTTCCGTAGATTTTGGTTTTTATTCTCAGAAGCGTAATGGTGCTTTTTTAGGCTAATTTGAGCTGCTTTTGGTGATGTTATTCTGTTTGCCAGTTTGGATCTGGAAAAATGTAAAATTCTAACCTACTTTGCTACGTTGTTTTGTTATCGGAACTATTCAATTCCCCTGGCATATCCGTGTCGAATACTTACGATTGAATATTGGTATGGATACGAGACATTTCATTTACGCCAAAAATTGATTTATGTTTTATTGAAATAGTTATGTCCGACACCCCGAAATCCCCAATACAAAGTTACAATATGTATGGTACCCAATCATGAGATTCGGAGACTATCAAAGAAGAAGATACTTTCGAGTTCCAATTGTCATTTGTCAAGTATCTAGAGTTGGCAAAAACAAAGTTGGTGCTGGGATTATATTAAGGAAAAAAAATTCTCGTTCAATATTCGTAAATATCTCATGTTATTCTTCCCTATGCTTCAACCTTTCACAATCAAGATGGCAACATCGATTCATATTTTTAAATTATCTTTTGTTATTATTCTCCATCAAGATGGCAACATCTATTCCTTCATGTGATTGATTTGAAAACGGTTGAGTTGATTTTAGAGGCGATTGACTAGGGTACTATCCAGTATCCAGTTTATATTAAAAGTAATTTGATGGAAATTTAACATGTTTTCTGTTTATTCTTTGCTACGAAGATGTAACCGGGCTTCAATCATAAGGAGATAGATATGTGACTTAACTAATCTGATGATATATTACACGGATACAAATTTAAATTTCAGACCGCTTCAAAACACAAATTTCAACTAGTTTATCATCTAGTTTTGCTAACACTAACCTTATGACAAAAAAGCCTACGCTCACAAAAGCTTATTACTCCATGAAAGAACAAACACATATCCTAATTATCCTCGTGAAGTTGTTAAGGAATGGAGACGTATCAAGAAAATAAATATAAAAATTTGTTATCAAAAGCATGGCAGCTTGAGTTTCGCTGTCGAGTTAGCTGTGTTAGGCTCATAGGCGCCAGCCTACAAGTTATCCAGTTAGGTTCAATGGCAAATTGGCAATAATGAATCGGATTAATGATTCAAGCCATATATATATTCCCGACTCAAATCTAATGGATCGAAATGGATTTAAAACTATGTAAGTGTGATTTGATGAAAAACCAATACAGTTATAGATTCACGAGTTACTAAATAACCTGATTGGATACATATTATAACGAGTTATTTTGAAAAAAAATATCACACTGAAAGAAAATTAAGAACGATTCCAGTCAGGTTCGGGTGAGATCCACATAAGAGAATAAGTCATCTTGAAAATAATCCATTCTAAAAAAGAAAATGAAATAAAGAACGATTCTATCTTCATCGATTCCAATAAGTTAGCCAGTTAGGTTCAAGTTAAACCATTCAAACAAAAGTTGCAGTTCACGCCAAAAACATTAATTAACATCGAAAATGTGCTGCTTGGCGTGACCTGTTCTGTAGCGAGCACAACCTGGAAAACATGCCATTCGTCTTTCTTGGTTTATACCAAAGAAAGCATATATTCTAGAACCACATACTTGTAAGCACAAAAAACATGGTAAGTTGACATACTTTCTTGAAGTGATCGAATTAAAAACTACTCCTAACTTATTTTCTTCAGATTCTCCACATTTTCAGCCCACAAAAGCTACAGAAGGCTAAAACAGACACTGGACTATAATCCTGAACTAAAACTGATATACTCGTGATGTATTTATACCATTATCTTGAACATAAATAGGTAACTTACAAGTTTTCTTGAGGTGTGTCGTGTGGCTGACTATGAGCCATGAGGCAAAGCAAACGATCTTCATTGAACTCGAGAGACAAATAGACACGGCTACTAACAGCTTAGTTCTTTAATTATGTAGTTCCACTATGAGCAAGCATTTCCCCCCTGTGCGAAATACACTGAAGGAGAAGTATTTACTAATTTACTACCAATTCATCTGAAATCTAGTGCTTATATATCTACCATTACTACCTGAGGAAGAATGTTTATTTGAACATAGATAGGCTTTTGGAATTGTATGCATCTGTTTATGTAACTTGTGAACTGGCAATAGTATAAAAGCTAATTGGGTTATGCCCCTCTTATCCCTTGTAAATATACTTTCAGTTCTTTCAAAGAATATAGAACAGGAATAGATATGTTACAGTGTACTATGAGTATCATTAGAGCTTATGATTTCATGTCAATGACAGCAAATATGTGAACTGAAAAGTATCCCAGTTAAGTAAAGACATCATAAACAGAATTTACTTATTGTAAATTCAACAAACAAGTTAGAAGCCCCGTTGCACGCTACACATGTTCCAGTCATATGATGATATGAACTAACTATTTGTCTGTGACAAGAGACACGGACATACATGGCTGAAATGAACAGACTGATGCTGTGATGCAGCTTGCGGTAACACATCAAGTGCCACGACTTCTACTACTAAGTATGAAGTAACTAAATGTTTGTGACAATCAACTAATTACTAGGTAAACTAATTCAAAAATTAATTTAGCATCGAAAATATGCAATTTGGCATGACCTGTCCTGGGCAAGCACAACACGGAAAACATGACATTCGTCTTTCTTGGTTCATACTTTATACCAAAGAGAACATATTCTGGAATCACATACTTAAAAGAACAAAAAACATGGTAAGTTGACATACTTTCTTGAAATGATCGAATTAAAAACAACCTTTTTCTTCATATTTTCCACATTTTCAGCACACAAAGCTTTGAATAGCCATTACCCAGTGACATATGAGTCAGCTACAGAAGGCTAAAATAGAGAGTGGACTATAACTCTATAATCCTGAACTAAAACTGATACACTTATATGATGTATCAGTATTTGTATCATTATCTTGAACACAAATAGGTAACTTACAAGCTGTACTGCTTGAAAACAAACTTTCTTAAGGTGTGTGGCTGACTATGAGGCGAAACAATATTCATACAGCTACTAACAGCTTAATAGTTTATGTGGTCCACTACGGTGAGTGATCTGGGTTGTCATGAAAGAAGTTAAGAACTAGCATTTACAAGGAACTCTATCCATGGGTACACAGGAGTAGTACATTTGATACCGTTGCGCCGTTGCCCGATCAACCAGGACATGATTTGCATAGCAGAATGGAGTATAACTAGTAGTCTAGTATATAACAGGGTTACTCATCAGGTAACCTCATATTTGTAAAGCTACTGATAAGAGCCGAGGATAACCTCAGATTTAGTCATCGGGTATAAGTTTATCTACCTGGTAAGATGGAACTCTAAATCATAGCCCCAGTTAAGCACACAAAGTGCTGCAATTATCATTCTTATAGAGATGGTGCATGAGAGAGACATAACAATCAGCTGAGCAATACGGAATCTAGTTGTTTACAGTTTACAGCTCTCTCTGCCTAGATCTGTTACTAGTGTAGCTGATAGGCCTCTGTTGACGAAGGATCATCTTCGCCTAGATAGAGGGATTACAAAGTAATCCACAACAAGAACTTGGTTATGAGTTATGACTTATGACCAAGGAGTTCAGTCAGGAAGTAATCTGAACTCTGATTCTCTGAAGTACTCATTATCTACTCATTGATATCTCATCTCTCCAATGATCTTCTTTATGGCTATAAGATTAGGGGTTAAATCCTAGAGAAGAACTTGTATTACACGGCCTAACTGTTCTATGGGTACATCAAATTAGGGGAATGCACCTAACACATTAAGTCAGTGGTGTTATAATTCTTTCTAATAATTAAGCTGTGTATGCAAGTTAGGGGAAACCGCCTAACACTTTGGTGGCGATGATTTGATTATTCCTGACCACTGGTATAAGTCTTTTAGAATTGTATAAATCTGTTTCTGTACTTGTGAACTGTCAATGATGGTATACAAGCAAATTGGGTTTATGGCTATGCCCTTCTCATCCCTTGTATATTAATTTGAGCTATAATATACTTTCAATTCTTTCAAAGAGTATAGAACAGGAATAGATATGTTGCAGTACTATGAGTATCATTAGAGCTTACAATTTCATGTCAATAAGAGCAAATATGTAAACTGAAAAGTATCCCAGTTAAGCACAGGCATCGTAAACAGAATTTACTTCTTGATAATTCATTGAACAAGTTACAAACCTCGTTGCAAGCTACACATGCTCCAGTCATAACAACTAACTATTTGTCTGTGACAAGACATAAAGACATAGGGCTGAAATGAACACATAGATTTATGCAGGTTGCACTAACACATCAAGTGCCACAACTTCTACTAAAAAGTATGATGTAACTAAATGTTTGTGACAATCAACTAATTTACTAGGTAATCTAATGTACAAGAAATGATACATGAAGATATAGAACTCCGGGAGGTCATACCTACAGGCTACATCACATACTATCAATCATCCATACCGGAAGAATGAGAAGCAAAGAATCATCCCACTTCTATTCATCAAACTCGGAGTCATCTTCAAACTCCCCATCTTCCTGCGAATCAAACTGTATTAAGAGAAACGTTCTTATGATATTCGAACACAGTATAAAAGTAACACTCTAAGGAACTTACCTTTTTCCTAATGAATTCTGCCATGGCTGTTTCAAACTCTGCTCGTTTTTCAGTAGCGATGTCATAGTATTTGACTTTTTCCTAAGATAAGCAATTGCATATAAAAAGTTAGAATATAAAAAACTAGTAAAATGATACTTTTGAGTTCACAATATGGGTTGTGTTGGTTTGCTTAGCTGTTTACTGTAAGCACCACTTAAGAACATTCTGAGACTCTATAAAAAAGCCAAAATGAGGCACATGATCTATTTGTAATACGGGTACTTTGTTTTCAAAAAGGATTGGTACAAGTTAATAACTAGTACTAACTCACTGTCATAATTCCAATCTAATAAACAGAACTCGTGGAAGTACTTTGAGTCAGGCACCAATACACTCTTAGTTAGTTACAGTTAGCACCAGTTAAGGCCATTCCAAGAGCCTCTATATTAAAGAAGAAACGAGACACATGATCTTTTTGTTATTCTTTGTTCTTGAGGATAAACGGTAACAAACACTAACAATCACCATCACAGTTGCAAAATGTTTTAGCCAACTAATGAACAGAAAGTTGTGAAATTACTTCCAGTTAGACACCAGTACACAATGCTTCATTGTGAATTATGGTTTTCTTAGTTATTTACAATTAGTAGCATCATTTAAAGACATTCTGAAACCTTCGAAATGAAGAAGAAAAGAAGCACATTTGTACACAATTTTTCAATGTGAATTGTGGTTTGCTTATTTACGAGTAGCACCAATTAAGGACACTCCAAGAGCCTCTAACTGAGGCACATGATCTTTTCACTTTTCCTTGTTCTCGAGGAGTAATACAAGTGAAGAAGCACTAACAATCACCAATTCACCATCAGAACCACAAGACCGCTACGAACTAGTGAATACTACGTGGATATTGAAAGGACACTAAAAACATAGGCTTCTAATAAACAAAGAGTCATGAAATTACTCCCAGTCAGACACCAGTACACATTACTTCATTCGAATTATGGTTTTCTTAGTTATTTATGATTAGTAGCATCATTTAAAGACATTCTGAAACCCTCTAAATGAAGAAGAAACGAGGCAAAAAAATCTTTTCTTCTTTGTTCTCGAGATGGATGGAAAAGTGAAGAAACACGACAATCACTTCCACAGTTACAAAACGTTGCAACCTAATAAACAGAAAGTCTCAAAAATACTTCCAGCCAGACACTAGTATAGTCATAGTACACATTTTTTTCAACGTGAATTATGGTTTGCCTATTATTAGCACCAATTAAGGACACTCTTTTGTACTTTTCCTTGTTCTCTAACAATCACAAGACAGCTACAAACTAAACTAGTGAATGAAGACTACATGGATATATTCAAAGGACTCTAAAAGCATAAGCTTGCAATGCAAACCTCATATGTCATGGTTTTCCACTTCTCTCCACACGCCTTGCCAACCTACACGAACAAACAATTCGATAAATCAAGAACCACCTAAACACCTAATTGCACAGTACACCACATTACAATACACAACTAGTCACTACACCACATACATCACGCATCGATTTAACATCCGGATTCTGCTCCTGATAACCCTTCCGAAAATCCTCCCTGCAAAACACCACTCAAAACAGCTCAATTTAAACCAATCAACAATTAGGCCTAATAATTTCAGAAACTTAAACATGGCCATGTAACAACAACAAATTGTGACGAAACGTACAGGAAGTAGAAGAAGGCCGTTGGGGGCTTCTTAGGCTTCATGGAGTCAATCTTTGATGGTCTTTTCTTAGTCTTCTTTTTCTTGGCCAATTTCCTAAGACGATAAGGCACAGTGAGAAAGATGTAGCTAATTAATTGGAAGTAAAATAGGGCAAGCAAAAGATGAGAAATTGGTCAATTACTTGTGGGCTGGTGGAGAATTAGCAGCAGGTGAGGAAGGTGTAGAGCTCCTGGTCCTTCTCTTCGCCATTGTTGTGACCTCAGCTGAGCCTGTACTCTTATCAGAGTAGTGAGAATATGAAACGGACAGTGAAAAATAGTTCCATCATTTTTTACATTTTATTTAGGATTCGCTGCAAGTTGCAACTACACCCCATCTAAATGCCTTACTTATCAATTAGGCCCTCAGAGTATGAACAATTTTATACGAACTCAGAAGTTAAAAGAATTTAACAAATCTAAGTCTCTTTTTATCCATGAGCTTTAAATGCATTTTTTTTCACCAAAAAGTTACAAATTGATCCTAAAATATATTTTTATGTTTTCTAATTGAAGTGCTTCATTTATTTTTTGGGGCCACTACACCTGGATGTCTGGGACACTGTTTTTTTAAGAAAATTTAAATGCATTACTACTACATAGAGTCTTTAAATTACATGCCTAATTATACGTACTGTTCTAAGATCATTTTCTACATACTTGTTTTACTGTGGGTGGGGGACCTATGTCCCATACCACAAGATGATAAGCAAATTCTACTATATTACATCGGCCACATTTACAACGACTTGCTTCCTTTGCCTAGATATCTGTTGCCATGTTTTCTTCCCGGTAAACAAAAACCACTTGTACTTCCTTGAACCTTTAAGTTTATGCCATCTTTGATTTCATCCAACAAGATTTGCCTGCAATCCTACTGTTTTCCCCCTCTTAAGGCAAGAAACTACCGTTTTATAATCAGTTCGAATAATAAACTTGCAGTGCATTTTTTTTTTTTTTTTTTTTTTGCATAATTGCAAGCCTAGTTTTGGATCACTGTTAGGTATTGAATCTCATTTTCAATAACATAAGGTTAAGTAACTATAATTATATTCAATTATACGAACTTAACTTTTGACGAATTAAATTATAGAAAATACATATTTTTTTGTCCCTAGTCCAAAATACATTTTTCTCTCTCAACCACACAACCTCAATTTCTATTTATTATTATACATTTGCCCCAATATTTTTTGGAAATATAAATATTGTAATAAGTCCTCGTAATTCGTAAATATCAACTCTGGTCAAACCCCTGCCACTAGCGATTTTAGCTTAAGAAAGAAAAAGTAAAAAGAAGAAAAAAGGTGGACTTGAACCTCAATTAACGCCAAATATTCAGTTTCAGTCTCCCTGAGCCGCCCAATTTGCTCCGCCACAAACCGTCGTGCCGTAAACTTCCGTTCTCTCTTACGCACTCCAACTGCTCTGATCCCCCGACTCTATTTTTCGCTGCAGGTAATCTGTTTTTTCTTTCGGATTCGTTTGAGCTAAGAGCCATGGTGTCGAAATTTGGAATGTATCATGCTTGCCCACCACATGTTTGATGAATTGCTTCGTATGTTAGTTAAGCTAATTTATTTAGCTAGGTAAATGCATAAAAGACTAATTGTCCTATATTTCACTAGGGTGATGTAGTGATAAAATGTTTCTTGTTTGTGTTTAGTGCTGTGAACACATTAAAGTCTAATTGATTGCATTATCCATCAACCAAGGCACTGTAGTGTAGTGAGTCTAGTGGCGAATAAGTCTGCTGGAAGACCGGTTCCTGTATGTGCGTATGGATCCGTTTTGGATGTTTGATAAATCATTCTTAACATGCTTTCAAGTATTACTAGTTATCACCTCTATGAAACATACAGTTGTGTTTGTATTAGTATACATGAGATACTAATAATAGATTGCTTATGTCGTCGGCTAGGTAATGTGGTGATGTATAAGCCTGTCGTAAAATCACTTCTCGCCAAGCATGTGATTTCGGGAGGATACTTAAGTGGGGATCTCCCACATCAACATGAAGAGGCATTTCATCTTGCTTTCAGCATACTGTCATAGAACTTCTTCGTGTTATGTACACCCCAAAAGAAGTCATATCCCATTTGTGTGTTTCTCCAGTTTATCCCTTGGAGAGACAAGCAAAAGGCCCTTTCCTGATTATTCACCAAAAAAACTTTCTGTTTGGGATTCTGAGTTTGTGCACCGTGTCTCAACTGTCATCAAGCAAAGACATTGTGAGCCCTTGCGCCAAATTCTGAAGCCGTTTGAACCCAAATTCAAGCCTGACCATCTCATTTGGGTTCTCATGGACATACGCAGTGAGTACAGGCTAGTCTTGAGCTTCTTTGAGTGGTCATGCATAAGAAGAGATCCTTCACTTGAGGCTCGGTGCATACTTATCCATATTGTTGCTGCTGCCGGTGATCTAAAGATGACCCGTGATCTTTGTAGTGAATACTGGACAAGATTTGAAGATGATGGAAGTATATCTTTCTCCCAATTTCTTGGAAAGCTAATATACACTTACAAGGATTGGGGTTCAAATCCCCGAGTATTTGACATTTTTTTCCAAATTCTTACTGAAATTGGGCACCTTGATGATGCAAGAATAGTTTTTGAAAAGATGTTGAGTTTTGGTGTGGTTCTATCAGTCGACTCCTGCAACCTTTTTCTTTCCAGCATGTCAAACGCTACCACTGGTTTGAGATTGCCACTAAAGGATTTCAGCGAATTTTCCGAACTGGGTATTCGATGGAACACAACTTCATATAATATTTTGATGCACTCCCTTTGTAAAGCAAGGTACGTAAAAGAAGCTCATAACTTACTTTTTAAAATGGAGTTAGCTGGCCACGTTCCTGATATTGTAAGTTACAGCACCATAATTAATGGATACTGTAACAAGGGAGAACTTCAGCCAATGCTAAGAGTTTTTGAAACTATGCTACAGAAAGGATTAAAGCCAAATGAGTTCACCTTTAACAGCATCATCCTTCTTCTGTGCAAGACCGGTGAAGTAGTTGAAGCAGAGAAGGTTTTGAGGGAGATGATCCGTCAGGGAATTTTTCCAGATAATGTAGTCTATACTACTCTGGTTGATGGTTTCAGCAAAATTGGAAATTTTGCTTCTGCGTTCAACATGCGTAATGAAATGCAGAGTCGTCACATTATTCCTGATTCTATCACTCATACTTCTCTGATATGTGGCCTTTGTCGAAATGGAAAGGTTGCAGAAGCAGAGAAGCTCTTTCGTGAAATGATTAATTTCGGTTTAAAAGCAGATGAATTCACATATACAACACTTATTGATGGTTATTGCAAGGCTGGTGAGATGCAAGTTGCATTTTCTCTTCACAATGAGATGATTCGGGCAGGAGTTATTCCTAATGTGGTTACATACACTGCTTTGGTCGATGGACTCTGTAAACAAGGGGAGGTTGATACTGCAAATGAACTTCTTCATGAGATGTGTGAAAAAGGACTTGTTCTGAATATTTATACTTGCAATGCTCTTCTTAATGGCCTTTGTAAAAGTGGAAATATAGATCAAGCAATCCAGTTAATGAAAGATATGGAGGTGACTGGAATACTACCTGATGTTTTTACATATACTACTTTAATGGATGCTTATTGTAAATCTGGGAAGTTAGATATGGCACACAAGCTGCTTCACGAGATGTTTCAGAGAGGAATAAAACCAACTATTGTTACTTTCAATGTGTTGATGAATGGATTCTGTATGTTGGGGATGCTGGAAGATGGCCAAAAGCTGCTAAACTGGATGGTGGAGAAAAGCATAATCCCCAATGCCACCACTTACAATTCACTGATAAAACAACACTGTATTAGAAATGATATGCGTGCAGCTACTGAAATGTACAGGGTGATGTGTGGTCTGAATGTGCTGCCAGATGAAAGTACTTATAACATACTGATACATGGGCACTGTAAAGCAAGAAATATGAAGGAAGCTTGGTTTATGCATAAGGAAATGGCTGCAAAGGGATATGGGCTTACAGTTGATACCTACAATGCACTTGTGAAGGGATTCATGAAAAGGAAGAAGTTTACTGAGGCTAAAGAAGTTTTTGAAGAGATGAAAAACAAAGGCTTGCCTGCAGACAGAGAAATATACTGCATGTTTGCTGACATGGACTATGATGAGGGGAACATTGATTCAACTTTGGAGCTCTGTGATGAAGCTGTCGAAAGTTGTTTTGACAATAAAACCAAAGCTGGAAGGACATAAGTTTCAAAGCACTATTTTGATCTTGATCATTGCAAAGTTCTGGTTCAGTATACTATGCAAACTTTGCTGCTGGCCATCAACCAGGAGTCCAGGACACCAAACCTTGGTATAATCTACTTCCTGTGAATTGATTGCTATAACATGCATATACATATGGGAAGTTCAGTTCCAGCGCAATACCTTGTAGCTTGTGGCTTCGCGCTTGGATTACAGGAAACTAAGGAGTTCCATTGTCGTGTGCGATCATACTTGTATTTGATCAGTATATTTTTTGCTCATGGAGTACGGGTAATGCCTCACAGGTATTTTTGAGTTAAATTTGTCACAATTGTACCTATCACTCTAGCAAAATACTGTATATTTCACCATGGATATTAGCAGTTCTGGCCTCACACGGTCAGTCTTAATGTGTCGTCATCCTTTAGCACTAGCTAAATATGATACTTGTTTTGCAATATAATTTATGGTTCAAAACTCATAGATGAATTAAGTGAATAAAACTGGGAACCCCATATAATTTAGCATCTGCATTTGAAACATTTTCCTCTTCGGATTACATACGAAGTAATTATGTGTTTTTCTAATGAAGTAATCTCATGGTCATAATTTGGTCAAAGATATTCCCACATGCAACATTATCTCGCTATTCCCTTTTCCTTTCCTCACTTATCCCCCTGTACTTCTAAAACAGGTTTCAGGTGTCATTGATCTAGCCCTGGAAGTAAGGCAGCTAACGAGTTCTGCAAGGTAGTAGCCTGATGGGTTTGGCAGATCTACTTCATTGGTACTGAGAACTGGAATAACAAATGCATTGATCCTGAATTCCTGATTCTTGAACACAGACATGCTATTCTGAAGAAGCTGATGAATTCATATAAGAGGTGAGTGTTATATGTTATAGCATATTCACGGAAAATGTTACTGTATCTTTTTATTTTTTATATTCAATTCAATGCCTAATTTGATTCAACATTGAGACTTGATAAAAGTGGCTATAGAATACCCATGTTTATAATTTCAGCCTTAGTAGTGAAGTTAAAGAGTTGGTGACTGACTATACCTTCGTTTCCATTACCAAAAGAATTTCTTTTGGTATACACTTTATGACTTTAATAGGGATCGATGTTAGTTACTGTATTTTACTTTTCATTTTGGTGATGGCACCCCATTTGAAATTTGAACGGTAAATGGTTTACGTTTTGCAATGCAGATATTGGGTTTATTGGAAGAACTGTGAGTCTTTTCATGCCACAGTTACTATCCTGGACCCAATTAGCCATGGAGCTCAAATGGCAGATCGAGCAACTTGATTGCCCCTTGCAAAAATATCAAGGTGAAAGAATGCGTTCTTGGGGAGCTCTCCAGATCTGCAAGAGAAACATGAATCAAGTGCCTTATTATACTGGGGGCAGCAGAGCTATAGTGACGGAAATAAACCAAAACTCTGAATTGTTCATGGTTTCTAAGCTTCCAGAGAATAACAAAGCTGGCCAGATTAATAGAATAGAAGCTGTTATACACATCAATATAACACTTTAGCACCCACTCAGTCAATTCCTCACTACTTAATCTGCTAGATTCTTGGTAATCTAATTTCACGATGTTAGCCATGTATACTTGGGCAAACTGGATTGCTCCCCAATATGCCAAACGCTCATCTTTTTCCAGATCTTTCAGCGAGTGAACTTTTGTTTGGTTTATATTCTTTCAGTGTACTTTCGGTAGAGTTACTTTATTGAAGGCCGGAGAGTAAGGCAGCGATCAGAGCTGCTCGGCTTCCCTCTAATGTCATCTGTGGATCGTTATAGTGCTTTTTATATGCGTTGAACTCTCTGTATTCGTGTCCTTTGTGTTACTGTTTGTTCCTCTTATGGTAAGTTTTCGAAGGATAGCTGAAGTTATCTTGGGTTTTCTTTTTCCTTTCCTTAAACGTCCAGTTTCCAAGCATTTGCTCCAAATGCCAACTAGGCAGGACAATTCTTATCAGTTCTGCAGAATGGATCCAGATCGTATCCATGAGATACGTAATACTATACTACTCCGGAGTATTTTGGGCCTGAAAGGGTTCCGATCCAAGAAGTTACACTTAATTTCCTTCAAATTTACATGAAAACATATAGAATATCCGAGAAGTTTTTTTTTTTTTCTTTCTTTTTGAAACGGTCAATCTAACTTACTATACTATACGTACACTAGTCTTTAACCATCTTATAATTATAAATTAAAATATCATAAACTAACTTTATGTGTTCGCCGGGGTTCAAATCGTTAATTTCCTTTAAATATACATGAAAATATAGGAGCACTAAAAGTCTAAAACGTGAAAAGTTTATTTATATATGCAAAGTTAGCTAATAAACAAGTTAAAGTTAATATGACATCTCATTTTTTTTTTTCAATAACGTAGTGACTAACTCCTTAACTCTTCTTTTCTAAAAATCGACTTTTGTAAAATTGCTTAAATGAGATCCACACAGTTTTACGTTTTAAAAAAATTACCTTGATAAAAATGTTCAAATAAGATCTCCTTACTCGGTTACTCCTAGCTTTTAATTTCACTAGAAACACTAGCATTTATTTACGAAGCAACGATAAATGATAAGTTTATGTTGTTTTCATAAGTGAAATAAATTGATATGGTATTTTCATAAATTAATATGAATTGAACTCAAATCATCCCTAAATCTAGACGAAAATAACATAATTTAAAACAAAGAATTAATTTCTTCATTTATTTAGTTACTTCCTAAGGGGACAGTTCATCGCAACATTTGACTACGTATAACTTTTAAATTAAATTGTATCAATATAAATTAAAAGTTGATTATGAAAATATACTTCATTTAAATTCATAATGTAATTTTAATATATTTTTATCTAATGTAATTATGTAATTTAGGAGTTACACGTGGTCAAAGTTCGCGGTCAACCGTTCCCTTAAGTAACTAAAGAAAACAAGGAAGTACAATTTTGAAAACATTAGTGCGTGAAAAAACAGCTGTAGAGTAGAGTTAGTAGACAGTCAACAAACAACAACAAACACCAGACCAGACGCCTTTCTAATTTATAGTGCTCGCGAAATAAAGACCTTCTTTACCTGAACATATTTATTCATTCACTCTACACCTCACTGAATCTCAGCTACACATCACCAACAGCATTGTTCTCATCGAAACCTCCACCATCACCATGCAAGCTCTCCACTCCACCTCCCTCCGCCCTTCCCCTCTCGATCCCCTCCGTAAAACCTCCACCACCTCTCTCCCCTCCTCCAATGCCAAACCCCCTTCTCACTTCAAAATCTCGGCCTCTGCCGCCGTTTCTGCCCCCAAGCGCGAAACCGATCCGAAAAAGCGCGTGGTGATCACCGGCATGGGCCTCGTATCGGTGTTCGGAAACGATGTAGAGGCGTACTACGACAAGCTGCTCGCTGGTGAGAGTGGCATCAGTTTGATAGACCGATTCGACGCCTCGAAGTTTCCGACGCGATTTGGAGGTCAGATTAGGGGGTTTAAGTCTGACGGATACATTGACGGGAAGAACGATAGGAGGCTGGATGATTGTTTGAGGTACTGCATTGTGGCGGGGAAGAAGGCTCTCGAGGATGCGGATCTCGGTGCTGAAGGACTTAGTAAGGTATAAATTGTTCAATTGAGGTTTTGTCATGTTGTTTCTGTGCTGGAATTTTTATTGATTTGAGCCATGTGAATTTGCAGCTACTAGATTCATCATGTGAAGTTGATTACAGTTTGTTCAGTTGTTTTATCCATGTATAACTAGTTCCTGTGCTCTTTTGTATAATTGTAATGTTCTCCTAGGATAAACTAGTGCAGATTTTAGCAATCTGATGTGAATTTTGTCAATTATGTAGCATATGAGTTATACTCTAATCATCGTGTGATGTTGATTTACAGTTTGTTCGTTTGTTTTATTCAAGGATAGCTAGTTCCCTTGCTCTTTTGTACAATTGTAATGTTCTCCTACAATAATCAGGGTAGATTTGTTCAATTGAGAACTTGTGATGTCGTCTGGGATATTGAGCAATTTCATGTGATTTTTGTCATTTCTGAAGCATATGGAGTTGACTGTAGTTTGTCAATTTGTCGATTCATGGCAATTTCTGGTGCTTTTCCACATCTGATGGATAGATGTTTCTTTAACGTTAAGATGTTATACTACTTATAATCTGATTTGTAGTTAAATAATTCGGTTACTAGATCTAGATGTAGGTATCATGGATAAATAAAAGAGGGATTAGAACACAGCTGTTATTTATTTGCTGCTGGAATAGTTTGTAATTCATGAGTGATTAGTTTGGATTTGTATTGAGGGTTTTTATGTGTTCTTTTCTGTTGCAATTTGGCTATTTGATCATTATATGGAGTTGATGTTTGTTTTTATCTGTGTGTGCCTAGTTATCTATTCAGACCGTGATGTTTTAGCAAGTAATTAGTTTGGATATTTGTTGAATTTTGATTTTCTGATGTGCATTTCGGTTAAATTCAGCAATTTCATGTGATTTTTGCATTTTTAGCTTCTTGATTTCTCATATAAAGTCCATTACAGTTTGTTTGTTTCTTTTATCATTGTATGACTACTTGACTAGTTTACCTTGCTTTTTAGTAGCTGATAGCTTGATTGTTCTTCCCTTCATGGTTTAGTAGATCCGTACCAAGTGTAATTTAAGGTCTTAAACCAGCTTGTTTGATGTTAACCCGAGGAGTACTGTTATAAGGCCTTGCACAGGCTGGAAAATCCTGTTGTAGTAGAAAGAAGCAAGCTGCGTAGTGTATTCTTGTTAACCTTGCCTCCTTACTTTTCTCCCTTATGTTTAAGTTTTTTGTGAATTATAATTCGTTTTACTTTACTTCTCTGATTTATTTGATTTTGTTACCATTGCAGATTGATAAGATTCGAGCTGGTGTCTTGGTCGGTACCGGAATGGGTGGCCTTACAGTATTCTCAGATGGTGTTAAAGCATTGATAGAGAAAGGTCATAGGAAAATCACTCCATTTTTCATTCCTTATGCTATAACAAATATGGCATCTGCATTACTTGCCATTGATCTTGGCTTGATGGGGCCAAATTATTCAATCTCCACTGCTTGTGCCACATCAAATTATTGCTTCCACGCGGCAGCAAATCACATTCGCAGGGGCGAAGCTGATTTGATGGTTGCTGGTGGAACGGAAGCTGCCATGATTCCTATTGGGTTGGGGGGTTTCGTTGCATGTAGAGCCCTGTCCCAAAGAAATGATGATCCTAAAACTGCTTCTAGGCCCTGGGACAAAGATCGAGATGGCTTTGTTATGGGGGAAGGTGCTGGGGTCTTGGTGAGCATCTTATTATTGTTATTATCACCTTTCAAAAGTTTGGCATGTCAATAAAGCATCACAAATTCACAATAACAGATGATGGTAATTTTATTACTCATAGTGGATGACAATGAAGCATAGCTCAGTTGGTAAGCTGCTTCACCTCCAACCAATAGGTCGGGGGTTCGAGTCACCATTTAGCCGATTCAAAAAAAAATTACTCATAGTGGATGAAGTGAGTTACAACATGCAAAGTAAACCGAAGGAAATTTCAGGAAGAATACTTTATATTTTCAAATATAATGAGATAATTCCCTGTAGTTGAATTACAAGGGTTAAAATGCAGTATGCTTTTTACTTGAGTAAAATTTGGATCCAAGTGCACGAGTCATTTTTCTTTTCCAGAAGCCTATCCAAATATTGATTATATTAAGCTTAGTTGTTCTTGCTAACTTGCAAGAAAATAACATTCTTGCTTGTATCTGGCTGGCATCTAATAGAACAGAACACATGTATTGCTCCTTACATCTTCTACCAAAATTAAAAGATAAGAGACAAATAAATAAGGCTCTGCCTTGAAATTTTAGAAAAGCCCATTGGAAACTGGTTTTGTACTTGTCTTTTACTTCCGTTTGTTCCCTTACTGTTCCTTTTTTTTTTCTTTTTTTTCCTGGTTAATTAAATTGTTCTTAGGTATTCTTTAATATTTTTTATATGCTGGTGTATTAGTGGCTTTATATCCATATTCTTTTGTACTCTTACATAAGTTGCTAGTTAATGTTAGTTATGGGATCTATACATCTTTATAAAATTCAGGAGATTACTCACTGTTTACCTTGATTTCTTGACAGGTGATGGAAAGTTTAGAACATGCTATGAAACGAGACGCACCAATTATTGCGGAGTACTTGGGAGGTGCAGTAAATTGTGATGCTTATCACATGACAGATCCCAGAGCTGATGGACTTGGTGTGTCTTCATGCATCCAAAATGCCCTTGAAGATGCTGGTGTTTCACCTGAGGAGGTACTGCTTCTTTCTTATATGGATCAGTATATAGTGTAACAGGCAAAGAATGCAAAATTAATTACGGCCTTTCGAAATGCATTATAGTTGAAGTGTCATGACCCTTTTTACCCTCTCCACTTCAGCAGACTGTTGTTTAAATTGACATTGCTATTATGTTGTGTCAATCCAAAATGTTTAATTCATTTTATGTACTCGTCTGCTCCGAAACCTGCTAGCTGAGAAGGCTTGTTGAATTGTGATTTGTGCAGAAATAATAGTTTGGCTGTTAAGATTTCAATTTGGAACCATGCAATATTACTGACCAAAAAAAAAAAACTTTAATACTATACTAAATTTACTTGCTGCTGCACAATTCATTGATGCAGTAGACACTGGTATGCATAAACTAATAAACATCAATTTTTTATATGCTGTTCCTCACTCTCTAGTCTTTGTAGATTCTTCTCATTCCTCTTTAACAATATATGTTTATAATAGCACTATAAACTCAAATGCATGTGCACTTATCTCCAGACACACCTGTTTTATTCTTGTTGCCAGAAAACTTACTGTAATTTTCAGAAGTTGAAAGTTCTTTTTGCATAATTTCGAATTTGGAAAGAACTGGTTTTTGGTATAAAGTTTCTAAACCACTCAAGGGATTATATACAGCAAAATTTTCCCAATTTGGTTTGGTTCAATTTATATGTATCACAGGAGTGATCATGTTTTATTTCAAGTACTTTGGTTTCATTTGTCTGTTAAGGATATATAGGGAGTCGCATCTCCCATGGCATACCTTGACAAGTTTAGTCCTGCTTTCCTGTTTCAGGTTAACTACATTAATGCCCATGCAACTTCCACCTTAGTAGGTGATGTTGCAGAGATAAACGCTATTAAGAAGGTATTCAAGAACACTTCAGGGATCAAAATCAATGCAACTAAGGTGAACTCTCTACTGATGCTAAGTTTGGTGGAAATAATTACCTAAACCTATTTTATGGAGATTTATAGGCCTTGTTTCTATGAATCCTCCTCTCATGCAAGTTATTACATGCCCTGTTTGTCATATGCGTGCTGTGTAAATTTCAAGCACAAGGTCTAACAAATTTTCTGGGCCTTGTATTCCCAATTTGTACATGATGCAGAACAGGCTTCTTGCTTGCAACTACTACTTTATTCCATGTTGCTTTCTTTATTTAAGTGGAACTGTCATATTTTTTGCTGGCTATTGACTTTATGCTTCTCATTTTCAGTCAATGATTGGGCACTGCCTCGGTGCTGCTGGTGGTTTAGAAGCTATCGCAACAGTGAAGGCCATTACGACAGGCTGGCTCCACCCTACCATAAATCAATTTGTAAGTTTATGGCATCATTCTGTTTGTGCTCTATTGAACAAGGAACAGTGTATGAGCCCCCTATTTACATCATTTGCAGCAAAGTCCCCTTTATCGTTTTTCCCCATAAATATTGCTCGTTCTCCAAATACTCTACCCAAAATGCCGTTTCTTTACACAGATAGAAAAGCTTTGTACAATAAAACCGTCAAATGTAGAAATAAAGGTGTTCAGATGTAAAGATTTCGAGAGAAATTAAGGGAATTGCAATTGCTTATGATACGGGGTTTTCTGACTATGATTTTATCCAATAGAAGACTTTGATCTATCGTGTTTTGCTCATTTTGAGCAGGCAAACTTCTCCTGTTTACTACTTAGACATGATAATAGACCATGAATCAGTATCAACTGTCTCGCCTGGTGACCCCTAATTTCCCGTTTACACGGATGATATAAAGTGTCTTGATTGTTGCTTATGATAACCATTGCAGAATCCAGAGCCGTCTGTGGATTTTGATACTGTTGCAAATGAAAAGCAACAGCATGAAGTTAATGTTGGTAAGATTCTTTTCAGATCGCCAGTTCTGTGCATAATCTTGTGAATGAGATCTACTTTGTTCTGAATTACTTACCTCTGCTCATATTAAAATGCAGCCATTTCAAATTCATTCGGATTCGGTGGACACAACTCTGTTGTTGCATTTTCTGCATTCAAGCCCTAAGCATGTATCAGCTTTCTTGATCATAGCTCATGAGAAGTGATTACTAAAGTATTTGTGGCGGCTTCATTCTCAATCTCTACCCGATTAATTAGTTATTTAATTCAGCAGTGTAAACTTTTGTGTTTGGTAATATAGCTGAGTACTTTTTTGTTTCTCGGACAAGCAATTTTTTTATGTAGAATAGAACGACTTCTACTTATTTTTTTATGAAGTCTGAAGAAGATGAGCGTCATTCATCATCCAGATTCTTCAACCCATGTTCGAAGGCTAATTAAATAGGTAGTGTAATTTAATTAATCTGAGTGATCATCTCTGTCACTTAAGCTTCTCAACGTATATTGAAATAAAAAACAATACCACCATGGTGAAACCTGGGGTTCTAAGTGGTTAGTGTAGAATCGTACCTGACCTCGCCTAAACCCTCTATAATAGTGGGTGTGGGTGTAACGCCCCGGCCACTAATCGGCCGAAGGTCCGACCCTTTGGGCCGGCGCGGTTACTCCTGGGCTGCTCTCCAGGGTGATATGCTGGTCCCACAGATCAATATGTGTTCTAATCCGCGCACTTTGTCCTCACTCGTACGCGCACCGGGAACTTCTCAGTGGGTCACCCATCCTAGAATTGCTCCAAAACAAGCACACTTAACTCTGAAGTTTTTCTAGGTGGAATCCCTAAAAGAAAGGTGCACCTTGTAGACATGGGTAGCGTTCTCAACCCCTTTAAGCTTCTAAATTATTGGGGCGTTACATTCACCCCACCTTGAATTGCGCAACGTCCCCGTTGTGCCTTGACTTTGTCCCAACCAACCGTCCACCCCTTGTGGGTTTTGTGTTGGTTCGGCTCTGACACCATTTGTAACGTCCCGGCCACTAATCGGCCGAAGGACCGACCCTTTGGGCCGGCGCGGTTACTCTTGGATGATATGCTGGCCCCATAGACCAACACGTGTTCTAATCCGCGCACTTTGTCCTCACTCGTAAGCGCACCGGGAACTTCCCAATGGGTCACCCATCCTAGAATTGCTCCAGAGCAAGCACGGTTAACTGTGAAGTTCTTCTAGCTGGATTTCCGAAAAGAAAGGTGCACCTTGTAGACATGGGTAGCGTTCTCAACCCCTTTAAGCCTCTAACTTACTGGGGCGTTACAGTGGGTACAGGTGAATTAAATTTAAACCCGTGCCCGTTTAATACACATGTACTATACTACTTAGAAGACTCTAATGATCGAATCCGAACTCAACCCTACACGATCCGGGGCTCATTTCACCAATAAATACGACACAAACATGACATGAATTCCTACTACTGTACAGTAAATATACTTTGGTGCTTTTCTATGTTCAACTACTTTTTCATGAGATCAACGGCTTTAGCCAAGACAGGGTCATGAAAAACTTGCGAGTAAGATTTGTTAGACAATTATCAAACAGAGTTCACATGACTACCACAACTACTAATATATACAGTATACAAGTGTATATACAAGTGTCTGTCGGGTGGGATATAAAAGATTAAAAGGACAAAAGAGGAATAAATAAATAAGCTAGCTTCAAACCATCTTTCTAACTATCTACTTCGCTCGATTTGTTAGACAATTATCAAACATAGTATCTATAATCCATCTTTCCTCGGTAAGTAGTACTCGCTCAATCCTTATTTATTTATTTTGCTTTGCTTCTGATTAAGGTATAGTATATGCTGCTTTTGGTTCAGCACCATAACAACAAGATTAGGCTTTGATTTCTTATGATTTTCTTGAGCAAGTATAATACGAGTAATCAGTTAAAAATTTTAGCTTCTACATTCTCTTCTGTTTTTCTATTGCTAGGTGCCTAAGGTTTGTCTTGTTTTTCCAATCAATAGAGACCACCTTGTTTATTCACGCTGCTCAATTCTTCGCTCATTGAACTAATATAACACTGGTCTATCTCTTTTTGTATGTTAGGCAATGAATGATCGGATTAGTGATTTACCTGATGACATTCTTATCCACATAATCTCGTCATTAACACTGAAAGAAGCAAGGAGCACAAGCGTGCTATCAAAGAGATGGAGACATGTTTGGGCCTACGTTCCTTCTCTTCACTTTGGCGCTTCCAAATTTTGTCATGAATGGTTTTCTTACAATTCAAGTAAAATGCTAGACGACGAAAAGCCCAAGTATTTCCGTTGGGTGGACCAAGTAGTGAGTTCCCACAGGGCTCATACTATATATAACTTTATGGTACAGTTCAAGTCACTATTAAGTGATAACGGCAATGTTGATAAATGGGTCAAATTTGCAATGGAGAAGAAAGTAAAAAGGCTTCAACTGGATATCTTAATGGGTTGCACGATCTCCTCCTATACGTTTCCTAGCTCACCCGCCTGGAAAACGTTGATCTCTCTTGAGTTGCGCAACGTAGATGTGAATGGTGAAACTCTCCAGCAATTATTATCCGATTGTCAAAATCTTGAAATTTTATCGGTCCATGCCTCAGATTCACTTGTTAGTTTGAGAGTTGTTGATCCTCCGAGTTTAAAATATTTAGAGATATCACAGAAGGGCTGCATCAAGGAGATGGAATATTTGGAGATTTCTGCACCAAAACTTATATCGTTTTATTACGATGGAAATGAACTATTAAGTTCGACTTTGAAATGCACTCCTAAGCTGGCTGAACTTTACATCCGTGGTTACTATGGCGCTGAATTGTTGAAGGACTTTTCACATTTTTCAAGCTATATCTCTCAACTTGAAGTGCTTGCTCTTAGTACAGGAGGTTATCGTCTGGTCAGTGCCTAATGCTTTTTGTTGATCCATCTGATAATAAACTTGTGATTGTTAAGCATTGTTGTCTTCTTTTTGCAGGGTAAACCGAGAGTATGTCCATTTCCCGTTGGCCCAAAACTGAAGACGCTGCAAGTTAACGTTGAGCCATTTTCTACTGTTTGGTCTTACTTACCTCATACAGGCTTGTCCTTTCTTGCACAAACTTAAAGTCGAGGTGTTTATCAATGAACCAATGGGTCAGAGAAGCTAAAGTGTTTCCTCATCCGCACTTGAAGATCCTGGAGATTAGTGGATTTATGGCGTGTGATCTGGACATGGGATTTGCTACGTATCTAATCAAGACTTCTGTTTCGTTGGAGAAAATCATCATTAGGGTAGATTATTCCGTGTCTGCTTCAGAAGAGACCAGGGCAAGAGGGATGAAGGAGGTTGAGCGATTGCGTGCAGTTATCAAACCTGAAACGAACCTGGAAATCTATGATTTTTGTGGGTTAACGTTTCGACAAGAGTTGTTGTCACACAGACATGGGCGACTAGAGAATTTTTCATCCCGTGCTAAATGATAGTTGAATAAAATTTACAATAATAACAACAACAATATACTCCCTCCGTCCCAAAACAGTTGCACCGTTTTGACTTTTTGCAGTCAACGAAATTGAAGTTTAACTACAATTAAATTGAACTGCCCCTAAGGCCATGTCTTAGGAATGAATTACAAACCAATTGTTAATTCGCGTTACCGTGTTGGCTTTCTTCTTGACATTTACCTTTCTCGCCGAAATGAAAGACATTCTTGGCCCCTTGAAACAGTACTAAGCGCTTCAAGTTGAAGGATACAACTTTAAAAATGTGAAAAGTCCCCCAACTAATCAATATCTTCGTAACCACGGATACTAATTTATACTCCTTTGTAAAATTTTACAAAAATGTAGAAATTTACTAGTTATTTAATTAAATTACACTTGTTTAACATCAACTTGTAGGAGTGAGCGTTGGTTGAATTGATGTCACATAAGAGTATCATGTCATATCACTTGCTTGGGATTCAATTTGCAATTACGGGTAACTTGTGATGATCGATGAATCGTGATCCTTTGATTCTAGTTATAAGTCCACATGCATGCATCATGAAAAAGAAAAAAAGATGATTAAGTTTGTGTTATGGCAGTCATGATTAAGAAGAAATTAAGCAATCAGAA